>JAAWXA010000001.1:75380560-75620713 GCA_038090715.1 Florisuga fusca | reverse complement strand
ATAAGAGACAGGAATATACTTGGATTTTTGGGCACATTCAAAGTTAAGAAAACCATATGTTTTTTAACAATTGTGAAAGAGTAAGTGTAGGAATGTAATTGAAATGTTTTGTTATACAGGTTTCAAATTTGAATGACAATTTGTCTCTGATGTATGTCATTGTTTTATATGATTCAAGAACTGAGCAATTAGGACTTTCAGATGCTAATGATGAAATATTATATTTTGAAAATTCCATTTTCAAATAAACACAGTGAACTTTAATAATGTTTTGGAAACATTCAAATGGACATTTTAATATTGCCTATTCACCTTGTTTTCTTAATGTATTTCAGGAAATACTGTGAGAGTTACAGTGCTGATGCAGGAAAATTATCCTTTCTGTCAAATTAGTCAGTCTCAATCAAAAGAAAAGATAGCACATTGCTGACAATACATCAAAGATTTCCCCCTAACAAACTTATAATTTCAGTTATCATGATCTTGGTAAAAAAAAGCATTTAATTTGCTAACATAAGAAAACGATCTGGGGAAAACATTAGGCTACATTTATGTAAACTCTCGTACTTCAGTTCCTTTTGTAGCAAGACCATTTAGTTTTTTGTACCTTGATATTTCTTAGAGATAAAAATTCTTATTAAGAATTTTATGCAGAGGAATCAATAGAGAAATTAATCTTATAATCTGCTGCATTTATATGCATACATCAGCTCATCATGACTGAGGTAGCTCATTCATGAGCTATAATCAACTTTATGAAAATCACAACATCTTCTGATTCACTAGTGATTAATCAATTCATTGTGGAAATGCAAAATCTGTTCTATGTGGGAAGAAAAAAAGCTGGCTGGTGGACTGTGGTCATTTCATCATGTCCAAGTCACAGTTACTAACAGGATGAAGTTTCTCAATAAATAAATAAAAAAATATTTCAGTGCTTGATTTTGAATAACTGTCTCCCTGTCCACCCTACATTTCAGCCCAGCCCATTCTAAACATTGTATTCTCCTGACTGTAGGTATATACATATAGATATACATAAGTATATATATTTGCATATATATACATTAATGTATACACATACACTAAATGTTGAAGTAATATGTAATAACGGATAAAATTCTCTCATGTAGACTAAAATTATTCTGGAAACACATTTCAAAACTTTTGGTTTCATTTAAGAAAATAATTTAGGTATGATGTTTCTTCACAGAGCCAAGAACAGGTGTGAGATTCAGAGCTGCTGATAAAAACTAAATTGTTTTCTGAAACTGATCATACAGGCTGCGATTTCCAAGAACAGCACGATTTAAAAATGAATCTGCCTTCTCTTGTCTCATCCTGATGATAGATGAGTTCTAACCTCAGAACTCCCATGAGAGAAGTGAATTTTGCAGACCTTGTACTCACCTCTGTTTCTTTGCCACCCCTTACCCAAAGTATCATGACAAGATCCAGGAAAGCCTCTAAAGCAATTTTTTTAATTACTCTTCACCTCTCTAACACTGTAATATGGAATGAGGCCAGTGGGAGTCCTTGTCCCTCTTTCTGTTCTTTTGTACTGCTTTTAAGCTCTCCCCTCTCCAGGCTGCTCTGGCAGCTCAGAACCCTCAGCATCTCACATTTTGCTCTGTGGTGCAGGGACACCCACAGGAGTCAAACTCCTGGCTCTGCAGGCTGATAAGCCTGGGGCCAGAGGGAGGGGGGAAACCTTTGCAGAGAGCTCTAAGAGAGTCCTGAGCTTGCAGCTAGAAACCAGGTATTAACTTTGTGCTTATTTTCCACTTGGTCTGTTGCTCTCAATATGCATGAGCTCTGGTTCTGCAGGCAGCTTGGCAGGACCTGTAATATTATTCATTAAAAGCATTTAACTTTTATTATGATTTAACTGATACAGCTCTCCCCTGGGCTTACCACCTAGGTAGCATCACAGCTGCTTTTTCCCCATGTGTTGGTATTGGCATACATTTTTTTATGTGATCAACCCTATTAGAAATGTATCTTTTTAGCCAGGTTTCCTGGGCAAATGGACCCATTTGACCATGTTTTGAGCTGTTCACTTTCAACCCCTAAAATTTATGAAGGTTTTTATTTTCAGCAAGATATGATAGAGGCCAAGGGACTGTAATAGTTAATTTCCTTCAAGTTTATGAAAACATTCAGGTAGAAGAAAGAAATAGGAAAGTATGCCAGACAGAAAAAAACTGCAGCATGAGCTCACCTTACAGGACACCAAAGATCTATCCCAGGCACATATGTTATAAATATTCCAACAAGACAAAAATGGTCAGGGAAATTTGTACCTTATTGGATTCCCACAGTGCAAGACCTTAGGAAACTGGATTTTGCCAGTTCTCAAGTTCAAAGCTGTGTAACAAGGAGATTTTTTAAATCATAAGCTAAAAGTAATTTGGAGTTAAGCTTTTATTTAAAGCTTCTGATTCACTGGAATCTAAAGGTCATGTGGATCTGGAAGATACTTTCATTTGTCTTGGTCTGGTAGCCCACCATATAGCAAACCAAATGCTATTAAGGTGGCAGAACAAATCTTGAAAAGATACCCAAAACATTTTTGTTAAAAAATCTGAAGTGAATTACATTCCTAAGAAATTAAGAATAGACATATAATGCAAACTGTAATATTAATTCTCTTGTACAAAACTTCCAGTTCATCAGCTCTTTGGCCTTACATTTTTTCTGGAAACAAAGGTTTTTTTTTCCCCATGGTTTACCTGAACATCATGATGAATACTTATACAAAAAACATGGATTTTCATAAGTTACTTAAATGAACTCTGAGTTTCAGAAGAGGGCACACATGTGTATCACTCTCCCATAGTTCACAAGATACACATTTTCTGTTAAATACTTTTCAGGAATATGCAGAATTAAAGATTTTATACATGGACCTTGAACAGATTTATTTTATTGATTTGGGTTTCACTGGTATTAAGAAAACCTGTGTAAACCTACATGAGGCAATATTTCTTTTACTGTATTGAAAGAAGGCCATGATAGGGAGTTTCCAAGACAGAGAAATCCAATGATCTTGACAAGAGACCTTGGAGAGAACACTAGTGGAATATTTCACTCAGTTCAATCACATCATGGAACTTCTGAGCAATTAGGAATAAACTGTAATTGCAATGTATAATTATGCACTCCAACACACAGCATAAATCCCACTGGGGAAATGCAAGGAACAAACCAGAACAGAAGCAATATTTGCTGACTGTGATGATTTTTCCTTTGTTTTCTAGCTATAATGAAAGTGTATGAAGATTTTTTCCTTTACAAGGAGGGAATCTACAGACACTCCCAGAAAGCAGGATCTAAATGGAAAACTCATTCAGTCAAACTCCTTGGGTGAGTAAAGCCTGTTCTTTTACCCTTTTCAGCTGCCATTCGTGAATGTAATAAAATGTCAATGACCAGTTTAGAGCACAAATGTTTCACTATCAGAGGTTAACTCCTAACATAAGATCATCGTTTAAGTTTTGTTTATCTGAGAATCGGAAAGAAGTACAGACCCATGATCTTTTAATACTTTCTAACATTTGCTCCAAAACTTCAAATACAGTGGTTTATAGAATAAAACATTTTGCTGAGTATTCACAAATATTCCATGTGAACATTAGGTTGTAAAGAAAACTGACACAATTTCCTCCCAACATGCCACCAAGCAAAATGCAAATGGAAACATAAAAATGGACAGTGACCTCCTAACTAGCAAGCAGAGCTTCCTGGCACAGCAGTCTGGGGTCTCCATGCCCCAAACAGAAATCAAATGCTGCTCGGATGCTGCTGATTTTGTTTGGGATGCACAAAAATTATGCACTCAGGACTAAAACTCCTGCAGAATAGTGTGTACAATATGTGAGTGGATTTTCCCTCAAAACCAGTGCCACTGTATTAAGAAGACAAGCATTTAATGAGGCATGCACTTGAATTACGGAACACAGCATGGGGCTTTATTCTTTGACACAGAGGAATAAGCAAGGATGAATTTATTAAATCACTGAGGGAGTAGTTACACAGAGACTGACAGTGGCAGAGCAACAGGGAGAAGCAGCAGGTTTATGCAAGATCGTTTTTGACCATACATTGTTGAAAAAGTATTGACTAGGCCTAGTAGCTGAAACGCTCCTGCACACTTATAGTCAGTGTTGTCAAGCAGTGAAAGATTGGGATTTATCACGGAAAAATGGAGGACTGAATTAGGAAAATATGTTTATGAAGACCAAATTGGATGGGGCTTTGAGCAGCCTGGTCTAGTGGAAGGGGTCCCTGCCCACGATAAAGGGATTAGAACTAGATGATTCTTAAGGTCTCTTCCAACACAAATTGCTCTATAACTCTATGATACATAGTAGCTGTTTATGTGTATGAATTTGAGGTATATCTCAAAGGCAATGAGAAATTAATAAAATCATAGAAATTATCCCTAGTATCTAATTTGGACCTCCCCTGGTGCAACTTAAACACATTACCTCGTTTCCTGTTGCTAGTCAGTAGGGAGAAGAGGCCAACACCTGCCTCACTACAACCTCCTCTCAGGTAGTTGTAGACAGCAATAAGGTCTCCCCTCGACCTCCTCTTCTCCAGGTGGAACAGCCCCCAAAATGAGGCAGTCAAACTTGCAAAGCAATTTGGATACCTCAGTTCAGGGATGAGCTGCTGTGAGGCTGTGAGGGCAGGTGCTATGAAACACACCTGGGGAAAGATCAGGGTGATGTTAGCTATTCCCTCAAATGTGGTGCCCAAAATACATTCTGAATAACCTAATAAGGTGAGGGATTGAGCCAGAATGGCACACAGGTACAAAGTGATGGCTGTTGTAGGAGAGAGAATGAGGGCTATTAATGTGCTGAAGCGGATGCTACATTAAATGGGAGCTGAAAGGCTGCCCTTGGGCAAGGAGCCACTCATGAAAAAACACTGAGCACCTTGACTGAGAACAGCATCTCCCTGCAGAGGATTGTGTTGAATAGTTAGTGCAAAACACTGAGTAGGAGAAAAGCCAATCAAGTTGTCTGATATACTGAAGATATACTGTATGCACTGATATACATGACAGACATGAGAAGTGAAGGAAAAAGAATAAAACTGAGGGTGATGATATTGAAGAAACCTCAACCTTTTAATATGTGGGAAATACATTGACTTACTAACTTTCATTGAACACTGCTGAAGTTCCAGCAATGTAAAGTTACCCATCTTCTCATTGTCTAGTGCATAAGTATTCTGACCTATTTGCAGACATCTTATAACTGTAATAATTGAATTGAAGTTTGAGAAGTTGGAGACTGTTTGAGTCCGAGGCAAGTTGTACTTGAGTTTTTAGCAATGACAAGTGCAGACATTCAATTTGGTTCTGCTCCACAGAGTGTAAAACACTCTTTTGTATAGATTTTAATGTCTTCAGGATTAAGTTATCACTTTTTCATATCATTCATTAAGTGGAATTAATTTGTATGTAAAATATGTAGTCTACGTTTTTTGATAGCTTTGCAGTTTTTTAATAGTTTTTTGATAGCTTTTTGAAGATAGCTTCAGTGGGCTATTTTTGAGCAAAGGATAATTCAAACTCCTTGACCTAAATAAAAAACTCATGAGAATCTTATTAAAGTTGAACTTCAAATAAAAATACTGTTGATTGCTTGCATTCTGCTTGACAGAGATAGTTCTTGAAGAGAAAAAAAAGGAGCAGACATATGCAAAAAAAAGCAGTTTTATGTGGGTCGATGTTTATTGTAGTCTGATTTTTTATTTATAACACCTTCTGTAAAAGAGATTAAGTATTTGTGAAAGGCAGTCATAATAATGAATGATCATATTGAAGTGATATTTGTAATTTCTCAGAATAATTTTTGAGAATGCCTTAAACAGCCCAGGAATTGTATAGCATGTAAGGTGATTGAGTCATAAAGTGGAAACAAATTTTTGTGAAGCTTGCAAGAGCAATTTGTACCAAACCAGAAATGGACACATAAACTGCCTAATTGTTCATTGAGTCACAGGGATTGTGCATTCTGCACTTGAAATTGCTAGTTATTTTCTATCATTTGAAGGCTGCTCGTTTATAAAATCACTCTGAAAGGACTAGGAGTCTCTCCACTGTACTGTGTATCCTGAGGCTCAAGGGAAGAATAGGGAAGGACAGAGCAGCATGGAAGCAGGAGAGGAAAACGTGAAACAGCCAGGTGGAGTGTGTTGTGGGTAGCAGAGAGGTTGGGCTTTGATCATGGTCCCTACGGATAGAGAAATAAGGCTTTCAGCAATCTGAAGGCAGGATGGGCTGACCCCACTGACCTTGGGAAGAGTAGGATCTCTCAAAAAATTTCTGTATCTGTCTTCCAAAGACAGGAAGGTAAGCAGAAAAAGTGAGTTACAGAGACTGGGATATATAACAACTAAGTACTGGTGTGTAAAAGTTAGATTGTCTCTATGAGGTAGCCAAATTTCCCTTTATCTTCCATTTCAGTGGCTCTATCCTAGGTATATAGCTTAGAGTGAGCTGAATTCCTTTGTTGGGTATTGTATCTCTTTGTTGACTACAAAAGAACCTGTGGGGTAATATCAGACTTAAAGAGCTAATATTAAAATGCCTAGGTTAAACTGAAGGAATCCCACTTGCAATGGCATCATAAAGTAGCTTAAAAACAAAATTACCATGAGTGTTACCTAACACTTACAGTGAAATAGTATCTGCATCAGAATTTCATGTGTATTACATTTATGTAAATGTACACACANTGATGATTAACATAGTTAAATCTGTCATATCATCTTCCATATAATTTCTTACAGTAGATTTCTAGGAGTGATTTAACTATTGACCCACTGATAATTTGACTCAACAGTTCTGCTGAAAAGTCTAGGCAAAACTGTTGATTCAAATTTCAGCTACCGTTTTCTAAGAAGTTTTGTCTTGAAGTAAATACTAATCAGTGACTATCCTTATTATTATTAAAAAAAGGAATGAGAACTAAAATTCTGTCTGATTGAGTACGTGAGAATCCAAGTCTTTTAAAGGTACTAGGATTTCAGAAGGCAGTAGGGCTCTGCAGAGGGACCTGGATAGACTGGAGAGTTGTGACGATTCCAATGGGATGAGGTTCAACACGGCCAAGTGCCGGGTCCTGCACTTTGGCCACAACAACCCCATGGGGAGCTCCAGGCTGGGCACAGAGTGGCTGGAGAGCAGACCACAGAGAGGGACCTGGGGGTTTGGATTGACAAGAAACTGAACATGAGCCAGCAGTGTGCCCAGGTGGCCAAGAAGGCCAATGGCATCCTGGCCTGTATGAGGAACAGTGTGGCCAGCAGGTCCAAGGAAGTGATTCTGCCCCTGTACTCAGCTCTGGTGAGGCCACACCTCGAGTCCAGTTCTGGGCCCCTCAGTTCAGGCAGGAGATTGAGGTGCTGGAGCAGGTCCAGAGAAGAGCAAGGAGGCTGTGAAGGGACTCCAGCACAAGTCCTGTGAGGAAGGGCTGAGGGAGCTGAGGGTGTTCAGCCTGGAGAAGAGGAGGCTCAGGGGAGACCTCATCACTCTCTACAACTCCCTGAAAGGAGGGTGTAGCCAGGTGGGGGTTGGTCTCTTCTCCCAGGCAGATATCAGTAGGACAAGAGGGCATGGACTTAAGCTCTGCCAGGGGAGGTTTAGGTTGGATATTAGGAGAAAATTCTTTACAGAGAGGGTGATCAGGCATTGGAATGAGATGTCCAGGGAAGTAGTGGATTCTCTGTCCCTGGAAGTTTTTAAAAAGAGACTGGATGTGGCACTCAGTGCCATGGTCTGGTAACCATGGCAGTAGTGGATCAAGGGTTGGACGTGATGATCTCAGGGGTCCTTTCCAACCTGGCTGGTTTTGTGATTCTGTGATTCTGTGACTCTGTGATTTATTGTTACAGAACTAAGAATAGGACAATAATCTGCAATAGTTATGCCTTTTTTGTCCGGGAGCATAATAACAGTTCTGCAACCTAGTACAAGAAAGAAAGTGAGATGAAAAGTTTTAGACTACGTGTATTTCTGTCCCACCTTCTTTTTGTCTGCAGAAGGTAGTACCATGAGCCTTTCACAAAAGCATAACATTAACATTAAAATAAACCAGGCCAAGATGAGAGGAACTGAAAAATCTGTGGGTCCTGTTGCAGTGTATATTTGTATAGACATGGGAAAACAGTGTTTTTGACTGAGATTTCATTGTTTGCTTGGCAAGTGTGGTGAGAGCAAATTTGCAGTGTCAGTATAGGAAACACAGTATTTGAGAGACAAATTAGTTCATTTTTTTTAAACGTTGATTGTGGTCAGCACTTAGGTGGGATGAATTATCTTCAAGAGGTAACAAAGTCCACCTTCATTGTATTGTTACAGTTTCTTGTAAAAGCAACTAGGAAATGTCCAAACAAAACCATTTTCTATTAGTGAAAGTATACAGAAGGAGCCTACGTAGTCTAGTTTTTTAACTGTCAGGCAGTGGTGTGCATTCAGGGCCTACTCCTACAGAACTAATATCAAGGGAAATTTATTACTGAAAGGACAGCTAAGGTGCCTCTACTATATAAAATAGTACACAAAATTATAAAAATCCTTTTATGGAAGTATACAAGTACTCAGCCTTTTACCTGAAAAAGTGGCGGAATTCTCTTTGTAGTCAGCTGGATCACGTTTCCCTTGAATACATGGAAACACTTTGCTGAATTTTTCTCCTGAAAGGGCCTGAACGCAGTTTGAAGAAAAAACTTCTTTTTATTCAAGGTTATTTTTGATTGAAGAACATGATGGTTTCTTTTAGAAAAACAAAGTGGAGCATTTCTTACAGAATATTTTTGCGAGTTAGAGGAAAATTCCCTTTTAGAAATAATTTTTTTAGTAATTGAGAAGCAGACCTTCTCCTTAATAATTCCCTAAAATCTATTCTTTTTATTCCTAATAAAAACAAAAATTCTGGATGGGATAAAGTTGCAAACTGCTCCTAAAAACATCAAAGGCAACGATATTAGTGGTCTAAATCGTTGTAGAAATAACCCTAATAGATTCCCTGTCTCTGTGAGTAATGAGGTCCAGCATCTGTTTGCTTTTGAAATGTCATTCATTTTGAGTAAATATCAAGCTGTAGTAATCACAAAACCAAGTCAAAAATTGCTATTAGCTTATTTTTGTAATCTTCAAAAAAATTTATTATTCTTCCTTAATGAATGTTGTCCAAGAATGTGTCAAAACACATTTAAGTCTTTGTCATTTGCATCTGGATACTAATTCCACTGGAGTTAAATCACTTAATTCTTGGGATATTTCTTTTTGATGCTTTCTTTCATGGACTTCTTCCCCCTGTTCTATCTATAGAGTAATATGTGACAATTAACTCTTTCTCCCTGGCCTACAGACAGGTAGGAGGTGTGCTTGGATGTCGTAACATATTTGATAATTGCAACTAAGGGATACAATGCAGAATGAGTTTGCTACAACAATAAAGCTGAAATCATGGAAACTGCTGAAGTGTAGAAAAAGCAAAAAAGAGAAATTTAAAAGATTGAATGCAAAACATATGCTCAGAAATCTATGTTAGAAAACTGGGTAGTCTATTTTAGAAAGTATGCCCTGCTTTCCTAAAGATACTACTGCAGAAACACTTTCTACTTGGTAATTTTTAAAGAATTCCTTCCTCTTTAGAAAGTATATTAGTTTGAGTGAGCCAAGAAATTCCCAGAAATGCCATTGATGTAGTCATAACAGGCTGCATCTGAAATACATTTGACAAAGAAATGGCAAAGCTTATTAATTATCCCTGAACTTGCATGTGATTATTCAAATACAAAGCATCATGAAGTTTTTTTAAAACAATCACATTCAATAGTCATGACTAACATTGTTTTTATGATTCCTTGCATTTAATGAGCAGTAGCTACAATTTGTATTTATAACTGTAATCCAGATTTCACCTCTCTGCTAGCCACTAATTTATCTTTTCCTTTGGCTGGGAGTAGAGTTATTCCTCTTCCATTAGGATTCACTGTTAACCATGGGGAGCTGACCCCACTGAGGCTGTTCAAATTTTAGACAAAGATGACACAAACATTTTAAGTCCCCTATTCATGGTGTGGGATTTCTCACCATATTTTTGCTGCCTGCCTTTCAAACTGAACGGAGCACTTCAAATACAGTCCAAACACATGGGATATACACCAATAAACACCTTGTCAATGTGATTTTGCATATTCTAGGATTAACTTTATACCACAGAAAACCCCATCTTTGGTTTTCCGTTTGTGCTCTTTTACAGACACCAACTCATCATGACTTGTAAATAGTTACTAGACAAGCATTCATTGTCAAAATGCAAAACAAGACAGAACTCTTTAAACAATCAGTAGACATACCAAATATATGTAGCTACCTGAGGTGTCCCATGCAGCTTTTGCATATTGAATTCCATCCAGATGATAGCCTTGGAACTTCTTCTGCCCTGCATATGTACAAAGTGGGGGTGAACAACTCAGAGCACTGTGCAGTTCAGTTTCAACTACACAGTTATGAAAGTCCTATCACCTGGCAGGTGGGAACAATTTTTTGTGTGATTTCATGGATATTGCCACAACATTTAACCACCTCCTCAGAGATGTCAAAGAAACATCAAGTAAGTTTGCAGGTTGTCCCCCATACTGTGCAGAAAAACAAATTAGGCTGTCAGCAATTTAATTTGTGCAGAAAAAAAGCTGACAACATTTTCAGTCCAAAATACACCAGATATTTTTGTGAAGGTGTTGGATGAGATCTTTAACAAAAATGTTCCTAGGGATCTTCAGCTGAATTGAAAAAATGTGTTTACATTACTTTCAGAAATTCTTCACAGTTCAGTTCAGCTGGCAAGCTCTCCAGAGGAGAGATTCTGTCAATGAAAACAGGCTTTGTAATGAAAAACTAAAACTACACTTGCATTTTTTTGTTTTTTGGTTTTTTGGGCGTTTTTTAATTAGTATTCCTTAATGGCAATTTGGCTTTTGGGGCTTGCAGGATATTTCTCTTCATTTTCATCATCATTACCAAAGTTTATTTAACTGGGGAGACATCTATCAGTCATGCTTTGTTCCAATACTAGTAGTGGGGCAACTAAGACAAGATTTTACTTTCTGGTTGCTTGTTTAAAGCTACATGTGGACATAGACATCAAAGATCTCACTAGTGCCATCTCTTGTAACAGGTGGGGAGTGTTAACTGACAAAAATGGACAGAAACAGAAGTTCTGGGTAAGTGAATCCATACCACTGTGGTTTGAGGTACAAGAAAATCTCTACAACATAGATTATCTAAAATGAAATACTTTCCTTTCATTCACTCTCTCAACCTTTTTTTTTCTTTTTCTTCACCATAAAGTCCTCTGCATAATTATATTCCTTTTCCAGCAACTTGTATTATAACAACCCTTAAACTCTAGCATCACCTATCTCACTTCAAAGGCCTGTTTCATCTAACCTCCCACCTATATCAGTGTTTCTTCTTACATTGTCTTTCCTGTCTAAAATCTTATTCAAATTATCAAATGTTATTCACATTTCCCATGACGACTCAGTTCTTTTTGATGTCTCAATAAAAACAAATAATATTATTTGTTAAAACATTTGGAAAATACAGTCTATCCATTTAAGCAACCTACCCAGCTATAAAGACAAAAAAACCCCCAAACCCAAAACATTAACAAGGCTTTCATTTAGAGTTAACTCAGATTGTGTCACCTCTGTTGTGATTAACATCTCATCTCATTGTTCATGTGTTCAGCAAATGGAACATAGAGTTTGCATAGTTGATTGCAGGGCTTGTGGTAGGCTTATTTACATCTAAGACAAAACTTTACTGACTTCATTAGAAAGTAAATAGCTCAATATGTCAATAGCTGCCTGAACAAAATCTAATTTATTAAAAATCATCTTTTTAATATATTGGAACTGTCTTTAGCATACTGGAATAATTGCAGTTTTGAGAATTGTTGTTTCACAACCACTCTCTCCAGCCAATAGTTGAGTTATCTAACAATTTCTGCTTCAGTTTATTGAAACTGTAGAAATAGTATTACATTTTTATTAACTCTGGTTTTGGAATTGAAATTTTGATTAAAAAAAAAAAAAAAAAAAAAAAAGGAACAAAGTATTAGAAATTAGAAAAAGATGCATTCCATTTCTTGGTGCACCAAATCTGAGAAACTCTGTTTCTTAAAGAAGAAGCTCTAACACAAAATATTCACTTTGTAGTTCATATCTTATCTTGCCTTTAGAAATATTACTTTAAAATTAAAATTGATGTGTTTTTTCTTTTTCTTTTTTTCTTTCTCTTTTTTTTTTCTTTAGATTGCCGCAAATTCCTGGGGAAAATCTTGGGGAGAAAATGGTTATTTTAAGATTCTACGTGGACAAAACGAGTGTGATATTGAGAAGCTGATTTTAGCTACTTTGGGATAGCCATACTCTTCTGCTCTAACTGTATCTTGCTCTGCTTTATGTATCTATTCTTTCCATTGTTGCATACTGAGTCCTTCCAGATAAATAAAAATGTCTTCCCTTTAGGTTACTTTTCCTTCTGTTATGCCTCGTTAGGGCTTTCTGACTCAAGCACCCCGCAGCCATCACAACACTCTCAGATCTCACCTGCTACACACAGTCCTTCCTACTAATGGTCAGTTGTATCCAGGACTACTGAAAACCTTGGGATCTCACAGAGCAGGGCATTCCATCCTTTGTCATTCACATCTCACCATTAATTTTTTATATTAGCGATGGCTGATTCAACAGTGCCTGAGTTACATTGTTAGTATTAATCTATTTACAATACATACTCTGGTCACAAATCACTTTAGAAATGTTGTGTGCTCATCCACACAGAACTGGGTCAGACAGTTCATGGTCATACTGGATTAAAAATTCCAAAGAAATGTAAGCAGAGTTCTAATTATTTTCTAGCCTAGCTTAGATAAGTTTTACCTATGTATCACTATATTTTCCAGGAAATTGATTCTTTACTAGTAGATCCCCAAAAGTCCACGCATTTAGAGTTAAAAAAAAAAAAAATATTAAAAATTTCCACTAAAAAAAAGCATATTGCCATTTCCACTGCCACAATTTAAAAATGTAGAATTTCAGTAATTTATTTAATTAAAGCAAACTTGAGAAGAAAATCCATTTTTTCCTCTATTAAATCTAGATATGACTAATTCCTGAAGTGTTTGCCTTCCACTCATTGTTTAACCTGGGAACAGGGATGTGCTACCATTCCCAAAAGCATGTTTCCAAGGGATAAAGAGGGAAGGCATGCTGTTGTTTGTCATCACTGGCATATCTGTAGTCCAGGCATAGATCCTGGTGCTGACCAGCAGGATCATTACTTCAGACAAGACATCCAGAGCCCCTTTCACTCCTGAGGCTCCTGCAGCTGCTTCTGTGTGAAGAAAACGGTCTAAGGGCATGCATCCTCTCCTATCAGCATTGTTACAAATCTTGACAAGCTTGAGGACAGTTTTGCTCGATTAATTAAAATATAGATATTGCAAATACTGATATAAAAATAAATTAACTACCTTCTACTCCTCTTAGTTCCAGTTAATCCAAAGGCCAGATGCTAACGGGAATCATACATCGTAAAATTATGCATGAAGGAAACATCCCAGGTGTGTTAAATAGGTGAGGGAAAAAAGCTGCCATGAAAATTTTCCGGTGACTCTTTCAGTGTCTTAAATAGACAATGCTTCACTCCGTCTAGAAAATGAAGAACTTGACTTCTAATGTCATTAATAATGGAATAACAGTCTTTCTTTCAAGATTGTTGCATGGCAGCTGTATACAAAACATGTTCTTGCCACTGAAATAATGTCTCTTAAACTAAACTTGGGTCATAATCTATGTTGCACCACTACTGGAAGAGCTATTATTAAAATGCCAATATCACAGGGTTGCACAACAAGCTATTCTGTGGCCTCTAGTGTCATACAATAAACTGAATTTAGACACAGAAACCTTTATCACTTGAAATTTATAGCAAACTGTAACACAAGCAATTTTAGAAGAATTAAGTTCTCTGAGAGGGGAAGTAACTTTTCTGGGTTTAGTGAGCTAATTCCGTACTTGAGAGTGAAGCATACTGACCTATCTACATAGCTCCTTCCCAACTTCTTGGTATGTATTCATTCCATTAGTGTCAAGACTTCAAAAGAGTACACTTTAGGTCTGAAGTGAATGATATTGTAAAAATACATCCTGTCAACATTGGCTTTTTTTTGCTTGATTCAAGTTGGCTTGCACTGCTGTAGCTCTTAGTTTTTTCAGCAGTTGTTGCTACTCCTGATTGCTTGTGAGATGTCTCAAGGACCTGGGCTGTCATGTTAAGTTTCTTCAGTGATGAGAAGCTTCAATACTATTCTTCTAAACTTTTACCTGATCACGTGGTCATCTTTCCTTGGATGAAGCTCCATATGCAAGTGAAACAAATCCAACCATGTCAAAGCAATTTAATGGTTTACAAAGTGTTACTGCTCTACCCACCTTTGGTGCTCTGAATGATTTCTGTGCTCAGCACCCTGTCCATACTCCCTCAGTATCATAAAGCTTCTGTCTGTGGAAATGCCACAGGAACTGGAATTTAACAGACAGGCAACTGTATCTGCAGCTGGAAGACAATTTGCTCTTTGAAAACAATGTTGATGCCAAGGCAGCTATTCTGCTGCTATTCAGAGCACACTTAAAGGGGCTTCTTTGCAGTGATCAAGAGATAGTGGGGCCTGGGAGCCAAGAGTAACCCTGCCTCACACAGAATGTCTGGAGACAGATTGTAAATTTCAGAAGGGCTTTGAGATCTTCCAGTCCACTATTTGGTGGGAGTGTGAAGAATCTTGCTCTTCATTAAGGTGCCACTTCTCTCACTTCTGTCTTTTTTTTTTTTTTTTTTTCGTTTGGTCTCTCCATTACTAATGCTCAGCCATGACTGCTAAGCTTGAACTAAAAGTGTCATCTAGCCTTGTGCTTTATCCTGTATGAATAGAAAGAAACAATAGGTAGCTCAGGCTAATTCAACAGAGAGCTCATCAGCTTTACATCACTATCATTACTCATGGTCTGCTGGAACTGCAGAAGGTGTGGTACCAGGAAGGGAAGGCAATGCAACAATAGCCTTTGTGTATGTGACATGGTGAGTAAATCCTTTTTCATAAACCTAGTAAGGTAACATTTTTATGGCAACCAAAAAAAAAAAAAAAAAAATATCCCTACTTATTACACATTAAAACATTTCTTGTTAACAACATGCTATATGAAGTTTTGATTAGTTGTCAGTCTAATGCTGGAAGTTCAAAACTAGGTTTAGAAAAATATGTGTCTTGGGGCCTTGTATGTGACAGTGTTCATAAATAATGGAAAACTCCCTGTCTAAATTCTTATACATTTAACTACAGTTTCAGTTAACACTCTGAACAGAAATACCTATGAACTTTGGGAGAGTTAGAAACTCAGTATTAACTGAGCAGAACAGGCTCCTTTTGCAATTTTTATTAATCATCCTTCAGGGTTTTCCCACAATCAGGTCCTAAATGTTACTGACAGTATTTACACTGAATTATGCCCTTTGAACACTGATTATGCCCTTTGAGACGGCTTAAAGGAGGAATTAATTTTAAAATTAAAATGGCTATCAAGCCAACAAAGGAACACAGTTATTTTCACACTATTTTTACCTTTTTATCCATTCTATTGTACTGAAACATAGCCCATCTGCCACAGGATAGGAAATTACACCCTGAAGATTGGCTTCCTGTGCTATGGAAAACACTGTCAAGGCTGGTAATATTCTTTCAGTGGATACTTTTGTTTGCATAGGGATACCCAGCAGGCATTGATTTTTTCAAGGCAATTGCTCTGCAGAGGGGTCTGAGTCATGCAGAGACATCTGAGTCACAGGGAGCTGCCTTGGGTCTGGCTCCAGACAGTGATTTTGGTGGGGCTGAGAGGCACAGCAAGTTCCTTTCCTATCTCAATAGGAAACACAGCACACAACTTGGGAAGGCCAGGTTTTCCCAGTTCTGGAGTTTGCTCATCATCATTAGGAAGTCTGAGAAATTGATGATACTTGCCATAACAGGGATTTTCATTTCATATTATTATTTCAGAATAAAATGGTGTTTGAGAAAAAAAAAAAAAAAAAAAGGCAACCAGGCTGCAGAATGAGCTTGGAGCACAGGGAAAGGTTTTGCCAGTGTGGTATTCAAACACTTCAAATTACAGAGGTAGAGCATGTGGACGTCCTCCCAAATATCATCTTCAGAGAACCAAGAAGTCCCTGCACCAGCACTGTGTTGTTGATACCCTGGCTTTAGCTGATGGACGTAATGTGTGTCTTGAATTTTGTCTGTTTGATGTTCATACTGCTGTACCTTTCCCAAAGGAGGCTGTGGTTAGGAAAAAAAAAATAATTCATTTTAGGGGGTCTGCTTCATCCCAGATGTCCAGAGTGAGATACCTCTAGAAGAGCTTCTAGTAGGCATGCTGAGCTTGGGGAGGTTTCTGAGCTTCAAGCTGGCAGCCAGCACTGGGATTCTGAGCTGCCCAGCTTTATGTGTAGCTTAGTACCACAAATTATGTGCTTTGGGGAAATGCAGCCTAAAGTAAGAAGAAAGGTAAACCCAAGGAACTTGAATCTGGAGCAGGGAGTGACAAAGCCGAAGAAGAAATGCAAGGGAATTATTTGTCCTGTAGTTCCAGGAATCAAGGGCAGTTTCTAGACTGAGAGCAAGCCTGAAGAAAAGGAGCTATGGTTCTAGGACCCACAGACAGAGAGAGATTTGCTTGTAAATGTTTTCAGCTTAATGTGAGATGTAACAGGAGCTTGCACCTGGGCACTTAATGTCAGATCTACCATTTGCTGTTTCCTACCTGAACTACTGGCTTACATCTTTGCACCTATTCCTCACTGCAAGGGCTGAGCTTTTAGCAGGATGGAGACTGTTAACTTTGCCTAAGCTAACAGCAAATTGCAAATACTCCTTCAGCCAAGATATACCCATATCCCTTGTCATGTTTATTTCCAGATTCAATCTGGGGACTCAGCTGCTGAAGTTTTCTTGATCTTTAACTCCTGGTCCCCTGTGCTTTTAGCAGTCACTGAAAGCAAAGGAGGTTGGCAGAAGCTAGCAAGTGAGGGTTGTATAGAGGGAATACCTTATTTGTATAGCAGCAATTTGTTGTTAGGGCATATTAAAGGCAGAATGAATGCAATGAAAGGAATCAGTCTTCTCTTTATTACAGTGTAGCTGTCAAATCTGCATACTGTATTACTTACATGACTGGAGTTTATTACTTCATCTTCATCTATAACACTTTATCACTGTGACTGAAAATCCTGATTGTGGAGCAACACTTCTCAAAGATGTTCCCAGAGAAGGCAGCTGAAGGAGACGTCTGAGGCAGGTGGTCAGACTTTGCTTGCCATTGAAATCCTCAGTGGTTTTAAGCTTTGGGGGCACTTCAAGCCATGGGTTGCCTCAGGCTGTGTATGACAAAATTTAGGGTTATCTGGAGGTTTCACTCAGCTCTGCCAGCATGTGATAACCATATAAACACATAGGCAGGAACTCATGCATTTAAACTACTGCCTTAATCTCAGCATAACTACATTTTCATTACAAAATTCTGAAGACTATTCTATTTTCTTTTTCTCTACAGCAAAACCAGCATTTAAATACTGATTAATTGCATTGCATCTGCCAAATCATGACACAAAACATTTTATCAAAGAAAAAAATCTAAAAAACTTATGTATAAAAGACAAATATTTAGCCCTAGTGTGCTGCACTGTCATAGTGTGGACTCAGCTGATGGTCCAAATTCATAGGCAATAATTATTCAGTGACAACACTCTTCTCACTGAGGTGGTATCAGTTAGCCAACAAGACTTCTGCTCATCAAGAAACTTGCGAGCAGGGAAAATGGATGATCAAGCTTTTAAAACCTGAGTATGTCTTTTTTGCTTTACACAGCCAGTTTTTAAAAAGTCCAGAGCTGTTCTGAAGGAGAGCCCAATGACAGATAATTCAGGTAGTCATGGTGTTCAGAACTGGCTAAATCTCTGGGAAAAGAATAAAAATTTCATTATGAAGACAAGTTGCTCAGTCTAAAGACCATGAAGGTATCTGTAGAGGTCTGATGATTTTGCTTTGCTGAGAACACTGACTAGTGACCGCAGAAGCACTTCTAATAACTTTTTCCTGTATTTTTTGTTTTTTTGATTGTTTTTCTTTTCTTAAAGACCCATTATACATTAATTAATCTGTAGTGAGAGGCCAAGAACTTTACCTTTTCTTACCACAGGGACAGCTCTGCAAAAGTATCACACCCTTCTGTATCAGCAATGACGCTGTTTCATACAGGAGGAGAATAGAAAGGAAAAGGGAAAGAAATCATGCATATAGTCTTTGTTTATGTGTGTTCTTGAATACAAAGATCTGAAATCTTGTTGTGTCACAATGAGAGAGATTTGCACAAGTTTATTTTATTCACTGGATTACTTCCCCCTCTGCAAATGGGTGCAGAATCCCAGAGGAGCAGTGTTGGCATAAAGATTAATCTCCAAGCAGGCTTTAATGAGACTGATGGTCAGACTGCAGAGTTAGCTGAACTGGGAAAAAAATTGCTTATTCACTTTATTTATTTTGAAAATCTCCTTCTTTCTTCAAATCCTTGACATGCTTTTGCACAGTACTGCTCAGTACTCATACAGTTCTGAAGGGATTCAGTTGTATTGTCTGGGGAAGCATCCTGGATGCTACCAAAATATGGCCTTAGAGCAGTGTCACAGTCTGGGCAATAGTACTTGGTTTTATTGAAAAACCTCAAACTCTATCAAAACCAGCTGTAAACAGTTTCTGTAGGCCTGTGTACATCTACATCTGGGAGAGCTGTCTCCAGGGCAATGCTCTGAAGAGGTATTTGTTTATAAGATCAAAGAAGTTTATGTTAAAGAAGTCTATGAAATTTTAATCAATTTAATATAATTTATTTGCCTTCATATTTTATTTCCAATAGAGTAGAATATAATTAATTTCCATATGTATGTAGTATTTTTCAGTTATGATACAACTCCTAAGAAAACAGTAGCACTGTAACAGTACAGCACAAGTAAAGTCAAATTGTAATCTGAAAAGTAAAAGCGTTCCTGACTCTTCACTGAAGAAATGTCCCTTAGTGCCTGCCTAATCTTTCCGTTTTCATGGAATGATAAAACATCTCAAGTTGGAAGGGACTTTTAGAATCATTGAATGGTTTGGGTTGGAAAGGGCTTTAAAGATCAAGTTCTAACCAACCTGCCATGGGCAGGGACACCTTGCACTAGAACAGGCTGCTCAAAGCCCCAACCAACCTGGCCTTGAACACTTCATCCAAAACTTCCCTGGGCAACCTGTCCCAGTGTCTCACCAGTCTCATAGGAAAGAATTTCTATCTAATGTATAACCTAAGCCTACCCTCTTCCAGCTTAAAACCATCTCCCCTCATCCTATCACTAAAGTCTCTTATCTCCTTTTAAAAAGTCTCTTATCTCCTTTCCTCTAGACCCCCTGTAGTTACTGAAAGACAACCATATGGTTTCCCCAAAGCCTTCCCTTGTCCAGGTTGAACAAATGCTCTCAGCCTGTCTTCATAGGAGAGGTGCTCCAGCCCTCTGTATTTATAGCCAGCATCTGGACTTGCTTTGACAGCTCCATGAGGAGCTCCATATGGATCATCAAATTCAGCTCCCTTCTTGCTGGGCTATCTAAAACTACACTGTATGAGTAGGAGCATTGTCTCTGGTTGAGCAACTAAGAGCATCTGCCCCTTGAACTCTGACAGGCTTGGTGTCTTGACAGGGGAACTTCCCCAGGTGTCTTCCATGGGGAAACTGTTCCAGTGACCAGCACACTCTCAGTGTGGACCCTTTTCCTGATGTCCAGCCTGAACTTCCCCTGTCCACAGCTTCATTCACTTTCCTTTGTGTACTATTGCTACTCAGTAGAGAAAGAAGATGAGCAGCTGCCTCTCTGCTACCCCCCTTGAGGACACTGTGGAAGTCAATGAGGTGACACCTCAGCCTTCTCTTCTCCGAACTGAACAAACCAAGTGATCTCACATACTCTTAAGTCTTGCCCTCAAGGCCTTTCACCATCTTGGTTGCTCTCATTTGAGGAGCTGTGGTGATTTGTATTTAAGAAATATATGCTCTTTGCATATGGTAATTATCATATTTTTTTCTTTCCACTAGCAGGTAAAAACATTCTGAAGAGTACTCCTTTTGCTCATGGAAAAAAACCTGCAGACCGGGATATGCTGGCTGTTACATTACTTTTCAAGAAATCCTCCTTTCCCAAATTCTATCCCACTGCAGTCCATGTGTTTTCTTCCTCTTCTTTAAGCAAAGTAGGCTTCCCTGCTATGGGTCTGTATATCTCAGGCTTCCCTGCCACTACCCCCACCCCCAGGATCAGGTAACTGGACAGAATTGTCAGATTTTTAGGAAAACTTTGGATCATTCAAGGAGTGAAGTAAGCAAGGAACCAGCAGTTTCTTTCTGTCATTTGATTTTCAGGTCTAGCACTCACCAAAACAGAGTAGGATGTTCAGGGCCTTAGCCAGGAAAACATAACCCTGGCTGGAGCACTTCTTTAAGTGTTGTGCCCCCATTTCATGCGTTTTGCACCAGTTTAGGCTCCAGGTCTGCTGTATTAAAGCACCTTTTAGAGTTTGAGAGTCAGTGTATCTGCCAGTGTAGAAAAAGACAACAGATCCAGAGGCAACCCAAGCCCTGCCTTGTGTTGGTCAGAAGTTATTTCTTTATTCAAATATACTTTCAAACCAACTGCTTTCAACAAAGAGAAATGTTCTGTGAGTTTTCAACATTTTTTTTTTTCACAGTACTATTTCTATTGCTGCTGAATTCAGCAACAAGTGGGCTGTCTGTACTAAAATTTATTCTTCATTGACACATTCAATACCAGGCATGCAGGTAAGGTTTTTTGAAAATGCTTAAGAAAGCTGCAAGTGAAGTTCTGTTGATGCACAGGGAAGTTGGGTGGATTATTTCTGGATGCGTATGAAAAGCCCATTATGGGCATTAGAAAACTGATTTATGTTCATAAAACACCACTCTAAAGAAACAATGTGTCTATCTAGAGTCTAAAATTAGTATTTCATTTCTCTTAAAGAGAGCCTTTGCTTTCTAATAGGCAGAGAAAAAGAATGCCCAGAACAGCAAAGTAAGAGATTCTTCTTGAAAAGGTCATGCACTTCATCCACTAACAGTAACATATGCTACTGCTCTTTTTTTCACTTTGCAGTTTCCACTGTGCTTTCTTCTGATATGAACAAATTGGTACATGATTTCCTGTTCATAATTAAGACCCTGATTTAAATTTAGAGCTATGCAATTTTGTGTACGAATTTACATACAGGATCTTGTATTAATAGTGGTACCTTACACAGGGCTGCTTCAAGGTCAGCTGGTTTAGTTCATGTCTCAGATCTCTTGTGAGCACCCAGAACAAGGGTCTTCTGCTGCAGAAGGTGGCAGGTCATTACGTGTTGTGTGTTCACAGGTGGAGGTGTATGTAGGACTGGCTAAAATGAAGGTTAGTAAAAGAAATGTGACCAGCACTTTGAACAGTGTACTGAAATAACTAGAGGCATTTATACAGCTTTTTGTGCTTTATGCTTTGTCCCCCTTTACTAACTGCACGCAGAGCACACACTTTCTGTTTATTGACTTTGACTTTTCTAGGCATAGATAACCAATATGTCTTAGATTTCTCTGCCTCTTTTCTAGTGCTCTCTACTTGCCTGACATATTGCTTAAAACCATTATCATGCCTGCTTTTACAAATTCTTGTACTAAGAAAGACTCAGATTGATTTCAACACACTGTACGCTTATCTAAGCTGTATGAGGCTGGGAGAGAAGATGAATTTGTATGAAGAATCAGTAGCAATTCATAAGATCCTGATTGAGATCTAGGAGGTCGGAATCTTTCGTTATATGACCCTGAAGCAAAAGTAAACTGCTTAAGATTATAACCATTCACAAAAAAATTGTTTCATACAGGATTTCCTTTTCCAGGTGAAATGAAACTTCCCACAAAATGAATTGTATGGACTAAGTATTAAAAAAAAAACAAAACCAAAAAGCGATGCTTTCTGACCCCAATGGAGCAGTTTGTTCTCTTTGCAGTTTCCTCTGTTAAACACTGTAAAGCTGTGATGACAGTCAAAAAATTACCTATAGATACATTTCCATTCTCTTTACACTCCACAGAGTCAAAGGCATTGGATTGCAAGTTGGGACTTCTATTTTTAGAAAGACAGTAAGTTTCATTAGCAGTTTCTCCAGGCTTGCTGTAATTCTGTCTGAGCTGAGTGGAACTGAAAGAATGAAGTCACCTCATTCATTAGATTTTTTTAGATTTGTCATTGTTTAACATGTCACTGATTCACTGGGCTTTATTTAGCTCAACTGTAGCTTGCACTATTGAAGTCATTCATGTCATGTTTCAATGTAAGAAAAGCATTCACCTAGTCGATTCTTTAGGAAAAGTGTCTTGCTAAATCGTACAGTTAAATAATTGTAAGTCAGGTATCAAAGGATCACGAAATTGGAGCAAATAATAAGTGAATTAAAAGGTGGGGGTGTTTTTTGTCAGTTTCAAGTATTTTTGGTTTACACACAAACCACATGCTTCAAACTCCTTCTCTGTCACTATGTGAATTTTGCAATCCTTTTACAAATGGTAAAATTAATCTGAAAATCTCCCATGTTCACCTGACATTAGGAACATGAAAATGCTTGGAAAGTTTCCAGGATCTGATTTTTTTAATTTTTAAAAGTAAATCAATCTGCACCCTCTAATTATGTGTGCATTTGTAATAGGCATATTTATTCCTTCGATTCAGTAAAAATAATATTCTGAATGCTAGTGAATTTGGTGTGTTTGTTAGGAAATATTGTAGCATGACATGGCAATTTTAAGTTGACTGATAACAATAGTTATTGAAATTTCCACTTCTTCTGGTACTGAAGGATTGAATAAACAGGAATTAAGTTTTATGTTCTTCCCTATTTTGAGTGGTGTCACATCACCCTTTCTCCAAGACTTATTAAAGGCAACACACCACTATTAGGAGTTCTTATATGCTTGTACTTAGTGGAAGACATTACTGGACTAGAAAAGGTCTTTTTTTAATCACCGTGATTGTATCTGGTTCACACTTCCCTGTAAAAATATAATGATCACTTAGAACCGGGAGTTTCATTCCCATATCATTAAAATAAAATTGTCCTGTGACATCTGGCTTTAAATGGCAAGCTGTGCTACATTTCAGCTTAGAAGCCAGAAATACAGTGAAGTTGTCAACCTGAAATCTTGGAGTTCATCTCTGTCAGTGCTGTTTGTTGTACCCTGGGTAAATTTCTGCAGTTTTCTGCACTTTTGTTTCTTATGTATAAGAAGAAAGTGCTACTCTTCTACCTCACAGTGCACAAATACATCCCAGTTTATAATTTGTGCTCATAACAGTACTGATACGAGTAATATAAGTCTGAATGGTTCTGTTGCCATTCACCTGAACGTGATTTTTCTCACTATTTTAACTTTGGACAAAGTAGCAAAAATGTTGTAACTTTTATAAATCCAACAGCTCTGATATCTAGTAAAGAGAAGTGTTTCTTGCTTACTATATATTTTAGAATTCAACATATGAAACTTGATTTTTATTTTATATCAAGTTCATACTTAGGAGACACTCAACAGAATTAATGAAACAGGGGATTGCCAAAAGCTGCTAGGTAACTCATTATGATTCATAGCTTTCAACTTTCAGAGTTCTTAGGAACATAAAGTGGAAGTTCTGAAACAGGAGAACATGTTTCATGAGAGCAGCAGTACTGCTCAGATGGGTTTTGCCTCTGAGAATGTAAGTATTATGTGCCTGAGAGGAATGTATAGAGGTATATGCTTTTTAGCTATACATACTTTTGAGAATTTATTGACTGATATTTTTGGATGCAGAGTGGACTATCCAATTATTCAATAATCTCAAATGGATTTTTTCATTATGACTAATTAGATGTACCAAGTTACAAAATGCCAGTTGTATGTTTCAGAATATCTTGAAGATACTTGTATTGATGAATTAACCTTCAGAAGGTACAGAAGCATGAATGTTGTTTTAAAATTGGGAGGAAAGTGAAAAAAAGTAACTCGTGTCCCCACACACAAAAGTTTGGTAGCAAATATCTACTTCTATTGTGTTGATACAGGAAACTACACTATCAGCTGAACACCCCTGGAACTGATCTGGCAATTAGAAGAAAACCAGTCAGACCTTAACATGGAACTTTGGGCTTCACTACTGTCAGTGTTGTGTTTTCTTAAGTCATTCTTCACTAAAACCCATTCTTCACTAAAAATTGATGAATTTTACCCTGGTTGCTTGAGGAGTGATTCTGTCTCACTTAATAACTTACTGCCAGCTGCTAGAAGATTCACAGATACTTTTAGGAGCAACATAGAAACTTAATCCAAAGATACAGGTGCAGGCAGACATTATTTGCCTCCCTGCTATGTTTGAAAAAACCCTTATTGCACAATGGATAAGCCACGCACAAGGAAAACAGTAGAAAATTCCTCCAGACCTTTCACTGAGCATTTGCTGGACTTCACACATACTTTAGGAATAAGGAATTTATGCCAACAAAGAAAAACAAACCACAGAGAAATTAAATGTCCTTAATTCTATTGTTCACACTCAACCCATCTGTATGATATTTTGGGGAGTTTCTGTAGAAAGAGCACAGACACAGCTCACTGAGGTGCTACCTGGCATGCTAGAATTTGCATTTAAAAAATAAATCGAAGGTTAGAAATTTTGTGGACAAAAGCCTGTTGCTGGTTAAGCCACATCAACTGCCTCATTCTCTCTCATTATACTGTTTCAACCACATGTCATCCTACCAGTTGGGCATTTGCAGAAAAATTCCAAAGCCATTATAGTAACCTGAGCAAAGCAGATTTCTCTCAAATGTCATTTGCTTTTTCAAGTCATGCACAGCTTCAGTCAGAGTGTCCCTTTTGAAAGCTCTGTTAATCCATTTCCATATAATTCTTCTTCTTGCTGATTGCACCGTGAGAAATAGCATTTATTAAGATTAATTCCCATTCTGCAATTACTAACCCAGTGAGGCAGTTTTTAGAAGAGTAACATTGTGTGTTGCTCATTATGTGAGATGTTTACTCACCTTTCTTCAAAGAGAAAGACTGCCCAGGTGTGAGGTTTCCAAAGTGTGTAAGGCAGATGTGTCTTTCTATAGGGTCACTTACTAGTGTGCATCAACAGTGCTGCTTTTTCTTCCTAAATAGTTGCTTCAGGTCTGTGAAAGTTATTTGCATTTATTTCTTTGTAGATTTTCTGGTGTTTGAACAGTAGTTAGAGCTATACCATGTGAGTATGAAAGAGAAGGCATCTCTTTTCCAGTCTATATCTGGAAGATGCTTTGAGGGTGTTACAGAAGTGTTTGGTTTTTCTCAGAGACATGACCAACTGGCATTTCTATTCACTGCATTTTCTTCTTTCTTGTTCAATGAAGTCTGACTTGCGGATCTGCTGCGAATTGTTGCAAATATTTAAGCATCCATTCCTCTCTTGATGTGTGCCAGGGTGCTCTCTGGGCTCATGAGTGAGCAGAAGACTCTTTTGTACACAGCACCCTGTTGCAAGGAACTCTGAACACAACCTGGATATCCTGCACATTTTGGCTGCTCTGAAGAGTACTATTGGGTGATGTGAGAACTTTGCCCTTCTGGTTATTTCATAATCAGGACGCTCCAAGCCAGTTTATGGCAAGTATAAAATTGAAAAAATTCAGTACAAGCCAAGAACACATGAGAGATGTCAGCACTTCTTTCCTCTGCTCAGATAGCTGCTAGCTCCCGTTCCTGGGGCAGGGAAAGGGTGGGTTGCTGCATGCTCTGAAGGCATGACCTGTGCTGCCCACCACCAGAAAGAGCAGAGGAATGTCCTCTGAGAGGTGCCCAGCCAGCTAGCAACTTGATAAAATTTTTTCCTCATAATGATTTGAATGGACCACAACAAAAATAAACTTTTGGTCTCTCTGTTCTTACAGTGGGGAATGTGTCTTTGATGGTCTACTTTCCAGTAATGAGCGATACAAAAGATAAATGTTTTCATGGGAACATCTTCCCCCTCCCCTTTCTATATAGTAAAACATATAATTTTCATAGAAATTATATATTTGACAACCAATTTTTAAAATATATATTTCTAAATATAATTTATCACTGATAAAATTAATGAGAAGACGGTATCCTAAGGGGGGATAATTCAGTCTATACTTTTTTTCTTATGCTTCTTCCTAATGCTTCCTGTACTAATTCCTGCCAGACACGAGATGCTGCACTAGGCAATTTGCTGGGTCCATTAAAACCATTAAAAAAGTAGCATAGGGATAGTTAAGTGATCTTCCATTATGTGTTTCCTGTGGATAAGAGAAACATATGCATTCACCCTAAGCACTCTTTCCTTTTTATACCTATTACAGATGTATTATTCTTTTGAATAAAACATGATTGGGAAAACTTCATTGGATTGGATCATGCCACTTTCTGCAGAATGAAACACAAGTCAAATTATGTCAGTGAATAATAGTCTAAAGGTTTTGAAAAAATGTGGAACATTATTCTTCCTAATTTAAAAAAATGCATGAAGCCCTTTGTTTCTGTAATGAAATTGCCATCAGGACAAACATATTAGAGGTAGAGAAACAGGATTGGCATTAAAAAACAAACAAAAAAGAGTAGCTGCCCACATGCTATTAAAATAAAGAAACAATATGTTTCCAGCTGAGTGATCATAATTCCTTCTGATCCATTAGGCAACCAGAACTTAGAGCTCATTCCAGTTTGCCTGTAATTCCAATAAAAAAACCAAAATGTGATGTCAAGTCTGAAGAGTCAGAGACTCAGAGGGGATTGACAGTGATAGAGGATATTGCTTTAGAACTCAAACATGTTTAATTCAAGAAAAAGTCTTTTTGAGAACACTTGTAACAGCAGAATGATTACTTAGTTACACTGTAAAAACATGGCACTGTATTACACAAGAAATATTATCAAGCTTTCAGAACCCCAAACTGGTCTGAGCTAACAAGACAGAACCAAGCACCTGGGAATATGTGTTGGAAATCCAGGAATAAATGCTGAATTTGAAACTATCCATAAAATGTCTGTAAAGTCCACAAGTCTTAGTGGAAAAGCAATGCAAGAAATGAGTATTTCCTATAGTGACAGTAGTTATACAATATAGCCTGCTGGTATTAACCTGGGTGCTTTTTTTTTTATATAGAATTTTACTCAGAATCACAGCAAATAAGATGGAAGTCAGAAATTCCATCTCATTTTTCCTCCCCCATTTGAGGCAAGAGCGGCTGTATCTAAACTATTCCTGGCAGATCCCTGGTCTGTTCTGAAAACCTGCAGAGGATGATGCTGCACATTATCCCCAAGCAACCTACCAGTACTTACATGTCTGCCCCATTAGAGACTTTTCCACCTGCCTGAAGTACACTTCCATTGCTGCACTTCTATTCCATGCCATTTGTCTCATTCACAGTAGACATGAAAAAGCTCATTCCCTTCCTTTTTTTTTTTTTCCCCCAGAAGTTTTTTTAACTTACTGTCATGTTTTCCCACAGTATTTTCTTGGCAAACCAAATAACATTTTTGTGTTTCCACATTAATTGTACCTTTGATTATTCCTATGGGCTCATCTTCTTGATGTGTAACATTCACATCTGCAAATGGTAGTCCTGGGGAGGTTACAGAGCTGCATAGAGCAGAACGCTTGCACCCTGTGATTCACTTTGACTAACTCAGTTTTTATTGTCTCAGTATTTCAGTAACTATTTATTTATGGTTGGTTTTTAAACTATCATTATGCAAATTCATATTTTTTTTTTTTTTTTTTTTTTTTTTTTTTTTTTTTTTTTTTTTTTTTCCCCTGAGAGTTTCTTCCATTTGTCAAGATGTTTCTTCATTCTCATCTGAATGAGATGAGAATGAGCAAGCTCTCTTGGTTTAGGCCCCACTGGTAACAACCAGGCTTCTGCTCACTCACACCCCAGCCTCCTCCAGTGTGGGACAGGGAGGAGAAAATCCACCCAAAGATTGAGGAAAGGACAGGGAGCTTTTCACTCCCCAGTGATGGCATGGGCAAAACAGACAGACTAGACTTGGGAGAAAAAAATTCATTTTATATATCAGAACAGCAGAAAGAGAGCATACAACCAGATCTTCAAATGTTTTCCCTCCACCCCTCCCTTCTTCCTGGGCAGGTTCACATGTAACCCTCTGTGAACCTTCACAGGCTGCAGATCCATCACGGATTCTTGCACAGTTAATGCCTAATTTTTTGTTCAGGTCCCTAATGAAAATATTTAAGGCTATGGAACTCAAAAAGTCCTCTTACAGTACTTAATTCATCTTTTTACTTTTGACCTCTTGAAAAGTTTTTTTTTTTTCATTTGTGATTCCCTTTCATGGTAAGCTAATCAGGAGTGTATTTTGGAGGAAGGTGTATTTTGGTCTCTTTTCCCAGGCACCTCTGAGCAGGACAAGAGGACACAGTCTTAAGTTGTGCCAGGGGAGGTTTAGGTTGGATATTAGAAAGAATTTCTTCACCGAGAGGGTGATCAGGCATTGGAATGGGCTGCCCAGGGAAGTAGTGGATTCTCCGTCCCTGGAGATATTTAAAAAGAGACTGGATGTGGCACTCAGTGCCATGGTCTGGTGACTGCAGCAGTAGTGGATCAAGGGTTGGACTTGATGATCTCTGAGGTCCCTTCCAACCCAGCCAATTCTATGATTCTATGATTCTATGATACAGTTTGGACTTAGTGAAAGTGCATGTCCTCAACACACAGAATTCTCTCTCTTCTTTCTGTTGATTAAAAGGTGTTGTTATTCTTCATCAAAATTCCTGCTAGAGAAATAATCAACTGAGTGATAGCATTGATGCAGAAATAATGTTGATTATATATTCATATTTTTGTTTCTTCTTGTTTGTTATAGTCCTTTTATAGCAGGTGCATCTAAAATGTTCTGTAGATTGATTGACCTGTTTGCTCCCCCTACAGTATTTCATCAGTGTTTTGGGGTTTTGTCTAGGTTACCTGTCTTCAAATTTGACATGAGCTGCCATCAGTCCTCATTCTAGCTCTCCTCATCTGATGAGAAAACCCAGGCCTGAGACCTTTTCTTCTCCCTTTTGTGTGAGAAAGATTAAATTCCTACTGAGCAGTTTCTTCCTTGAGACACTTGCATATGATGAAAAGAAACCTTCCTAAGCAGCCAACACCTCTGCACCTCTTTTTTTATGTCTCTGTCCCTTTCTGGCTATAGAATGGGACCAGAACAGGTGTCACACTCATATCCTTGACTCTCTTCCCCTTGGGCTCAGAGACTGTTGTCAGGTGTCATTCATGCCACAACGTGGCAGTCAGAGTGATGCTTTCTGAGCCCTGGTAATTCTTCATGCTGTCACAGGTATGAGCTCCTGGCAGAGACCACTTTGATGCATCCATCCTTTAAAGGGAGTCTAGCCAATCATTCCCATTGTTTTATTTCTACTTTGCACAGTAGTCATGAATCTCTTCAGGGGAAAATGACTTTTTCTTATTGTCTGTCACAGTAAGTAATCTTCCTTGGTGTGGATGCCAGATGGGAAGCAAGCAACCTGTTGAATAGCAGGTTCATTTTCCTGATACTGCTGCATCTTTTCCTACTTGACCAGTTCCCTCTCCACTAGAGATACCTGTCTGCATTATATTGTTAAACTCCTGGGCTTTCTTGAAACTCATTACCCTAATTTAGTCATCCAACCCTCCCTCTTGATTGGACTGACAGGAGATACCTCTCACACCAGGTGGTCTCCTTAGCATTTTTTCTTGGCAGGAAAGTGGAAGACACATTGTGTGGAAATCTGGAATGGAATGCAGGCTGAGGATTTCTGCTTTGTCAGACAGAAGGTGTTTTGACAATGTAGTCAATTTGTTTCTTTCTCCTGGCATCTGCAAAGTTGAATGTTTGCTTCAAATGTTATTTTTGTGGAATCAATACATGGAAGAATTTAAATTTCTCTCAACTACATTAAATTAAATGGGGACAGCCTAGATTAGCATTAAGATGGAAATGTCTCACATAATGAGCCATATTGTAATGTGCTATGGTCTGTGTGTGAGCATCTTTTTTTTTTTTTTTCCTGAGGAAATTAGTCCAGATCAATTGATGTGGTTAAATTATTTTTTTATAGTGTGGGAAAGACTGATCTAGAAAACACTTCAAATCCCAAAGCATTAGAACTAGTTTCTGGAAATATGTAATATTCAATGATGAGCATAATCAACAAATGTTTACTAACTTCAAGAGATAGACATAAGCCATGATTGACTATCAGCTAGAAATTACTCATAACTTCATGGCATAAAAGAGAATACTTTTTTACAGAGAATATCATTACTGTGTTTTATTTTTCAGACTGTAAAAATCTTACTGAGATTATTTGTAGTAAAACATTCACAAAGGAATACCTACAAACAAATACAATTTAGTTTGTTTTTTTTTTTTTTTCTGAGGTGTGTTCTAGTCTCTAAACTTATGGGAAATACCTTTAGGACTTTTCCATATTTTAAATAATACAAACAATACAATATCATATCAGAGGCCTGATAAATGCTTATTACAAGACTACAGATTACTGCATTAAAGTAAATGAAGTAAATTTTGATTCTGAGAACAAAATGTAATAGAACCTGTAGTCTAGAAATATTCAGCTTCTCATTTTAAAATAAGAGCATAACATACACAGCAAGTCTGGTTGTGATCTTTTGTGTAGTAACTGATTTATCAAAGAATATAGTCAAAGGAAATATATAGTAGAATTAACAAGACCTCATTGTAACTGATGAAGAATACAACGTAAAAAATTCACTGATATTACAGTATGCAGAAAATAGGTTTGATTATTGGAAATAGAGGTCACTGCAGTCATAATTTCAAACAAGCTAACACATGCCTGAAAACCTCTGGGATTTTTCATGCTTACACTGATGCCAAGGTCAAAGACAAGGCCAATGCTCAGCAAGTATATATCAAAAGTACAAATTACTGCAGTCACTTGTTTTGGTGCTTTCTGAATACCTACTAACATCACTGGGATACAGGTCAAAACAATTATCATTTTGACCTCCTCAAATAGCTGTTATGCTACAAAGTATGTCTCAGATGTCTGAGAGCCAGACCCAAAAGTGTACTTAGGACTTAGAGGAAAAACAAGCAAGGAATATGAATTAGTGAATTAGTTGTTAGAGATCTTAGATGATAAGGCTGAGTCTTGTACAGAGGTCAAACTCCCACAGGTACTATTTCTTGTTTCATATTCACTGCTAATGTGAAATGACTCCCAAGGACTGGATCAGTCTTTCCTTCTTCCCTCTCTGATACTCTCCCTGGTGTCTTTGAGCTCTCCAGGACAGGATCTGCAGGTAGGAGCAGAGATGTCTGACTGCAGTGACTTCTTGAGGCTACTGAATGCTTCGACTCCAGGAGGGCCAGGTAGCTAGAAGATAGCTTCTGCAAATTGTTTGTGCATCAATCCTAGGTTTAATAAAGATGGAAATGTATCAGTATCAGCTGTCCAGGCACTGCAGGTAGTTGAAAAGGTAACATCTCATTTTTATAAGTAATTTTAATAAGGAAACCATTAGAGGAAAGGGTCAAATTGTTATTAAGAATCACTTAATTTGGTTTGCTGAAATGAATCAAAGACCTCTAACTAACTGTAGAGATTTGACACAAGCCCTTATAATGGTTAAAAGTTGTGGCAAATACTATGTACATCCCCAAAATGGTGAAGTACAGCAAGGACTTTTCCGAGATACCAGACAGAGGAATAAAGGAGGCAAGCAGTAACATCCACAAGGGACCAAGAATAATATGAGATTTCAGTTGGATTTAGAGCTAGGCTCCAAATCTGATCCTGAAAATGTCTTTTTTCAGTTGCTACTGGACACCGAAGGTACCTACATAAGGCAGACACTTTGGCTTCAATGGTAAAACAAAACTGCTGAACTCTTTAACCAACCACCAAAATATACCAGTATAGGTTGGGGATTGACCTATTAGAAAGCAGAGTAGAGGAGAGGGACGTGGGGGTCCTCATGGACAGGAGGGCCATGAGCCAGCAATATGCCAAAAAGGCCAATGGCATCCTGAGGTGAATAAGAAGGGGTGTGGTTAGCAGGTCAAAAGAAGTATTCCTGCCCCTCTGCTCTGCTCTGGTGAGGCCAAATCTGGAATATTGTTCCAGTTCTGAGCCCTTCAGTTCAAGGACAGGGAACTGCTTGAAAGAATCCAGTGCAGAGCTGAGGGAGCTGGGCTTTACCTTGGAGAAGAGAAGACTGCGGAGTGACCTCACAAATGTTTATATTGATGATGTACAGGGCAAGTGTTAGGAGGATGGAGCCAGGCTTCTCAGTGATGATCAATGATAGGACAATGATAGGGTAACAGGTGCAAGCTGGACCATATGAGGTTCCATGTAAACATAAGAAAAACCTTTTTCATGGTGAGAGTGACAGAGCACTGCAACAGGCTGCCCAGTGAGGTTGTGGAGTCTCCTTCCCTGGAAACGTTCAAAACCCACCTGGATGCATTCCTGTGGGACTTACATTGGGTGATCCTGCTCTGGAAGGGGGGTTGGACTCAATGATCTCTAGTGGAGTGGTCTCTTCCAGCCCCTAACATTCCGTGATTCTGTGACTCTGTGGTCATTTGTGGTATTGCTTTTGGCAACAGGACTGAGGTTTTTTTCTTTTTGGACAGAGGAGGACAGAGATTTTCAAGAGTCTCTCTTCCCATGTTGTCTCCTATTGAAAGCAGAGAAAAGGGTTCTGCTGAACCTTTGCTAGCACCAGGTCTGAGAAAGGAGGAGCAAGCTGGTTTTCTCTTCAGGGTTTTCTGGGTTCTGCAAGGCACAATGAGCAGGTTCTTTGTGAAGAACATCAGGACATGCTCTAGTGGGCACAGTCATTGGTTTGGTTTTGGTTTTTTGTTTGTTGGTTTTGTGTTGTTGCATATTCTACGGGGTTTTTTTTGGGGGTGGGGAGGTTGTGCTGATGAGTGTTGGTGGGTGATGGCTGGACAGAGTGATCTTAGAAGACTTGACAGTTCTGTGATTCTGTGACTAGGCTGGTCTGTCAAGGGAGGATAGCAAAATCTGATTGATATCTGTGAACTTACATTACTTTCTCTACTAAAAGAAACACCTTAGTATTTCAGAGGTATAAGTTTAATAAATGCAGCTAAGTTTAAAAAAGCTGGTCAGGTGTTCATATACATATGTCTGTGGTTCAAGAGACTATGACTGTCAAAAGTAGTGTGAATGGAATGGAATGGAATGGAATGGAATGGAATGGAATAGATTGGGGTGAGAGCATGGATGAGTGACAGAGCCACAGAAAAATGTAATTTAACAAAACAGATGAGGGAATACGGATCAACCTGCTAAGCCCACAGAGAGACTGACAGCTTGCTTACCTCATTCTGAATGCTGCTCATCACTTAATCAGACAAGATGTAACTCTCTAGACTGTGCTTGGGGTTCTGAGGGAAGAAATATTGAAAAAAAAAAAAAATTCTTGATTCATTCCAAGACTCAGTTTTGACACATTTTTACTACTATCGTATGCAACATTTATGCCTCAGCTCAGTACTAGAGCACTGGTATTCAGGCTCAGTGTTTTCCTTGACAGGCTTACAAACTGAAAAGGGAAACTGCAAAAGAGAGTGAAAATATGGAATCAGCCATAAAACTGCCCAAGCAGCAATTTTCCATCAGCCAACAGGCAATACAGCAGTAATGGTTCCCCCGTTAAGCAGGGTGTTTTAGAGTGTGATCCCGGTGATGCCATCAGTTTTAGGAATTTGTGCTGGCCAAGCCTCATGTGCTGAGCATGCAGCCAACACTGCTGGCTCCCACTTCCTACATTTGAACTGTAAAGCTGTGCATGTTTTGCTGTCTCCAAAACCCTATACACATTTCACTGCCTCTGCAGTGGAGTCCAGTGCACACAGGGCACCAGGAGGGATATTAAAAGCTCTCTAACAGCAAGCCAGCACGAAAGGGCCTCCCCCCTGTTGTATTTGCACTCACTGATGGGAGGGTAGAAAGTGATCCACCAGTCCAGTTACTGGCAATTACATTAATTTTAAGCTCAAATTAAACCTCTGGTAAATTTTGGTTTACCTCTGATTAATCTGAAATTTTGATTAGCCAAGCCTGGCTTTCCTTCAATAGGGATCAGAATTATACTTTCTTTGTAACTTATTTCTGCTTATTGCTGGCAGGCCATGTGAGTTGATGCAGTGTCTTAAGTCCAGGTCTTGACACATAATGACAAAAGAGATGCTCATGCAGAGCTCAGCCAATGTGTTCCCCACGCTGGTAAATTTTGATTACTTCACCTTTATATCCTCTCTGATCCTACTGACTGTTACCTCTCTCTAATGGAAGAGATACATCTAATCAAAACATAAATACCACCATCCTGCATATCAGTGACCTTCCTCCCACTCCAAAAAGAAAATGGCATCTTTCATTCAAAGGCTACAAAGATTTAGATGAAATCCCTGTATTATTGAAGACAATGTCAAAGCTCCTACCAAGTTCAATCATGTCAGGATTTCACCGTCTCATTTTGTAAAGCTGATGAATAAAAGCATGTGGGATATGAATATAAAAAGCAATCACAAATCACAGAATGTGAATCATGCACTGTATGATCTGGGCTTTTATAATGGAAGAAATGGGGTCATCCTAGGAAACTTAAAGTTGCAGATCTAAAGCTGATAGGAGGGAACTGTTTTTATTCTGTACATAGTTACTTCTGGAACACTGTGGCACAGTCCTCACATCTCTGAGTGAAGTGCTCAGGCAGTCAGCATTAGCTACTGGATCAAGTTGGGCTTGAATAAGCATTGTAAATGTCTGGCTATCAATAAAGATAATTAAATCAAAACCAGATGAGCTCTTGCAAAATGCTTTATTGTAATCACACATTTCTTAAAGCCAAGGAAGTGACAATTATTGCAATACTTTCTCATAACATATTCCTATTGCCATTTTAGCTGAAAGAAGAGTTACACTATGCAGAAGACATTCCATAGGTTCTGTTGAAAATAAATGTGAAGAAAGAGATGATGTTGAGAAATTAGTTGCACATTATTGGCCTCCACAATAGACACAAGGGCATCACACTGAGTAACCTGATGCAACAGATCAAATTCAGGCATTAATTCAATGTGGGATCTCTGCTCTGATAAAGTGGAAATGGTCTCTTGGGAATTAAGGGTCTGACACTCATACCCTTAATGACTGATGTAGAAAGGGGCTCCCTTTCCTTGTCTCTTGCACTCTCAGATCACTGTCTGAAACAAAACTTTCTGTGCTGTTTCCCAGATATTTATTTAGTTATTATTCTGCTGTGCTCGAAACATATCAAGCTCAGTTAATGCAAGTTTTAAGCAAACAGTTAAATGCAAAAGGAGAAAAAAAAAAAAATCACAGAATCATAGAATAGTTTGGGTTGGAAGAGACCATTAAAGGTCATCTATTCCACTTGTCCTGCAATGAACAGAGACAGCTTCAACTCGACCAGGTTGCTCAGAGCTCCATCCAACCTGACCTTGAGTGTTTCCAGGGATGGAGCTTATACCACCTTTCTGGACAACCCGTGTCAGTCTCTTACCACTCTCATCATAATGAGTTTCTTTTTTATATCTAGTTTAAACCTCCTTTCTTTTAGTTTAAAACCATTATCCCTTGTCCTATCAATATAGGTCCTGATAAAAAATTTGTCCCTGTCTTTCTTATAAATGTCCTTTAAGAATTGGGAGGCTGCTCCCCAGAGGTGTCCCCAGAGCCTTCTCTTCTCCAGGCTGAACAGCCCCAACTTTCTCAGCCTGTCTTTGTAGCAGAGGTGCTCTGCCTCTCTGATCATCTTCATGGCCCTGCTTTGGACCCACTCCAACAGACTGAGAAAAAAAGTACTCTAGTGGAAACAGTGCTCCATTAGTGACTATCGTTCATTTATTCTCTTTCAAGTGCTTATACAGCTTTTCTGTTTTTTGGACTTGCTTTATGTCTGTTAGTAACTGATTCAGTTCATTAGTCTATGGCTGATTAATTGCACACAACAATAGCTTTCTGCAGTATCAATTGCAAACTGAAACAAATTGCAAGATTTCATTTAAAAATTATTTTAACAGACATATCCAAGTTGTAAATTCACTGGAAGAAAATTAAAAAAAACCCCAAACACCTACAAGCTGTTAAGAACAATAGAACAAAACTAAACTTTCTCCTGCATATTCTTCCTAGACCTTCATCTGGAATCATATGCAATCTTTTGGGCACAAATCATATACGTGCCCAAGAGGCACACAAATGCCAGAAATCCCTATTTCTGCCTCAGAAGGCACATTTGTTTTCAGAAAGGACACCTTGAAATTATTTCCTTAATCTGATGTCTTCTAAATCATTTATCATGGTGTTACCCAAAAGATACTAATATAATTACCAACAAGATAGTCAGCAGTTTTAAATCAAGATATAAAAAGGTCTTTGAAATTTATGCAGCAGCAGGTTTTCAAAACAAAGAAACTGATCTGTTCAAAGCCTTATAAAAAGTTTGTAGGGAACCTTTGAAGGACCTGTCCTTGCTCTAAGGATGTCCTTGCTGAGGACACCATCAAGCATTTGTTCCTGTTGTGGTCAGACATCATTTGACACTGAAAGAAGCTGAGCATATGTTGTTGATCTCTTAGTTTTTCTCTATTTGAATGCTTTTCCACAAGTGACATAAAATGAGAAAACAGATGAATATCAATCATCCAGTGCTCCCATTACCATTTCTCTCCTACTGTAATCACCTTTTTTTCTGTCCATGCTTCCTAACAGGAAAGAGAAGGGGTCCCAATATAGCAATAATTAGGAATCTAAGTAGGATGGCAATTGTACTTTTTAATTCAGTATCCATTGTTTAAAGTTCTATGAGTTTTCAGCTGCATACACCAGAATTATTTTGTAGGATTTTACTCAAGTAGACCTATGGTTTAAATTGTCTGTCACCGCTTGTGCTTTCAGACTTCTGATATCAACTATTACCTCTTCATAATGCAGAGTTAGGTCATGTATGTTCCTCTCAAATTTAATATGCTCAGCTTACCTTTTTATGATTTTAATTGTTTGCTTTAAATCCTTTTTTAATGCCTCTTCTTTAGTTTTCTTTTAATTTTGCACTAAATCAGGTGAAATACTGTCATCAACTGTAACTATGGCCATTGAACAGATTTCTGATATGACTGCATTCACTCAATATATACTTTTAAAGAAAGTTATAATGTTATTTATTGAATAAGTGTAATGAATAAATTTCTGTAAGATTAGATTTTATCATCACAGGTCCCAAAATGAGGGGAAAACTGGGTAGGCTTCATGGAACTCTTAATGAAATAATTTATCTTAATTCTATTTAATCACTTAATCCTGTTGGGAGTTTTCAATGGCCTTTATCTTCTGCAAAGAACAAAACTTTGGTCTCCAAGTGACTGTACCCTCTGAACTGATATAAACCCTTTTGCATATTGTTCTGTGGGGTTTGTTTATTTGCTATTTTAGCTACTTTTGCAGCAAAGCTGAGGTATAATTTGGACAAACAAGAGGGGCTCATTTTTTCATGAGTTTTCACATGAGTGTAGCATCTGAATGTGGAGACAATTGTCCCTCACTGGCAGGGCTCAAATATCTTTGAAGTCTGAACAGAGCATTTGTTACCTTTTTTTTTCCCCTAGGTTAAAGTGCTAGCACAGTACGTTTTTAATGTTTATGACATGCTGGTAATCATACTGTAACTGATGCCATTAAATATATAACATGGTCATCTTCATTATTTTCTCTGATATAATCCCTGGATGAATTTTTCAAGGAAGCCACTAGCTTTTCATTTCAGGTGAAAAGTCATTAATATCAAAGGCTTTGTAGGCTGGCCGAATGTGTCTAAAATTATAAATATCATTTTCAAACGTTATTAATGCTGAGCATAGCTTCAGGATGTAGAAATAGATGAAAGTTTCATTTTCAGATTCATATTTTCCTGTATTTTTCTGCCAGCTAAGAACATATTGCCTTCTAGGGATTTGGTCTTTTAACTCTTAGGAGCCAGGTCATGCAAGAAGTGAAGCTTGGTCTCTAAATAACCTACATCAGATATATTTAAATTATGTTGCACACAAAATCTGAGCATGGTGTTCTGCAGACTTCACAGGCTCATACAAACTGTACAAGGTTTGAATAAATACCCAAAAGGTAAATATTTACTTAAGCACAAACCTGAATTTTTGGGGTGGGCTACTACTAATCCAACATCTCTGTTTTCTTTTCCTCTTTTATATTCCTTCTTTTCATGGGTTTGTTCTATTGAATCTTTTCTATTTAGTTATGTGTAGAAAGCAAGATCAGTACTATAAAAATCCCTTTCTTAGCCGGACTCCCAAGGATCCCCAAGATCAAAATAATCTATGATTTTAACTACCGGAGATTTTTTTGTGGTATGAAGGCTGCAAGATGAGATATTTTCTGAAATTCCCATGGCATACTGGCAAGCATAATAAAAAATCAAAACACAGGGGATTCAGCAGAACAAAAGGGCTGTGAGGATGCACACAGGAGCATGGAAGCTCTCCTGTACAGAGCACTGGGCAGGGATTGCAGGCTGCAGTGTCTCAAAACAAGCTTTTGAGTAAAATGCCCACACTTTGCCAACAGGTTGCATTTTCAACTGGATGAGAATTTGAGGTGCTGAAGCATCTTTGGCCCAAACCAGGACAATGGCTAAGAGCAAGGGGTATCAAAGGAGTACTGAAGGATTGGAACAGGTTACCCAGGGAGGTGGTGGAATTGCCACCCCTGGGGGTGTTCAAAATACGAGTTGATGTGGCTCTTTGGGAGATGATTTAGTGGTTATTGTGGTTTAGAACAGACTGTTGGTCTTGATGATATTCAAGGTCCTTTCCAACCTTGGCGATTCTATGATTCCAACATGATTTATTGTCTAAATTCTCTTTTATTATTAATAGTTTGGGTGCAAATGATTAGGATTTCTGTTTTCCTTTATTTATCAGGAAAAGACAGATAGGGAAGAGGACAGAAGAAGAAGTGGAGGAGAAAATTAAAACCAAGAAGGAAACCAAGAAGCAAAGAGATGCTGTAGTTTCTGGAGCAATCCAGAGCAATCCAAAATGTAATAAGGAAAGTTTTATTGTTTTTATAATCTCTTTCACCTACCACACTTTTTAAAAAATAAGAAAAAATCTGGAGGTGAAAAAGGAAAAATGTTAGATACAGAGGTAAATAACATAAGGAAGGCTTATAGATTTATCTCATAGAATAAGCCCAGGACTTACTAAATATTCTTTGATGACTGGTGACCTGGAAATCCAAAAGTTTATTTTATCTGCACTCTTTCCACTGTACAGTTCTGGAAGCCAATATCTGTGTCAGAATGAGGCATCTGTATATTTCTCCCCTTTGTGCTCCTGGGTCTGCATTAAACCACATGTATTACAGCAATCTATACCAGAAAACCTGGACCCCTAAGTGTATCTATTTGCTCTATAAAAAGACATATGTCAAATCAAAGCAGGCACAAGGATTGATTTTATTTTCCAGTAAGTTTACTTATAAAACCTGACAAGCATGGAAAGATAAATTGATTTTTTTTAGCGGGTAAAATGATACGCAAAACTAAATTTTCACAGAATGAACATTCTGACAATCAAGAACTGAACAGAAAAATGAATCAAAGCAAACATAAGAAGCATATCATACATTTAATGTCACTGTACTAGGAAAAAAACTATAGGTCATTCCAAAAGACAGGGATCTCACATATTTAAATATAACTGGATTGTATACTTGAGATGTCAAGCAGACTGATGATCTGTACAAAACCTTGTCATAAAATTTTCATTAAGCCTTTAATCATCAATTCAATAGTTCTTCAGAAAGTTATACTGATTTCATTTTCCTTTTGTAAATTAAACAGTAGAAGACTGCTTTGAAAAAGCTTTTTTTATTTTAAAGAATTCAATTTTTAAGTGGGATTATCTTTTCAAATAACCTTATTTTTTTCTCTTATTTTATCTGTCTGTTTTCTCATGGAAGTACTGAACAGTATATCAATCAGCAGTAATTTACAGTAATATAGAAATATTGCTAGACTTTATTACATGTCTCAGACTTTAAAGGGCGGATGTTACTACTGATTGAAACTATAGATTTTCTATAAATAAATGTCTCCTGTGTTTAGTGTAATAAAACACTTTGGCTCATGAAACAGAAAAGGAGATAAACTCAAAATATACTAACCACATGGACAGAACCTTTCGGTACCTTTTGTTGGAAAGTATTTCTCTATTTTCATAGTGAAAATAGTTGAGCATCTATCTCACTTCAGGAAAACTGGAGTACTCATGTCATGTAGCATTAAGAGCTCGAGCTATGAGTCTCTCTTTCTGTCAGCACAGCTTATGGACAGAGATGTATAACTTCAGAGAGCCAGTCAGAGCAGAAGCTTCTAATTCTAGCCTAGCTCACTGCTCACTGAAAAGAGCTCTTAGGACAATGAGGCTGCCAATTCAGACCTCAACTGAAATGCCTAATGTAGGCAGTGTAAATATTCACTGTCTTCAGGTAGTATTTACAAAGAGGTGCCCAAAGCCCTTAAGAAAATTGGGAAAACAATATAAATAATTACATTATGCCATAGAATACTCCAGTAGTTTTCAGGATATATTGTGTTCTATTGCTGCTGGTACAATGTGAGACAAGTTAATGAAATTTAATGTGATTGGAGACATCACACTATACAGCAATAATGCTTACATTCTATGAAATATTGTAGTAAAAATTAATAACACAATATAAAATACATTTTTAAAAATTTTGTCTTCTTCTCATGCAAAATTCTTGGCTGTTTGGTTTGTTTGAGGGTTTTTTTACCTGAAATGAAGTATCTTCAGAAATTCTGTGGAATGTTTTATGGTGGATTAGCCTTGGCTGATGGCTAATAGCCAAACGGCCACCCAGCTGCTCCCTCATTGTGAATAGGCCAGGGGATAAAAAAGGATGAGAAAGTGCATAGGCTGAGATAAAGTCACAGGCAGAATACACATTGAGATGAACAGCTAGACACACTAGATCACTGACAATGCTTTGCAGGTAAAAGCCACCCATACTCTTAAGAGAAATAGTCACTAATATACGTGTTTCACTAAGTATTACTTTCACGTCTGATTTCCCTCCTTTGTCTCACAGAAATGAGGTCTTATGGCCATAGAGACAAGTTCAAGTAAATTTCATGTGTATTATCTTTTGCATAGACTTATGGCCATATCATTTAAAGAGCTACCAATTAGCATTGCCTTTAAAATTTGGTAAGTAGCCTATACACTACACTGTGATACATGTACTGCAGCCAGCAGAGACTGGACAGTCTTCCTGAAACTAATGTTGGAGCTCCACAACTATTTCATTGATGGCAAAAATGACATTTTTTTTTTTCTTTATCACTGTATCTGAGGTAGCCTGTAGTTTTGCTTTACATTGAGAGATTGAGTTAACAATTTAACATATCAGAGTTGTTTCAAATTCAGCTGTCATGCACAGACCCAGTTAGTAAGAATAGCACAACTTCATGAGCTACAGACCCTGTCTTTCAGGTTGAGAAGCAGTTGGTTCATTGCCAAGTCCCTACCAACTGCAATGAGTGGTATTAAAGAATTAAAAAAAAAAAACCAAAAACAAAGAGTGAAACCAATAAAAAATCCATTTTGCACCAGAATTTAATGTACAGGCGTCTTTGAAAGCCCTCACTGAACATTTAATTGTTTAGATACAAAATAAGGACCCTAAGATGTATCAATTAACATGAAAAGTTAATGGATTTTCTTGATTTTACAATGTAGAAAATAAAACTTCATAGATTTTCATGTCTCTCATTCCTCTCAGCATTGCTGAGTGAACACACTGCCTTCCTTGCAAGAGCATTAAATCACAAGCTAAAATCCACCTGCCATAATCTGGAAGATTTTTTTTTTCTTGTTTCTCTCTTCAAAACAAGGTATAAGATGACCTTGACAATTACAGCCTACAGAGAACACTTCTGAAATTGAGAGCAGCAGAAAGCAATGCAGCATAAAAATACGATATTCAGAAGGACATGCCTTTCTCCATGCACAGTATTATTTTCAACATATCTTCAGTTTCTTCAAGTCACTCATGACCTGCAATATGGCAAATGGATAGAACCACTTGTCTCTTCACCTTACATCAGTGTCTGTAGAAGAAAATCTGTCTAAGAAGAAAAGGAAACAGAAAGGGGATGCAGAGACAGGTTTGCAAAGTCCTTTCAGCATAAACTTGAGCAGTCATAGATAATTAATTAACCTTTTCAAAAGGGCCCTGAAGAGTTAAAACAAAGGCCTTCATAAAAGATTTAAGCATTCTCTTCTGTTTCTGTATTTAGATTCTTTTATTTCCATGTCTTTTCAAGTTGACAGACATTTGTACTTTTAAAGGCAGCAATGAGCTTTAAAATTTATATTTACCAACATGCATGCAAAGTAATGATTTTGTTCATGCTTATCTATGGTTTTAAGATGAAAAGTGTTATATTTTTTGCTTATAAGACACATGAGCTTTCTGATAAATGCACTAAGCACTTGGAGCTTTACTGACTCACTAATGCTCACTGCACTACCAGAGGAAATTACTGGGATAAAGATTTCCTGGAGGTTATGATTCAAAAAGAATGCAGCCAGATTTTCCCAGGTACAGAATGACTTCACAGGCTTTTCCAAGGTATGGTTTTATTACTTTTTTCTTGCTTTTACCTGCTGATGACAGATAATCCTTGGAGTGAAGTGGGTGGATGTGTGGAACAGAATATGCATTTAAATAGACACAACAGAAATGTCACATCTGCCTCATTATCAGTTTTATCTCTGAAGCATCTGATGTCTGATTGATATTCTAGATGGACCACCTCAGTGCTAGGTGAAACGGGATTTTAGTGAATGTCATAACAGAATCAACGTCTGTATCAATTCTCATAGTTCTAGTGATCATCTCACAAATGCCAACAATTTTCCATTAGCTGGGAGCCTGTCACAGTCTTGTTTTCAAATGAAAGCAATTAGCTGCTTCTATGCATTCAGTTTGCAAGCTTTCATATAATGATTCCTACCGCTGCTGCTAATGAAACCTGCCTTTGTAAAAAGAATTTTGATGGCATACCCTCAGTTGTCATCCCATCTTTCCAAATAGTTAATGGAGTTTGTGTCATGCCAAGAACACTGTGACCGTGGGCATCGGGAAGTTAACAAATTATGTAAAAAAAACCCTAGATTGTAAAATGAGGTATTAGAGCCTTCCAGGGTACTTCCTCAGTCTTTAATCAGGAGGGATTCTCATGAACTCAGCTGTAGGGCTCAGACACTGAGTCGGGTCTCAGTGCTGCTTTTGCTGTATTAGCAGCCATGTGAAGTATCTGGATCTCCATCCAATTGTTTGTTTCGTTGACTTTATCACTTTAATAATAAAACTGAAGGGAGATATTTCTTAATGTGTTTTTTATGGTATTACTTCTGTGGTCAATTAAGTCCAGAGTGAAGCAATGTCACTGGTTCTGCTGGAATACAGACAAGAACTACTCTTTCACCAGCAAAATGTATTGAATGGCTCAGACTAATTGTGCATCTACAAGCAATGTATGAACAAGTGTAGTGATGCAGATGATGGATTTAACGGATGCTGAGCAGAAGTTTTAGCTCTCATGATTTGAAAATACGCAAAGGGATGATTGTTTTTTACATGCCTGGCCACACTACATAGTTTCATTTCAGCTGTTGATTACTGGACAGTGAGGTAGGACAAGGAAATCCATAGAAAACTAGAGCTAGACATGGTTAGAACTATGTTAGAAAACATAGTTAGAACTAGAGCTTAAAAGCCTAAGTGAACAGGTACAAATTTAATATCTTAGTAAAATTGTATATAAGAATTACTCATGCCAAGTCCTAGCGTGGGATAAATTAATAGTTCGGATTAGTTGGGGATAACTGGCAGGTAGAGTTAAACAAAATTATATGGAAATGTCCTTAGGTATCTGAAACTGCCCCTTCCAGGAAAAGCTCTCCAACACTATTTATAGAATTCATATATCTGATTTCTAGTCAGTTTTGAGAAACCACACTGAAACATCTAGATAACCCACTTCCAGTTAAGAAGTCTTCTACTGGTGTCCAAAAGCTAACCCTCAAAGAGAGCAGGTTAGGAGAAAGCAGAAATGGGGAGCTGCTGGTGAAGCAGAATGTCTCCAGGAGTCCTGCCCTTCCAGTAGATGCTTGGAGACATTGAAGGATAACTAGGAGAGTGGTACTAAAGCAGCCAGGAAGGGTTCTAGTAGGCTAAAATTGCAGCTTACATTTCTTGATTTTAGTGATATTCTTGCAAATGTTGATGTTTAAAGTTACCTCAAGTAAACAATTCTCTGTTTTACTATTATTGGCTTGTTAAATGCCAAGAGAGATAAGAAATAAATGTAAAAAAAAATCTGGGTCTAAAAGCTGGTGCTGTCAGTTCCCAGCTCTCTTATGGGTACAAACTAATGACCCTTATCAGAACCTGAGGGGTCTGTTGAGGATTGTAACAGACAGCAATTAAGAGATTAGAAAAATTTTAATATTTAATTTAATCTTATTCATGGGCAATTTCTATTTATCTATTCTTGTTCCAGCATTGACTTCGGCTTAAATTGTTCTCATTACTGTTACTCACTCTCCATTTATCTTTCTGCCTTCCTAGCCTTCTACCTTCTAGATAAATGAGCTTTATTATTCTACATGTAATGATGTAAACGCTTAGAAAAAGAGATGAGTACTTAAAAATAATGACCTAATGTTTTAAACTTGTTAAGCGGCCATTAAACTTGTTAATCTGCTCAAACAGCAAATGAAAATGTCAACAGAAGGACAAGAAAATAACAAGAAAAAAGAATTCTTGAATCCTCCAAACTCTGTGAAGGAGCAATGATCCATGATATGCAGTTAAAGACTTGAGAAGAACCCAAGTAATCCTAATGGTAAACAAGAAAACTCCAGGGTGTAATTACTTATAACTGAATTGCCTGGGGAAATGTCATGGTTTTTGAGAAAAACACTAGTATTACCACTCAGTTACTTAATTTCCATTATGATAATTTATATATATGGAGAGAAAAAAGTGTGAGATCATTCAAGAACAGTCGGTTAGATGCTAACATGGTAAACTACATAAATCTCATTAGAAAATATGCATTTTAAAAGGTTTGAATCACTATGCACCACATATAGCAGCAGCCTCAGTTAAGTATGACAGTATTGTACAAACTCATGAGGTAGGCATGTAACAAGGGAAGCTGACTCTGTGAATAATTCCTCATTATCAAATCCCACCAGCTGACTGAAATCCTTAGAACAGATTTGTGGGAGGGTATTAATGTTCACAAAGCAGGACCTAAGGGGAGGCATTTTAAAAGCCTGTTGCAACTACAACAACTGTTCAAGCATTCACGTCAGAATTCAAAGGGAAGTTGTTGAGAGACTTCTGAGCTTTACTTGTGTATGATGTAGACTATATCAGATCAAGCTTTATCCTCAGATTCACACCTTTAGTGCAGCAGTGAAAACTTACCTTTTGAGCATCATGGGACACCTGAGGTTTTATATAGCTAGCTACTACTTCCTAGATAGTATCTCCTGGTTTTATTTTAAATATATATGAATACTTATTTAAAATGATATGGCTATAGTATTAGTTCTTCCTTAGCTTAGAAAAGGTGAAAGGCAGGTAATGTCTAGAAAAAAAGTAACAGATTTTGCTTGTGTTTGACTAGAATCTGTTATCAATACTGCGGGTCAGATAAGTGAATCAGTTGGCAGAATATGTTAAGTGAACTCAGGTTATTGTTTGCACTCCAGGAGATGTGGCCACAGAATATCTTGAGACACTTTGTTTAAGGCTTTTTGCTGGTGTTGCTCTTCCCCATCGTGTCATTGAGTAGCTTGGGCTCTGTGGCCAGACCCATCACATCTGCAGCACCTCATGCCCCTACACACCCCTCTGGAAACTGCAGAGCTGTCATCTTTGTACAGGCCCCACGCTCAGCCTCATGCTATGCTGTTCCCACACCTGGGAGACAAACTGTTTCTTTCCTGCTCTCATGTGCCCTCTGTCCCAGGAATGGTGCTGCTTCAGGTGCTCCTTCCCCAGGCCCAACTGGTTCCTGTGCTGGCTTCAGCCTCCCCAGGCACCTCCCCAGAACCAAGTGGGACAATTTCTTTACCAAGCTCCCAGTTTTCACAGTTCACTTTCCAAACTGCCCTCATGTGTGTGACTGAAACAGAAAGGAGGTTATGTGCACACAGATAGAGAGGGTTTCCAATATCAGCCTTTTTGGATGACATTTGAAAGGTTTTTGAAGTGGAGCTGTACTGGCTCAACTCATTTAATCTTGATGCCTGCTTTGTTCCAGCAGCACAAGTGTGTGTACAAATAACAGTTTGTATCCCTTGGAAACTTTCTGAATCAGAACAGCACTTGTGATCAATCACAGCAGAAAGGGTAGCAGGGAAAGTTTGGCCCAGCAGGCACAATTGTGCCATTTGTTGACTAGTAAAGTGGATGCTTGTGTCTTAAGTGATGGTTTTTGGTGATGTCCCTTCGGCTGCTATAATCACTATCAGCTTTTCTGCTGTGCTTTAGGAAGATGGTCCATCTGCTGCATTATCTCTTGACAGCTCTAATCTCTCAATGGGAGAAAATTCAAGTAAGAAAAACAGAGCAAGATGACTTAATGGCTTCTGAGCAGGATTCAGGCATGCCTTTAAGAGACAGGTTCTCCTTTTCCTTCCTCTTTTTTTTTTTCCTTTATTAACTTTGATTTCTTGCAGCTCCAGGAGGAAGACAGATGAGTAGCTCTTGCTGCTTTTTTGCCTGTAAGTGGCCAGTTCTCCACCAGCAGCACCTCAAAACCTTTTCGTTTATTCCCACAGGAATCAATAGGGAGCTCCTGTTGCAATACTGCAGCCAATGAGCCTGAAATTCCTTCTGAAATTCAAATCAAAAGAATGCAGTTTCCATATTTTGCATCTATCTGTCTCTTCTGCTCTAGCACTCAGCCTATTTGTAAAATAAATTATATGCTGTGGATTTGGTTTCAAGGCCAATGTTAAAATGTACTATAGACATGGAAAAAGCAAATTAGTAAGAAAATATAGGTTTTATGAATAGTTCTAATTACGGGTAGCTAGAGAAATTATCAACTACTAGGTTAACTGCCAGACTTGAAAATTATTATAATTGTCATTGGTATATTTTATTGTTTTCTCCAGCAAGTGCTTAGAGAAATTTAGAAAACCTCACTTTTCCCAAGAGCTTTTCTGTTTGAAGGGAATGGTGTGGGTGAAGGTGTGTACTTTCATTAGTAGTCAAACCCTTAGCCAAATACACTTGAATTTTAATAGACTGAATAAATATATTGGATCATGACTCATTCTGCAATGAACTGTTGCCTTTCAGTTACTAACCTCAGATGTGCAAGGCTGGCTCTGCTGTTGCCAGCTGGTGAGAATCTAGATGTTACAGTTCATCTTCTATTTAATAAAATTTGGTAGGGGCCTTGAAAGGAGCATGAACAAATTAAATGGAGAATCAGAATAGGAAGAGAAAGAAAGAGAGAGAAAATGAAGGGAAAAAACCAGAAGAACAGATGAAAACAGAACATTCCGTCATGCCTGGCTTGTTCTTTGTTTTTCTTTATCAAATATAGAGTGCAATCCTGTCACACGGATGCCCTTCTGGAGGCACTAGCTGGGCTAAAAGGTAAGTATTGACAGAATTTCTGTTTAGTGAATAAAACCATGAAATTTCTGTTTGTGTTCCAGATATTGTACATTTAAAGTGGCACAAAAATATATATGAAGAATACCCTTGTGATGCTTAATTTTTCTAATATTTCTGCTCTTCCGTTGAACACTGATTCTGACACCATAACTTCTCTTCTCAGTTTTATTTTTTGGGGAAAATTTTTAAGCACATTAATGCATAGCTATATAAGAAAGGAAAACAGTGCATTTTTGCTCAGATGGCACAGTTTCTATTTAATGAACAGGTGTCAAATTTTAATTACCCCAAAGTATCTGCTTTCTGATCAATGTTTAAATACAATTTCTTTATACTCTTCAATTCCAGTTGTTTGAAGCTTTTTGCCTGTTTGAGAGCTACAAACATTCAAAGTGATAATTCAAGTTAGGATGTTTATTGTATTTCTCTATTATTTGTATAGGAATTACAGTAAGTAAATATAACCTAGCAGCAAGAGAACTGGAAAATTATCTCCACTGTGTTTAAGACTTGAGAGGGACTCAGGCATAGCTGCAAGGATGATGGCTGTAAAAATGAACAGAACAGAACATAATTTTAAATTCCCATAAAACCGCATTCTGCAAAGAATTTAGGGATTGTCTATATGGAAGGCACTATGTAAGAATGCTCAATGAGTCACTTTTCATTTGTGGAAGTCCAAGCCACCTGACAAATGCGTAACTATGGACACTTCTGTCCGTACAGATTTGCTCACATTGACTGTGAGTATATGACACAGCCATGATCAGGATGAAAGATTTGGCTGTACTGTGCCACTAGAAAGTTTCCAGATGAGTGTTACAAAAGGTGCTGGGCTATTTAGTGGGATGGCAACAATAAATACCCATCATGAAATTCTGCTGCAGCGTTAATGATAAGACCCCCCATCAATTTAAATAGGACTAGATTTCACTCCCTACACCGAATTTTCAAACAGACTCTATACAGAGAGCTTTTAACATGACCAGCAATTAAAACCTGAAGGGGGATAAGCATCTTTCTCTGTTTGCTTCTTCAGGGTTGTGCTGCTTCATCCCTATAAACTCTTCAGAATCTTTCCTAGGAAGGCGGGAAGAAAGGCAGAAGGGTGGGGAGAGAGAGAGCAAGCAACTCAGTAGGCTTGGGCTTCTTTTGTTGCAACTTTTTATTAGCAACTTCTTAAAACTCTTCTTAAAATACTGTGGTGGTGTTGAGTCACAGATTTGTATATAATTTTTGGAAAAGTTGTTTCTTAAATTATGAACTTCCTGCAGATTTTAGATCTTGTGTAGAAAAAATTTATTTCCTCTGGTATCTTTGGAGTATGTACATCAGCAATCATACAGACCTTCTGAACTGTTTTTCTTATCTAAAAATAGTAGTCTCTTCAAATTACCATTTTTTCTTGAGTTACCCTTAAGACTCTTAGTTTTATTCTCTATTTTTCTCTGAACACCAGGGCAATGTGTGTTTAAGTGCCAGTCATTGTGGCCTGTGCAGCAGCATAAGAGGAGACGGCAGTTTCACATTATGTTTGTCTTCCCCTAAAATCCCATCCCACAGCCTTTCCTCACAATGTTGCTGTGATACACTGCATGATGTAAGCTTCAGTAAAGTAAGGTCTGTGTATTCTTTTACTAAAAGAATGTCTAGCAATATTTTATCTGAAATGCAGTAAGAGTAACTGAGGTCCATCCCCTACCTCTTATTCAGTAGGGGAAATCTTCCCTACTGCAGTGGTTTAAGGTCAAAAGCAGTCACACTCGTGCAGAGTATACGGTTTATCTTGTATTATATCATCCATATCCTCTTAATTTCTCTCAAATTCCTACCACCTCATTTCCTTTTATTTTCTTTTTTTCTTGCCTCTTCCAATATTTCATAATAGGTTTTAAGGACACTCAGTTTTTCTTCCCATTTGTCCACTTGGTCTTCCATTCATCTGCAAAGTCCTTCTTCCCCCCTTTCTCTTAATGGAATTTTTCTCGTCTCTGCTCTGCTCACAAAAGGAGTCTATAGACAAGCTTTACCCTGGCCCAGAGAGACTGATGGGAAGGAAGATTGTCTTCTACAAAAGTAAAGCATTTTGCTAGGTAAGCTCAGGAGACCTTTCACAAACAGATAAGAAAAAATTCATTTGTAGGTGACCTGAGCAGGCAATAGAAGTTAGATTCCTTGTCCCAGTTGATAAATAATTTTAAAACTTCATTGGGCTTTAGTTCACTGTATTTGATTCATTTAACAGAACCACAAATGGCTCATAAATCCAAACACAACTAAATTCTAGGGAGAACTCTGCAGCAACTATAAATATTCATTTCAAGCAGTGTTCAGATCTGTCATTGTTCTTTTAATGTTCTGAAATCTCTCTACTGCAATGATCTACATCAAGTAAAAAAAATGTTAACCTCCCAAGTCAGGACTTTCTTCAAATATTTCCTATTTTAGCTCTGTAGTTAAATACTCCACCCTTGTAAAAATGTCATTATATAGGATGAAAAGATTTTTCTTCATCTAAATATCTAATCTATACAAATAGTTTATCATGAGCAGGGGTTGTGGGGTTTTCTATGTTTTATTTTTTTTGTTTCGTTTTTTGTGGAGAAAGAATCAGTCTATAGTATTGCTGGTGCTTTCAAACTGGTTTTGGTGATAAGTATTAAATTATTCCTCTTCTCTATTTTGCAAAACTGTCAGAGATTAAACAGATATACAGGAGATGGCAGAAGCAGCACACAAAATTTGGACGGTGTGCTTGGCACTCTTTAAAACACTTGGTGGAGCAGATGAGAGCTTAAAGAGAGCACCCTAATTAGTATTAGTCAGGTACAAAAGCAGAACTTTGAAAAATGGAAATAGAAGAAATCTTTGGGAAACTTGGTCTACAAAATAGTGGAATTCTAACTCTCAGCTGGACAAAATTCTCCAAGGAAGACAAAGTCTTCATTGTAATACGCACAAAGTTTTAACGTTGATATGTAATAAAAGCCCCTGAATCATCTCTCTCTCCATACTTAATTATAAAAACCTTTTTTTGAGCAATGAGGTTTTGAACACAACAGCAGTGGAAACATAAATATCTTTCCTCTTTTGAAGAAATCAAGCTAGCATTGCAATGGCTCTTTTAAGACCACCTTAATTTAGTATTTTGTTCCCAACTGCAAATTCCTGAAATTAAATCTCTTTCCTTCACTTGAAAACTTCACTGAATACCTTTGGGAATGCAGTGGTGAACTGGATATTACCCAAAATTATGCAATGTGGGCAATGTTTCACTTAGTGATAGGGAGGATATTTTAAAAAACACTGACAGAATAATAACTGTTAGCAGAGAAGACAGTTTAGAGCAAAGAAATACATGGTTTTAATAGATAATGAACCAAAATCCATATATAAATGAGGAAAGCATCTAAGGATATACAGGAGATGGTAAAAAGCTCACAGAAAGAGGGAAGGGGTAAGTTCAGGCAAGGTCCATGGTAATGATCCCAGCAGATAAGGGGTGGCAGTTCAGAAGTCTTTAAAGGATGACAAGGATATAATCAAGCATAGTGTTACTCAAAATCAGACCAGTGGAAGAAATCCAAATCAGATTCATGGTCACAGGCAAAAAAAAAAAAAAAAGGACTATTAAGTGAACTTTTAAAATAATTTAAGTATCTACAGTTTTATTGCAAGTCAAAACACGCATATGTGTATAAAAAAAGGCAAAATGTTACCAACACTTTTACCTGGCTAGCTCCAGGTAAACTCCAAGGTTTTTGAGCAGTGGTGTTCAAGAGTGCATGAGGGAAACCTTCTTTTCTGCATTACCAAGCCCAACACAATTTAATTCAGAAACATTTACTTCTTTCATTGTAATAGAAAGCAGAAAACTTATCTGACTTTTCTATTATTTCCCTATTATTTATGTTCTTGTTTGATAAGGAAACCAAACTGTCTGTTCATGGGTTTGGTGTGTGCTTCACTTCTTTGTCAGAGAAGTACCTTCACTTCTTATCTAAAATCTATACAACCCTCTGACTTTCTTTATTATCTTCTCTACCCTTTTGTTATGTTAGTTGCTTTGGAAGTAAAAAAAATAGAAACTCACCTGTTGACAGATGTAATGGGGAAGTTTAGTCAATAGATACTGGAAAGAAATTGCTTGGTTTTGATACATGATTTTTATTTTTGTAAATATGCTTATTTGGTGTGTTTGGTTTCTTGAACTGAAAGCTTCCTAAAAAGTGATTATGGTATTCTTATAAATACTTATCAGACTGGGATGTGGTGATGCCAGGTTTTTGGCAGGATACTTTGTTCTACTTAGGTAATTTTTATAAAGACCATGGGAACTCCTAATGTTGTTTAAAATATACAACAGATTCAAAGACAATGAATGAAGGTGAGCCAGAAAAAATAAGAAACCTCAGATGTTTTGGGGTTATACATATAGGAATGTAAAACACATAATATAAAAGTCTGCTTAAATGGAATTTCCATCCTTATTCATGCAGTATGCTTCCCTCTCTGTCCATCCTCTTAGATATGATAGAACAATTGGCTAGTGCATAGATTTTTTTGTTTCAGAATGAAATTATTTTTGACATTTAAAAATTAATACCATCTTGATTGTTGCTGAAGTTGCTGTGGCTTTCTGTGACTCATTGTGAGTGTGTCAAGGCAGAATATGGATTAGTTCTCTTATCTAACCTGACAGTCTCTCTTTGTTTGCTCCACCAGATACCATACTCCTTGGCCTTGCTCATAAATCTTTAGTTCTTGAGCAAATATCTGTTTTCCCAACATTTTTTTTCAGCAGGTATCTAAAAGGGATTGGTTGTCCCTGAAACTTTCTCTCTTCTCTCTTGTTTCTTCAAATACCCACTCTTCTTCAGCTCTACCCCTATTTCTCAAAGCACATGGAAACTAAAGACACGACACATGATAATTCTTCTGTGTGTCTAGCTTACATCTACTCAAGGATAACACATGCTTAAATTTTTGGGTTGCTTTCACTGCTGCATCCTATCACAGCTTTTACTTCCTCACATTACTCATCACAACACACTTTCTTGTTTCTTGCTCTGTTCTCTGGCTCCTTCAGTTGCTTTGCCCCCCAGATTAATTTCAAATAATATTTCTCATTAACTATCTTTATTTGATTAAATGCTGTGTAACCAAAAAACACAGACTTTGGATAAAATTAATTATATGATTGACTGAAGTTTTTAGCAGAAAAAATTGAATGGGAAATAAAGAATTTTCATAAAGTGAATCAAATACAACAGGAAACTTGTTCATGATAAGAAGCTAGTGAGAAATCAGTATCTGAAAGACAGCAAACAAAGAAATTAAGAGGTTTTTTTGCATATCACAGGGGGAAACTCAGCAATGACTCAGGTCTAAAGGAGGAGAAGGCTCTGAATGCCCACTTGAGCATGTATGGTCTAATACTGTTGCTAGGAAAATATAGTTGTGCAAAACAAAATAACTCACTTTCTGTTAGAAATGTCTGAAATCAGATCAAGATCAAGAAAAATGATGTGTTGATTAACCCTTATGTATCTTCTGATAATGCATCTATGACACCTCAAAGTTTCTTTGAAATGTTGCACGATGTTCCATGTTCTCTCTTGAAACCTGTTCTGTGAAATTTTAGGAAAAATCCCTTTTTTTCCAAAGGGAACCAAAGGCTGTAGAAATTCTTTCTTCTTCATCACACCCTTTTTTCCTTCCTTCTCTCATGCTACTTCAGATGTCTTGACCCCAGAGAGAGTGTTGGTTGTACACACAAAAGTACCAGTAGACTAGCACCAACTAGGTTTTACAAGTAGAAAGATATAAAGTACAGAAAAAAGAGACATTAGCTAGTTCAGATCTGTGAGCTTGCTTTTGGATGGCAAACTCTACAACGAATTCTAAAGAATGCAAATAATGTATTAGTATATACATACTTCTCCAAAACATCTCTTGCTTCTACAGCTGCTAACATCCTAAAATCTGTCTGAAACTTGGCATCATAAGAAAAGAGTAGGAGGGAGAGAATGGGCTTATATTTTTGATTATGGACTGCCAATGATCAGTACTCTTTCTGACAACTTGAGACAAATGGGACCTCTCTCAAATACCTTCTCTCTATAAAATCTAAGCTGTAAGGAGATGAAGTTACTCTGGTTTCCAAAACTTCCTCCACAAAATAATTTATATCTTTTATATTTTTGAGCCCTTTAAGAATATTTTTGGGAAATCATGTGTGATTTAATCAGATATAGCAGGGCAGAAATGAACCTCTGATAATAAAAGTGTACTTAAGTCATAATGACCAAACTCGCATGACACATTGCTATTGAATGACCTGTGGAGAAAGAACAGATACCTCAAGCTACATGTCAACTTGATTGAAGTAGATACTGGTAAAAAGAAAAAAAAAATTCAAGCAAACAAGTTGTAAACCTTTTGCTCTCATATTTCTCAAACAATTGCATCTGATGCTCCGTTTTGTTAGTGTGCAGCCCTGATGGCTTTGAGCTCTCCTTGGTTATACGTTATATCTGTGCAGTCCCAAACTCCACATCTAACAGCATAAATCAGGCCAGAGAGATTAATGTACCAGTGACATCAAACTGGACTACAGCAATGCTTCAGATGTTGTGACAGTGATAGAGTATCTGCTCCAGTTGTTAGAAATGGCAGCAGCTCATTGATCTGCCAAGGCACTGGGTGAAATGAGGCTGTTAGTACTTGTTTTATGTCTCCTGAGTGCAGACTGGTGTCACACTTACTACAGAAACTGGTCCTGGCTGCCTGTGTATCTCCATTGCTGGTCATCACCATGGTCATGTTCATCACCCAGCCCACACTTTAAAGGAGAAGTCTTAAACAGAAATTTTACATGGCAGTAGAGCACAGCCCCTGGCTGCTTCCTGTGAAACAAGGATAACCAAAAAATTAATCTCTAGTTTTCTCATGAACTTTGGATTTGGGGTAGGAAAGTCAAAAATAACAAACCAATAATTTTTTGTTTCATGAGTACAGAAGGACAGTTCTATATTTAAATGCTTGGATATGATGTATGAAAGGCAGGCTCTGCTTAACAAATGTAGTCTCTTTCCAGACAAGGTGACTTGCTTAGCTGGTGATAAAAAGGCTGTGAATGTTGTTTACCTGGACCTTAGTAAAGCCTTCAACACTGTTTCTCTCAGCATTCTCCTGGATAAACTGGTGACATATGGCTCATATGCAGTGAACTCTTCACTGGGTAAAACACTGGCTGGCTGGCCAGGCCCACAGTGTTGTGGTAAATGGAGTTAAATCCAGCTAGAGGCTGGTCACAAGTGCTGCTCACCTGGGCTAATTATTGGGGCCAGTTCTCTTTAGTATCTTTCTCACACATCTGGACAAAGGGATCGAGGGAATACTCAGTAAATTTGCAGATGATACCAATTGGGTGGGAGTGTTGATCTGCCTGAGGGTAGGAAGGCTCTACAGAGAGACCTGGACAGGCCAGATTGATAGGTCAAGGCTGATTGTATGAGATTCAACAAGAACAAAAGTTGAGTTGTTTGATTCTCTGTGTTAAGGTATTTTTCTTAGTATTAAGGTTGTGATTTCTTTGTATTACGGTTCTGACAGCATATTGCTTGTCCAGTGACTACTGGTAACAAAACAACTATCACTTTCTGTATAGAACTAATTTATACACAAAATAAATAAATTCAAGAAACCAAAGTGTAAGATGAAATAGCCAAAGTGAGCCACTTGAGCTCCTTCTCAATAGAGAAAAAAGACCATCTGAAAGGTGTTCATGGCATGTGAAATTAACCATTTTCTGGAAGTGTCTTTGAGGTGATATAGTTTATATTGGCACTTGAACTTTTAGATGATGGCAATGTGTTGAGGCAAATCCCACACTCACTAAACAGGAAATCCTAAGAGGTTTCAGTGACAAGATTGTGTCTTAGCCTTACTTTGCTAAAATAATTAGTCTACTCAAATATAGACTAATGTTCATGTGTCTGTTATGGCACAATAAGCAGGAAAGATGTTTGAAGGCCAGACAGAGGTCTCAAAGAGACTTGGGCACAGGGGTGCCTCACCTGAGTGCCAGACAGGCTTGGGTAAAGCTTTTACCTGTGGCAAAGTGCAGCCAACAGTGAAGCATATCTGAAAGTACTCACCTGGGATCTGAGCATATAATACAAGAGGAACCAAGGCATCTGCAGCTTCTGTGGCAGTGGAGTGGCTTTTTCCCAAACCAGGGAGAATCCTCTTCTACTCTTCTACTACCATACGTTCTCACCTGTATTTACAGATAAAACAAACTTTAAGATGAAATGTAGGAAAACATTTTTTAAAGTAAAAAGAAAAATATTTTCCAACATGACTTCAGTTTAAATATTTGAATGTGTAAGAATCAGGAAACAATGCACCATTTGAATTTTAATATTATACTTGCTAGTTCTTGGAAGCTCAGTTACTGTAAGGTCTGTAATTAGTACCTGCTCTCGTTCAGCAAAATGGGACTCTGCTGACTTCTTTCATTAGTATGCTTTTATGCTTGTTATTTGGCACTTGCTTTTTTGTGTCACCACAAAATAAAAATACTCAGAGGATGGCTTCTCCCACACCTATTGGCTTAAATAAACATTAAACATATTGAAAAGTAGCTTAAGTAGCTTCCCACCCCCTTACCCCTCTCCTCCACCCCTTTTTGTTAGTTTTCTTTTCTTTTTTTTCCTGTCCAAAGCAGTCAAAATGATCCAATTTGAGCTAGTTCAAGCAGTTGTCTCTCAGGATGGTATGCTGTTTTCAGAGAGAAAACCTACTGAAATTAGTGGGTCTATGAGAAAGAGCTCCTCTGGCATTGGAGTGCAACTTTCTTTCCCCCTTTATGCAGGTATTGGAACCAAGAAAGCTGAATGACTAGGTTGAAGAAGCTCTTCATAAATCCAGATTACTCTCTCTAACAATACTGTAAGGTTGTGATCAGGTTAGCCATTCAAACTGCTACCATCCAGTGCTACCATCGTGCCAACAAAGAGGGCAATAGATCCCTTAGAAAATCCTCTCAGCTGTATGTGTAAAGGGCATATTTATTCATTGTCCTCATCTCTGCTGGAAGTGGCTGGTTTATGCCTGCTGGCCATATGTGTAGCTCTGATGCTGCTGCTGGATTTTCCACAACCTCAGCTTTAATTCTGCTTTATTCAGCTGTAGATGTTCTGATGACAATAGAACTCCCTTTTAAGTGAGCGTGGGGATGCGGAAACAGCCCTGGCATGCACACTATGCTACAGCTCTGGGTTCTTCACATCAATCCATTCCATTTAAAAGTTGACAGTGGTTAACTATTTTTGTCCTTTGAGCTAGGAAGGAGAAATTATGTCAGGGATTTACATAATTAACTTAGTGACCTCATCCTGTTGTCAAAAAAGGAATATGTTTGGAAGATATTACTCGTCTTCTTCAAATGGACAATGAATGAAAAGAAGATCTCATAGGCCCAGTAGACTCTCTTTGCAGTGGCCTGATTGTCAAGTGTGTAGTTTTGGCCCAAACTGTAAAAATAAAGAAGGCAAGGAGAAACCTGGGTGATTGTCAGGCTTCAGGGAAATATTTAGTTCTTTATACAAAGATCTGTGTCAAGTTTGCTACACCTCTGTTATATGTTCATTATAAACAGGATTTTCTTCTGTTGATCTGTATAGTAGTCATCTATTTATGGGTGGAGGCCAGTGAGGTTTTCATTTCCCTTGCCTGTTGCTGTGAAATTTAAATAGGAACACAACATTGAAGAAGAAATGACTGTTCATAGGAATTTTTTTCATACATATAGGAATGCATATACTCCATCACCTCAGCTGCACTTTGAATTCAAGAAATACAGATATTATGGCTGGAGGTAGGACAACTGCCTGATACTCAGACAGTATAAATGCAGAGATAAATGAGGCAAATAGGCAGGTGCTCTGTCCAGTCTCTAATAAGAATAATGCCTTTGTATGGTCTTAAAGAGGAGAGGAGAGGAGAAAGTGTGGAAGTAGGCCAGGCCTTTTACTTCCTCTCCTAGAGGGATGTTTAGAACACCCAATGCAGCCTAAGAGAAAAAAAAACACCAAAGCCAACAAACTTCACTGAAAAGACAGTGTAATTCACTTGCCATGTCAGCCATGAAAACATTTTTTCTACTTGTGCCCATCCTTCTTGCTTCTGTCCCAAGAACAGTGATGTGGGTTTTATTTCCACTGAATCTCATAAAATACTGATGAACCCTTCTATCTTCTAGTTCTGTTTTCTGTGGTAACAAGAAGACACCCGCACAGAGCCACAGGGAAGTCTGTTATAGTGCAAACTCTTTTTCAGCCCCATTGCAATAACATTATACTGAGATCCTGGCTATATTCTTCTCGGCTTTTCATCTTATATCCTGAATGATTTTGTAGTCTTGGGAATTCCTTGTCCAGCTACTTCTGAGCTTGTGAATAACAAACAGCCCATCCACTCTACTGAAAAGCTTAATGGGAATCCCTGTGATCCCATATATCGTTACCAAAACGTTGAGCCTGTTATGCTGTAGTGCAGCTTGCCATAGCTCAGCTCCCTTCCCTGATCCAAGCATTCCAGCTCTGTCCAAATTTCAAATTGGAAATAGTACTGGAACAGCTCATGCTGCTTCTCAGATGTTTCCTGGGCATTGTCTAATAGTTGCCATAGCCCTAAAACTAGCCCTGCTGTACCTGGAAGCCTGCTAGGAATGAAACAGTACAGATGATAGGAACAGTGCTGTGCTGGTTTTCTCTCCCTTTTATTTCAGCAATTTGTGCATGGCTCTGGGCCTCCTGCATGTCCTTTACTCTGTTTTACCTCCAGGCTGGCCTAATATTAGCTGCTAATACCTTTGTGGAAGGATGTGTGCAGAGCAGATCCATCTCTGATTTTACTATTTTAAACCTTATATTTTCTCCTTTTCTTCTTTTTCTTTCCTTTCCTCATCTCCCGCCNNNGCCCCCCCCCCCCCCCTTTTTTTTTTTTTTATTAGTCATTTAATTTATTCGTGTAGTTACTCTAAAACCAAAGTTTGTTGGGGTTTTTTTTTATTATTTTCTGGAGGTCTTTGATCCATTGAACAAAGATGCATGACTAGAGAAAGAGAATTTACCATGTATGGATAAAGGGATCTTTTTCTACAGAAAATCCATACAGCTCCTGGTTATCCAAGGATCTTTGGGTAGGAAATAGTTATGTGTTTAATTCTCAGCAATGGACCTATCTTCCATTTATTTCCTTCCTTGAATTTCATTATATTCTGTTCTCTCCAATATGTCCTGTCAATGAGTTCTATGTTTTATTATACACTGTAGAGGAAAAAATATATTTCTTTCTAACCATAAATCTGCTAGCTCATCATCTCATAAGTTTTCCCCAAGATATTGTGACAAATGGAAAGTTATCCACCCCTATTAACTTCCCCCAAATCTCTGCTGTTTGTGATTTTTTTATATTTTTATCATAATCTTCTTGTTGCCTTTAGCTGATGGGTTTGGGTTTTTTAGTAGCTCTTAAAGCTCTCTCACATCTTCAGATGTTGTTGCCACCCTTTTGATTTATTTTGTTCATACAGAAGATCAGGATTGTACTGAATCTTTAAGATGTTTGTGAACCATGACACAAACTGTCAGAAAATAATGAAATATCTGTTTTATCCTCACCTCTCTTTGACACATCTTGAGGATTTGACCTTCCTCCACTCTTGAATACAATTACTTTCTGATTATTTCTGTTCTGCATTTTTGTACATGGGAATTATGAAATGATGCTCCACTTTGTTTTAGTTTTCTTTTTTGTCAGTTCTATTTGGGATTTTTAGTCATGTCTTTCTCAGATGCTTCTCCCAGATGAATGATGAGAATGACATTTTTTGGTGCTTGAGGATGAGGTTGCATTTATTGTAGTACTTTGAGAAATAGTTACAGCATGTCCTGTATGACTCTACTTAATTAGCGGCAAAATTCAGATTTCTCTCCCTCTCTTCCAAAACTCTGGGAAATAATATTTGAGCACTGTTTGACATATTTTAATTATTTGACTTCACTGTCTTTTAGAATCCTCAAGGAGACCATCCAAATGATTATGGAAGTGAACTGCATATGTTTTCTTGTAATGCCAGTCCATCAGATATTATAGATCAAAATCTAGTATATGCTCAGTTTCCTTTTTTAAAAAAAATAACTCTCACCTCTTTATTTCTTATTTTAATGTGCAAAATCATAACTATTTTTTGTCTTTGTATGCAAATGTCAAACTTCCTGCCAAAACCTGAAAAGTTTTTACAATAGATTTAGAAGGGAAAAGTGCCCCAAGCAACTCTTGTGGATTCTTTCCATTTCTTCTCCCATGGTTACAAAGAACTATGTAATAGCTAATGGAGAGAAATTATCCCTTGTGTTATATTTAATATGATATATTTTAGTAGAAATTATTCTTAAACCTACCTGCATATTTTCTTCTTTTAAATAAACTCTGTTGGGATATATATGGCACGAAGAACAATTGATAATTATGAATTTGGGATGAATTCAAGTGGTTTAACTTTCAACACTCACGAGCAGAATTCTGTACTCACAATCTCCTGCAGGTGCAGCCTGGTGGTACAGCTTGATTTACATACTCTAATGGTTCAGATGAGAGTAAGTTTGAAAGAACTAAATTGTATTAAATTATAAAGACATTTACATTCCAGGTAAACCCAAACATGCTGGTATTTAAGCAGACCTGTTCTGAGTATATTAAAACCTTGTTTTTAAATGTAACTTGTCTTCTGTGTGGCTAGAAAGCTAGGGAGTTTGTCTGGGGGAAACGAAAAGGATATAATCTAGGTCATGTCAAAGTTGTCAGAAGCATCATTTGTGTCCATAACATCATAAAGATGAGGATTTACTTTTTCCAAATGATACGTCATCAACTCACACTCTGAGTGAGGCAGGTGGAGAGCTTTTGAAGGGTCTACCTCAGGCTTTCTCTCCTCACATAACAGAGCCTTTTGAGAGATTCAAAGCCTTTGCTAATGCCAGTAATGTCAAAACTCAGATGAACTAATCGCTCGTTTGAGTCATGAATTAATAGAGGTCATTTTACCTTTCTGAGTACAAACAAGTCCTGCTGCAAAAAGGGATAATGAGTTGTTGTCCTAGCTATGCTTTTTAAGAAGGAAGAACAACACAAAGAAAATGGGGAGCTGTCAGCAGAAGCAGCTCTAAAAGTCATAGTTAAGTGCAACTCTTTCTGATAGACTAGCTCTTCACATCAAGTGTTCCCATTTAATGTTCCTCAGCAATAGCTGTCTGCTGGACATTGGCTGTAGCTTGCTTGAAGCTTTTGTGACTGTGAGACTGGCAGCAACCTGGGATTTATGAAGAGTTCTTTTTTTTTTTTTTTTTATTGCTATTCTGGGCTATGTGCCTTCTACTTTGGTAACAGTTTCCACTGGATGAAGTTCACAGCATGCACTTGATGTCTCAGTACCTGAATGATACTGAGACCAGCACACTGTATTTCCTTCAATAAAATCTAATTTTCAGGGGCAATGAGATGGTGTAGATAAAATGAAGGAATTGCTTTTGTAAAAGCATTTGAGGTATGTTCTAATGGAAAGATTAATTTTTTCTCCCCAAAAATATATCAGGAAGATTTACCTTCTTCTCTAGAAATACATAAGAGGTCTAATATTTAAAACCATCATCTATAAGTGAGAAGTTTTCTCTCTTTGGCCTGGGAGTATCCAAGCCTACATTTTCCCCTTCCTACTTGCAAGCCACTGAAGGAAGAGCAGTCAGTCCCAGGGCACAGAGCTTGCTGATGAAGCCCTGCCACTTCTCCCTACACAAACCCAGGATCCATTAGGAAGGGCTAGCACTACAGAAAGAACCGGGAAGGCAGGAAGTCAGTTTGCAAGCAAGACATTTAAGCTCCAGACATTTTTGATAGCGAATAGGCTTGACCTACATCTGAGGAGAGGCGAGGGCAGCAGTGGCTGGCATGCAGGGAAGGGCATCTGCTGCAGCTCTGCCTGAGAAGATGTCTCGCTGTCTGTCCACAGAGACAATTGGTTCAGCCCAGCTCCTCCAGCCTCACTGCACGTCTCATCTTGAGATGCTCTCAGCAGCAGAGCCACCCTTGTAGCACCCTGCTTTCATCCCAAAGGAAACAGCCCCAGACATGACACAAGTTCCTAGGCCCAAGCAGATGGTTTGAGTTTGTTCCTGGTGTGAAAGGACTGCTAAGAGAAGAAGGGGGAGCACTGTTCTTACACCCTGAAAGAGCACTAAAGGAGTTGGTGAGTGAAGGAAGGAAGAAAGAGTACCCCTTGCCTTCATCTCTCTCCTAAACACATCCATAATCTGACACTATCCAGACTTCTCTCCCCTACCCAGACCTCTGGAGATGCCTGAACCCTTCTGATTCATGCCTCCTGTTCAGCATCCCATACAAGTCTCCTCCTCTGCCACCTTGACTTTAAGAGCCACCTGGCCTGCCAGTTCTCCCTCTCCTTACCCAAAGCTGTTCAAAACATCCTCTCTCAAGACATCTTCAAAAACATCTCCTCCTCTCTTTGCACACCCATACAAAAATATGCTCCTTCCAGTGTCCCTCCTTCCTTCTATCCTGTTTGCTTCTCAAAACAAATTGTAGATTTATGCATTTTCAAACTACGAAGTGACGTAAAATATATGTGCAACACTGAACTTTAACCATCCTTCATATGATTTACAAATAATTTTTAAACTGTATGTATGTTTTTGGTTTGTTTTATAAATTCTGGTATAGTCTTATGACTTTTTACTCATTCCAGAAAGTGTCACAAAAAATGTAAAATGACTAAAAAAGAAGACAGAAGTAGGGTATTACTTGAGAATAAATGCAAAGAAACAGTCTTATGAGTGAAAACCTTAGTGTTACATTATTTTTAGTGTTGAACCACTAATGAACCTCAAAGTCAGTTTAGAATTCTAATTGTATTTCCTATGTGATGCAGTTGTCAATAGAACATCAGTATGCATCAGTAAACTGTAGATATTTTTTTTCTTTCATCTCTGTTTTCTTCTCTTTAGCATTTTATGAAGCAGACATTTTCTTCCGAAAGGACTCTAAACCCCTTGCTTTTTAAACTTACCGACAGAATTCTGTCTTGTGAGGTAGAAAATGAACAGGGAAAATCACAAAATGTGGTTAAAGTCCCCAAGGAGCCCTCACTAATTAACTGTGTGTTCCTGAAGGATCTCCAGGGTGGGGGAAGGCACTTGGTAAATGAGGCAGTGGTTTCTATGGAAATGAAAAAAAGACTACTCTTTCAAACTTCCTACATAAAACCAGTTAGGTTGGTTGTATGAATTATCTTATATTTGGAACATCTTTCCAGATGGAAAAATTGTTGACTTTCGACTCTAATAATGACACAGAGTGTTGTTAATCAAATTAATACAAGCTATTTGTGCAGCTTCATTAGCTCCACTTGTAAAAGACAGATGGATCATGCTAGTTCATTCAGGTATGTGACTGTATTCAGCTAATCATAATTAGATATCTTGCTGTCCTTTTGCATATAATGTTGTTTAGTTACCACTGAAGCTATTTTCTGTTTTATTCATCTATTGATCAATAAAAATCTGATTTTCTCCAGCAGGCTGCTGCGAAAACTGCTATTACACAACCCATTCTGCAACACAGTTGTGAAAACACTGAGGAGCCACCTGGCCAACAAGTCCTCCTTCATATGCCAGAGTATCCTACCTTACAGTCCTGAGTCCTTTGCAAAATTCAGGTCACTGACCACTTAAAAGCCAGCCCCAAATGCAAAACAATCTGAAAACACTGCACGGATTTTACAAACAAGTTTTCACAATAACGTCAGACAAGCATGTTTGAAGATCTCTAAGGCGTGTTGTGATGAATGAAAATAAATGAGTTGTTAAGCAACAGAAACAGAGTAACCATAAAGAGAAAATATTGCATACTCAATTTAATCAGTTCCTTTTCTGTTGAAATATTAAAATAAAGCAATATTTAAAAAATAATTGAATGATCTTGGCCTTGGAAGACGAAGTAGCTAAGCAGAAAGTGTTGAACTCTGATGGTGTTCTTGCAGCTTGGGATGTATTTCTAGCTTTGACGAAGTCAGTGACATAACTCCTGCCCCTTTCAATAGGATAGGACTTTGCTCTCTGGGAAAGGCAAAATAAATACTCTGGTTCTACCAGACAAGTAAAGCACTGTGTTTTTTCTATAATGAAAACAGGTAAAAAGTTAGAAAGACTCTATTCCCACCCTCAGTAACAGGTGAATCTAACACATAGAATCCTTGAGAGCACAGTAGTAGAAATGGCCCTAAAATACCAGGCAGTTTGAATTCACCATAACATTCAGAGAATAGTTCTCTGAAATGACCTCACGTAGTTCTGGTGTCATGGAAATATCAGAAACCATGGATGAAAATAACAAAACCTGACCCAAGGCTTCATTTCCCATTGAACTCTTATTAAGTGATTTCTTGATATTTGAGCTGTTCATGTTGTGGCTCCTGCAGTGTACACGCTTTCAAAATACCCAGCAGAACTCATATTTCTGCAGCATTTATTTTAATCATAACTTGTAGGATGTAGCCCTACATAAAACAGAAAACTGTATGACTGTTCACCTCTTGTTCACGTACCATTTTCTGAAAAAAATAAGCCCTGTTCAAATGAAGTCTGATTTGTAACTAACCTCGTACACAATTTTCAGAGGAAGAGAAAAATAGGGGTTCTCATTAGCAAATCTCCACTGATATTGCTCACTGCTGGCTTGATAGCAAAACATGATGTGTTTTTATCACAATAATTGTATTGGGTTTGTGTGGCAAGGTTTTGGTAATCACAAGTAAAAAACATTCATTGAGTAGTTACTTGATGATGTTTTTACTTTTTTTCATAATCTTTAGTAGGAGACAACGTAGTACAGGAGCAAAGAATTTTATTGACTGATTTTATATAAAACTATCTATTTAGATATTGATCAAAGGAGAATAGAAATATAAGAAAAATTACGTGCTACAGTACTTGAAAGACTAAATTATGTGACCAGAGAATTACAGGCCTGTAAATTAGTTATTAATTGTGAGTAAAATTAATGGAAGCTGATCCAAATCTTAATTGAAAGAACTCTAGAGGATGAAAATATAATTAATACCAATCACCTGTTAGTAAAGACATCTATTGAAAGCATGCCCTGTCAAATAACTGAATGTTAGTGCAATAGTACTGGTATAGTTTGCTTGGACTTACATAAGAACTGAATTTCATTGCATGACTTTTTAATGAACAGGCTAAAACATTTTAAAGTTGACAGAACATGTGTTGATTAGATACTTTTTATGTAATAGGTAATAAATGGACACTGTGTATGTTTAAATCATAATTTGAAAGGAAAAATCTTTGTTATCTTTCTGCAAGGTAATCAGCTAGAAAGACTCTTGGCTATACATTAGTGAATATTTTTACCAGCAACCTGACTGCGAATGATGTCAATTTTCTTTCTTTGTATAACCATACTCACAGTTAGTATATTTTATACTTTCAAGAGATGTAGTCTCTTAGTATTGTTTAAGTATTAAACTGTAATAACTAATGTGTGACCTAATTTTTACTGAGTAGTAAAAAGAACATGTCACCCAGGAGTCAGGGCAAGTGTGGGGAAGAGCCTCAATTTCCCCACCTGCAAGAAGATCAGAGACAGGGCCCAGTCCTGGCCACACGGGCTCCTCTGGTAGCCCCTGTGTTGGTCCTCAACCACTTTATGAACTACCTTCTTCTTCTCCCCACTGTTTGCGGACAAAAAAATAAACCAAGCACTTTTAATTTTAAGGGAAGATCTTGTGGGTGTTGGGAACTGAACTACTACAGAACACGTTGGCTGGCGCTCTCTGTCTTCTTCAATAGCTTGTGTTGGTGATCGGTTAAACTTGATGGCTGAAGGAAGCAGATGACTGTCAGACTTTTTAGCTATGTATGTGCTGCTAAATATGTAAACATGTAAGGAGATGTCTGCTGCTCCTGTAAGCAAATGGCACATTGAGGCTTGTGTCCTTACAGCTGAGCACTCTTCCTGTGGCACAGTCAGTTTGTGCATGAGGCAGGGAATACACCAGCAGCCCAGCTGGATGGACAGTCGCACACCAGTGCTTGAGCTCATGTTCAGATCCATCTAATGCTCTTGGCTCTGGATATTGGCTAAGCAAAGCACATTAATGTAATTAAAGGCAGCTAAAAATCACCTTTAGTGGACCAGTTAAAAGCATAATTGACACGCTGGAAAAATGGAGGGCTGGTGGACACTTAAATAACAGTCTGTGTTTTAACTGTAAATGACGAGTGCTAGCTAGTCAAAAGATGGTCTTACTTCTGGCAACAGATGATGCTCTTAGTAAGGCATAGGCAGTCACTTATATCATGCCTGAGTTAATGATGGAACTGGAAATGTTTAGAGAGTACAACATGCTGTGTCAAATATAGAGATTTTTCTGAAAAAGAAGAGTCACAAAAAACACAGTCATAAATCAGATCTGTAAAGCAGCAGATCCAGTCTTACAAGTTCTTGAGGTTAATGGAGTCTGTGATAACAGGCTAAATCATGACTGGGATACAGGCTTAAGCTCATAGATATGCTGAGAAAAGAGCTAACACTTAGGCAAGGAGTTAGAACGTGGTGAGAAAGAAAACACTCAGTCTTGACAGAAGCTCACTCTTTGACACAAGACCAACACTGAGCAAAAAATTACTGCAGTCAGAAGCAGATGCATAGTCACGAATAATCCAAAATCTGAGCTCCCTATGAAGAGCTAAAGCACCACGTTCTGCCCCAAATATCATCCAAATGTGACCACTACAACCATGTCCATTAGGTGGGGAGATACCTGAAGCACCCTGGGAGAATTTGCCTCATGGTCAAAGAAGATGATAGCACTGTTGTTCCTAGGAATTTCTCAAGGAAGAGATACCTGCAAGCAAACTAAAGTTATAAACGGGGCATATGTCCATGCCTGTTCTATCAGAAATAGCAGGACTGGTATTGAAGAAGAGATACAGGAACAAGAGGTTTCAGGTAACTTGATTCTTCCAAGTGGATTATTTAAACTGTACATTAATCACACCTTCCCTCATTCCTTCCTCTCCCACGAACATATCACATCCAGAACTGTCCATAAAATGCATAATAAAGAGGGCTTGACAGTAACAGGTTGAAAACTGCCTGTTGCTATGCAAAAGTACCCCTCTCCTGAATGAAAACTGGATAAACAGGACTTTTTAAGCTTTGAGAAGAGAATGTACTGGATGTACTCTCATAGGGTAATTCATGTGCTTGCTATTATCTGCATTTTTGTTTCGTCTAGTTTTTCCTGGTCCTCCAATTATCCATGATAACTGAGTGATGACTGTGCACACTTAAAACTTACTGCTATATAGGAAAAGTTCTCAACAGGGAAGGTCTATAGATCTAAATGAGAGCCTTTGAACAAATCAGGAAAGCTCTAATTGTGATACCACTGGAAAAACAGAGAGACCAATACCAGTTTAAATAGGTGTCAAAGTGTTCTCAAGTCAGAACTCTCATGAGAAGGCAGCAAATCAAAATAAGAATGAATTTGAGGACCTATGAAGGGAATGGAGACTCTCTCAATGGATACTAGATGGGAACTGGAGGAGTTTTATATAAAGAATTATACCTACATAATTTTTGGATATTAATTCTGAAGCTGCATTTTTGTTTATATGTGTTGGACCTTTAGCAGAAGAGGATCCATGGAAGTTCAGTGGCTTCATTACACAGGCAAACTTATCCCAGGGATGTGATTCCCTCTGGTCATTTTACATCTGCTCTCATAGCAGAACTATAGGGATCCACAGCAAAAACCACTTTTCCTCCCAACATTATGAGAGAAGATGAGACTCGAGAACATTTTTGGAAGTTAATCCAACTCTGTTGACTGCCTTGGAAGAGATTTTAGGACCACGTTTCATTTAGATTTGGGTTCAGATTGTCACTACACATTTGTGTACTTCTCTACACTGCTACTGTGTTGGCCAGTCTGTGAAAGAGAATAGTTAATCATAACATTCCTGAGGCATTAATGAGTTGGAATTTTCACATAGTAGTCACTAATTCTCCATGTCTATATTTTCCATTGTGTTAAGGCTTGGAAGGGTGCAATGTCACATTTTGATTGTGAAATAAAAGCTAATGTTCCTAAATTATGTACAAAGGGATACATGGATTCTAAAAAATAAAGCATACAGAAAAGTTGTGACTGTCACTTCTGAGGATTAGCATTCTTATATGGCAGCTTCCACTTGGATAAAATATGTATCTATATCTGTACTCCTGCTTGTTTATTTGCAGATATAGTGAGAACTGGTTGAACACCCTGTAGCATATCAATGAAAACTCTTTGCTTCTGCAAGCTAGAACTAGCAAGACACACCTTGAGTGGCATGAGAGACTAGTAGGCGAGCAAGGTGCCTTTCACACATTAATATGCATGGCATAAGTTTGCAGTATAGTGAGGACACTGTAGATATCTCTTGAAGGTCAAGGTCCTGCTCAGAAGGAAAGAGTTATAATTTGGAAACACAGTTTTGGGAAAGCCACTGTAATACAGCTTACTCCCCATCTAATTGTCCTGAATGTGCTGGTTAAACATGTGTGGGATGAACTTCCAAGTAATTTCAAAAGTCTCATTAAGGAAAAGTATACAGAACAGGGCACCCTGTGCCAACACTGCTGGAGCTGGCTCTGTCTTAAACACCTCCTACATACTTGAAGCTGGGAGACACTTTACAACTTGCACATTCCAACCCTGCTGGTGAGCTTCATCTCAGATTAACAGTTGTTGAGAGTGAACGATATAATTTATGAGGTGTGTGAATTATCTCTGTTTTAGCATTTCTGTACAAACCTTTAACAAGTGATACAACTGATTCCATATTTCAGAAAAATCTTCCCAGTGTTTTAGCTCTTCCTGGGCTCAAGCATAATAACATTTTGGGGTTTGTAAAATGTCTTAATGCAAGAAGGAAACATCAACAACCTCTGATTCTTACATGGGACTGAAGTTTTCTTCCTAAAATGAATAACTTAATAGGAAAAAAACTTATAAAACCTCATATCTAACAAATATTTCATTATATTTAAGAAATTACTTAAAACTCTAATTAGGATTCCAACAGCTTCTTAAATTTGATAACATTTTCAGAATAAAATGGAAATTCTTCTTCTTTTTTTGTGTTTGCTGAAGGTTTATGCAACAGTATTTTGTTGTTATATGCTGCAGTTCCAAGGATTTCTGATAAGCCAGTTTTTAAGTGGGCCTTCAGATCTTAAATATTATCAACTTTCTTATCAACTTTCTAATATATTTTAGCTGCTTGGATTTTCCCCCACACACCTCCAGACCCCAAGGCCATTCTTTTAAATTATCAAATTAAATTATTTAAATAAGTTTTTCAAATGTGGGATGATAATTTCTGATAGTTTGGAAAAGTAAGTGAACTGAAATGAAAAGTCATAAGAAAAGATTAGGCATGAACTTGTCAGGAATAGTCTAGGCAACTATAGTTCTAGTCTCAGAACAAAGGTGTATATCTGATAACCTGGCTAGGGACCATGCAATTATGCAATTCTACTGTTTAAAGATTTTTTGTTTGTTCATTTCCTTTGTTTCTTTAAAAGGATAAGTTTGGGCGAGTGGGATCAGAAACCTATCTTCACCTATAAGTTGAAGTATAATATAGGGAGTTTAAATTAAAATTATGCTGTTCATTCCCAAAAGTTCAAATAAATACTTTAAATAATTTTTTAAATTTATTCTTGTTAAAGTTGGTTGGTTAAGGTTTTGAGCAGGACATTTGAAACTTGAAAAATCTACAAAGTTTCATCCTAGGAATACAAATCACAGAAAACATCATCTTAAAATTATTCCTTTGACAGAAAAATATAATTCATTCTAAAATACATTGTATAACCAATAACAGTGCCACAAGAAACTTGGCATAGCTCAAGTGCTCTTTGTAAGTAACCTTTCTGAGAACTTTTAGTGCTTTGTAAGTGCTAATTTATTATCTTTAAAATTTGCAGCAAGTATTACCTCACCTGTAAACAGGGGGAAATTGGTGCACAGAACAACTAGAACACTAAAATTATGTAAGAAGTTGTGGCTGAGTTGTTAATAGAGCCCTTGTGTCTTGGAAGCAGAAGAAATTTTCCCCATCCTATTAGGGATCAAGGAGAGTCTCAAAAAAGCCCTTCTCCTACAGCTTTTAGTGTAAAGAGGGGGGGGTTGAGTGCAAAATGCACACATGTTTATGGCAAAATGGATCTACCCAGTGATACAGTCTAAACCTGGAGATGAAGAACAGACCACCAGGGGGTTAAAAGAAAAGGTTAGGTATAAGGACTTTGATGTGCTTTTTCCATTTCAACCTAGAATTACATCATGCTCCTTATTCTGTTCCATAAGATCTTAATTATAAAATGTGATTTAAAGGGTAGCACAAACCTCATGTGAATACTTCTAGCCTGGAGAAAGAGTATTTTCTGGAAAGGGACATTGCAGTTTTCTTTCTCCAGTTGGCTCTTGGATGCTGCTTACATTCAGATTGGATGGCTTTCACCCAGATAATTAAGGAAGCAAAAACCAGCTGGTTAAGAAAAAAACAGGTTACCAAATACCAGAGGAGTGAGAGTTACATAAATGAAAGATCTGAAATGCCTGACAGTTCACACAGGGGTCTTACCTGGGCACTCAGTCCCAAGTCCTGCCTTGCTATGCCTTCAGACCCTGCATGTCTGCCCTTAATCACTGTGTGAAGCAAAAGCACTGGATGAGTGATCTACAGCTGTATCTGGGATTGTATTGCAAAGATGATGTGATCAAGAGTTTTGCCTGATGAACTCTCTATTCATGAATGGAACCTTAATAAAATGGCAGAAACAATTAATTTTACAACAGGAAAGCTGCAGGCACATTGCAGGACATGGGCACTAGTTAGAACTTGTCCGTTTTGTTTTCAGTTTACCCTATTCCATAATTTGCATTTTTTCCCTATTTTGCCTTTACAGCTGTTATTCTAAAATGGCTATGGGAAGTGCATGTGAAATAACTCTCCAGTTTATATGAATTAAACATGAAATGATGCCCCCAAAATTATAACAGAAGTATTTAAAATAATCAGGAAAATATTTACTGGGAATGGAATAGAAGATCCTATAAAAACACATTTTATCCTACACCATGTTGGAGCCAAGGAGTGTTTTCAAATATAAAATAAATAACAAAATTGCTCTCATATAATGAAGAATGGAGACAGATGATTAGGTTATCTAACAGTTTGCTGAGTTAATCCCAAGGCATATTTTTCCCTGAACATATTTTTCATCTCTACAAAGCCTCAGTATGCAAATGTTACTTTGAAACTATTCTGTTTCTTCTGTTCCTCTTATTAGATATCTATCTATACTTATTTAAAACTTCTTGATTGTTTTTTTCTCTTTTAAAATGAGCACGAGGAATTGTTGCTTTGGATTCAGAAGTGCATACACATTAAACAAAGTTAACTAATCCAAATTACACACTGGTGGAATAGTTTTGACCTTGTCCTCTGAAAAACTGGAAGTGACAATCATGGAAGCAGTGATGAAGATCTTGAACCAAATGAGTAACTGAATAGACATTAGCTGGTTGGGAGGATTCCCTTCCAGATGCGGGAGGGGAACCTCAGATCAGTGTTCCCACTGAATTCTCTGCAAGAGTTGCTTATTTATGCAATGTGAGAAAGAAAACATTTATTATAGGCATTCCTGGTTTTGGAATCACCGATAACAGAAGCTTTGGGAGGGCAGGGGGGAGGATTCCCTTAAGTGCAACACCAGTTTTTGGCATCTCTGATGTAATTCCGATGAAACCTGAGCAAAGCAAGCCTAGTATTATCCATAGGAACCTCAGGGATATTGAGCGAGCAGCAAAACCAGCTTAACCTGTTTGCTTTCCCATACTCCTAGGCTTTTTACCTACCTGCCTTATGCCAACCTCTTGCTTAATTGTTTGATTTAATTGTTTCTCATAGAATAATAGTTTTTTCTAACCACATCAACAGCTGTTATACAGTTTTGTTGTTTTTCTTGCTTTCATTTACAGTTGCTACATTTTGTTTGTTTGCTTTTGACACTGAGTTTTTAACTCATCCAGTACTTAATTTAAGGCCCTATTGTTTCACCATTCCCTGTGTCATAGAAAGAGATTAGCAAAGCCAGAAAGTTTCATGAGATGAAATTACCTGAGATTCTTCCCACTGTGTTGAAAGACAACAGGGCCAGAAACCTGTAACTTCTGCTTGTCCTTGGGATTCTAAAACAAGAAAAGTGACAGAGATAATGGGACAGGCCAAACTGCTCCTTTGAAAGGATGGGTGCAGCAAGAGCAATATGGCTGCTGGAAAGCATTGTAGGCAAATACTCAGCCCTTCCTCTGTTCACAGAATCACAGAAACGCAAAATGTTAAGGGTGGAAGGGACCTCTGGAGATCATCTATTCCACCCTGCTGCCAAGCAGGTTCATCTACAGCAGGTCACACAGGATGGGGTTATGGGGTTCAGGCATTCTGACAAGCATAAAGGGAATAAGCATGAAAAACTAAACCTTTTCGTGTAACTTCTGTTATTCACTCTTTCACAAACATCTGCAGCAATACCAGTGATTAAATTTAAAAATCAAAAAATTAAAAGCAATGCTGTGGTTGCAAGGGATTGACAGTATAGTAATTCCCTCAGCTGAGTGGTATTTTCTCTCTTGCCACATCCCATTACACAGATGCAGTTCCATCGGCCTGGAACAACCAACATGCTCCTATCATGCATCCCAATGAGTAATGTATGGCAGTGCTTTTTTTGAAGGACATCTCTTAACTTGTTAGAACTTGATTGTGCAAAGGCACATTGCATGCACTTACCTGTTTACTGCTAAATAAAGTTCTTAATTGCTGTATTTTCATCTCTTGTCTTGCTTCCCAGGTGTCATTCCCTGTGTTTTAGCTGCTTAGCAAAGATTTGTTGTTCTGATCACAGTTTATCCTATAAGGACTTTCTCCCTTTCCTCCTCACCTTGAAAACAGGTCAGTTACTGACACTGAATTTTGCCAGGTTTTATTGATGGCCAGTGGAAGTTCTGCTATTTTTGCCCTCCCTGGCTCACACAGCATGACCTCTAGAGCCTGCATTGCAAACCTCAGGCGTACGTGGGAGGTAGGTGCAGAGGAGCCGGGCAGTGTCCAAGCCCCTGGTGCATTCCCAGCTGCTGGAATCCCCACTTCCCATATGCTTCTCTGTGCGAAGCTTCTATCAATGTCAGCACAAAAGAAAAAGGCTGATATTTTATCTCATATGCACCTCAACTAGCAGTTTAAGCTAGAAAGCCAAGGTACAAACTTGATGGAGCGAGGTAGGTGCACGTGCTTTCCACCACTCCAGTACTACCCTTGCTAGATGTCTGGTTCTGACCTGGAAAATCTCAATTTCTGAGTGTTTGTCACATGTCTTGTCTGCAGTGCCAACAAGCTTATTAAAAGCCTGTGTATGCTTAGTTTTGGATGGTTTCACTGTAGCTCATGTAGGGCTTACACTGCTTTGATGCTCTCTCCAGTCCACAGCCAGGGGATGATAATGAGGGGACACATTTTGTGATGGCACAGACAGTACCAGCCTTGGCACACCAGCACAGGGTGAACAGGTTTAGGACTGAATGTGTTAACTGCAATGGGGGAATGAACCCTGAGGATGGAGAGAGAAGGGATGGATCTAGGATTGCACAATTATCCCACTTTGCTGCAATCAGGACACAGCACCTTTCCCCTCTCTTGCAGCTGATTACCTGTGCTGGTCCTTCCCACAGAGTTGCCCCTTGCTGGGTGCTGGGCAACTGATCTGTTCATTCAGTTCATCCAGACCCAACCATATCTTTGGCTGTGTCAAAAGAAGCATGGCCAGTAGGTTGAGAGAAGTGCTTCTGCCTCTCTGCTCCCTTCTTGTGAAACCTCACCTGGAGTACTGCATCAAGGGCTGGAACCCTCAGCACAGGAGAGACATAGACTTGATAGAGCAGGTCCAGAGGAGAGCCATAAAAATAAGCAGAGGGCTGGAGCACCTCTCTTACCAGAAAAGGCTGAGACAGTTGGGATTGTTCAGCCTGCAGAGGAGTAGACTCTAGGGAGAATTTGTTGTGGCCTTTCAGAAATTAAAGTGGGCTTTCAAGAAAGATGGGGACTTTTTACAAGGGCATGTAGCAATAAGACAAGGTATAATGGTTTTAAACTAAAAGAGGGTAGTTTTTGACTAAATTGAATAAATTTATTATGATGAAGGATAGTGAGATACTGGAATATGCTAACAAGAGAGGTGATAGATGCTCCATCCTTGGAAACATTTAAGATCAGGTAGGAAGAGGCTCTGAGCAGCCTGATCTAGTTGAAGGTGATTATTGCAGGGTGTTTGGGCTACATGACCTTTAAAGGTCCCTTCCAACACAAAACGATTCTATGATGCTATGATTCTATGATTCTAAGTCTGGACTCAGGTCTCTCCTCTGTATGAGGGACTCCAAAGGCACACCTGAGAAGAGTTTGGACAGAAATAAAAGCACATTAAAGCTATGGCATGAAGGTAAAGGAGGACCAAGAGAGCTTTAAGGTGGAGACATCCTTGTAGGACACATAAGAACAAAATGTGGTGCAGCTTCTGTGGGGAGATGACCTGTGCTGGAAGAAAAAGGGTGCAGGGTATGTTGAGATTCTTATTATTTTCTCTTCTGTTAAGATGAAAGTAAGAAAACCCTGTAAGTAAAATGGTGTTCTCTCATTAATTTTCCCTACTTGAATCAATATGATCATACTATCATTTTGCACACAGATAGGAATGAAAAGGCAAGACTAGCTTGAATTCAGGACTGTTTACTGCTTTTGAGAAATTAAAAAAAAACAACTCAGAAAACAAAGCAGCGACTGTATAAAATTTATCTCTATGTCTTCAACAGCTGTGCTGTATCATGTCATCCATTTACAAACATGATTTCACTTTGGAAAGGCCTTTTCCACTATGTTCCAGTTACTATGGCCTCACACTTCAAACTTTATTTTCATTATGGAAATACAATTTTTTATTTTGTTCATTTGTTGAATATCGTGCACAGTATTTTTTTTTCTTTTTCCTGGAGCTCTGCAATATGACAATTTATGAAATCTGGTTGTTTTCCTTCTGCTGTACTACCTAGCTCAATAGTTTTCTTCTGCTATACTTGTTGGCCATACAGGTAATTAGGTACTATGGATCTAATTTTAATTGACTGTTGTGTCCTATGTTGTTGTGCTTTCTTATACAGTTGCAATGAGTTGCTGTGCTCCTAAATGAAGCAAGGAAGAAGAAATACACCTTATTAAACCAACGGAGATACTTGTGATTTATGGTTAAGGTAGCCACAAATTAGTGTGGTGCGAACTCCTCCCTGAATAGGTCTCGCCTACGTGAACAAAGCATTGTGAAATTTCCTGTTTCATACTATTTAGAGCTTTCAGATTTAAATGGGAGGGTGGATGGGGTGGGGAATAGAGGGGGAGGGNATTTCCATAATGAAAATAAAGTTTGAAGTGTGAGGCCATAGTAACTGGAACATAGTGGAAAAGGCCTTTCCAAAGTGAAATCATGTTTGTAAATGGATGACATGATACAGCACAGCGGGGGTAAGATTGTAATGATAATAGTGGTAATAATTTTTACCACAAATGTTTTCTGAATACAATGCTGATCATAATGTTTACGAAACAATCAGATTCAGGATTGTGTCACCAGGTTGCAGATGCATATGGGAAGTCTGTTTCTCAAGCTCTGAGAAAAATCTAGTCAGTTTCTTAACAGTCATCTGAGTAAGCTGTTTGGGAATTTGGGACCCAGGGATGACCCTCATGAAAAACAAGATAGTTTGTTTCATTTTGGTGCTGCTGATTCTGACCTGAGCTTCAATAACTTGTCACTTATTAGCTGTTTAAATTAGCATCATTGGAGCCTGTCCATATGCCTTACTTAATTTGCATTACCACGCTAACTTTTCCCAATCCCTAATGAAGTGCTTCATATATTTTGGTCAGTTTGATCTGCCTGTCTGCAAACAGTGACATATTGCACGTTGTGTCACCAGAGCTCAACCTGTGCTATTACATTTTACGATGTGGTCATATACATAGAGGACGTAACTCCCAGCTTCATGTTCTAGCACATGACTGCAGACAGATGCTTCAAGAGAGAAAAAGATGCAGACATATATATTTGCCTATTTCTAATCCTGTAGCTATGAAAAATAAATATAAAATATGATTGTGAATCAGAAAAGTGTTGCTCTATATGAGGCTACAAATTCAACAAACTAAAAAAGGGCTTATGAATAACTTTCGTTAAAACTCTGTGTGGAATAAATCCTGTCACAGATTGAAAGTTACTTTTACGGCACTTCCAATGACAGTGTTGCTTTCCACTTCAAAATCTTCAAGTAATCTAGGGAAAAAAAATTATGTAATTACTTTGCGTTTTTTTAAATGTGAAATAAGAAAAAAAATTTCTATTTATTTTCAGAATAAAACTATATAAAGTATTTTCAATGTCAACCAAGAATTACAGAATTGATGCATAAACTGGGTTAATTTCTAAAATTTGTCCTTTTCCTATGGCAATAGGACTTCCATTATCAAAACAGAATCTTCAACTATAGATGCTAGTTGTGTCTCCAATGAATAATAATATCAGAGTTAGGAACAGGATCTGCATCCAATGGTTTCTGCATTCCAATGGTTACTCTTTCTGCTGTGCATTTTAAAATTAATTATGTATATTATATATGTTAGAAATGTATTTGTTACCATCTCTTAAGCTGGATAGATGCTGTGGCTCACTGGTACAAGCAATCCTCATGACATTAAATTTATGATTATAATGTTGCATATCAGAGAAGTATAGTTTTTATAACATAAATTCAACTAAAAAAGACCCATTTTTCTCTACTACAGATAATGATGGGTCATCTGTTGATGAAAAAAATTAGATTTAATTAAATGTGAGTGACCTTTTGTCCGCCTTGAATACAGCTATACTGCTGGGTTAGTTTGCCTTCTTGTTTGCTCCAGGGCCAAGTTAAGTGATCATTGTACACAGCATACATATTAGTTCATTCCCAAGAACCAATTAGTTCCCTTGATGAAGAAACCTTTGGTCAAAAAGAGAAGTTTGATGACAGCTGAGTCAGTCCATTTATATTATCCCAAAATGCTACATTCCCATTTACCTATGACACAGCATTATATGTATCACTAAAATATCCAGATGTGCAGGTTGTGAAGCTACCATTCCATTACTCACCTTCTTGTTTCTTTTTTGCAGCATCTTCTGCTGAGGACAGATCATGCAGCTGCTTACAGCCTCATTTGCAGAGAATTTGCTAGGTTGTTTGTGAGAAAACAGCGAGCCTGCTGTACATACTCAGGCATCCTGGGAATTTCACTAGTCAAAGTTGAAAAGTGCAAAAGCTGTCAATTGATGTGTATTAACCAGATTCTCTTCTTTGTCCAAGACTGATACTGTGGGAGGAGATGGAAGACTTTGCAGTGAGACAAAAAGCCAGCATGCCTAATTCATGATTTATTCAAGAGACATCCTTCTCTCTACATTTTTGGCAACTTGTGCACTCTGTCTCAAAGTTGCCATAATACCTGATAAGCACACAAAATAAATTTATGCATGACACACAGCTTAAAGGCCACATATTATCTTTGCATTTCTGGAAACTAGTTCCCACACAATTTTCTCCTCTCTACACAAATTTTCCAAGACAAATTTTTGAGCATTTTTGTTTACAGATGATATCCACCTGCCTAGTGGAAGTTTCCATTTAAAAGATTACAACTTCCCTGTTCTTACAGCAGCTCTTATTCAGTGATTTGGCTTACTCTTCAAGTTGGAATTTTAAGTCTTCTTAATACAGGTAATAAGTCTTATGATTATGCCATTAGTCCTGTCCAGGTTCTTACTCCAGTCATTTACTTCTCTCTTCTGACTGCCATGTTGCTGTCTGACTATTTATTATCCCATACCTCTCACTGAATTGTGAGGGTTGCCAGTTGCTATGAAGAGCTTCTATTTTTAATTCCAGTCATAACACCATGATTGCTTGTCCTGACATTCCTGTCTATCCATTTTTTTTTCAGCTACACTTACCAGAAATAAATCTCAGCTCTACTCTCTTGGAAAAAAAGCAAAATATTCAGGAAGGACAATAGTGTTTACCCCTGCTGACAATCATTCTTATGGGAATGTATAATACTATTTCCTCCTCTTTTTTTTTTTCTTTTCTTTTTTTTTTTTCCAAACATTAAAGGAGAAAAAATGTGTTTTAGCCATCTGTTCCTATCAATGATGTTTATTTATCACAGGCTAAGGTATGTTTCAGATCCTAGCTTTCTTCCTGTAGCAGTAACTTTCATTACATGTTGGATGTTCTTAACATTTTAAAACTTCACATTTAATCCACTTTCAGCTTTAAAGAGGTAATTTTTATAAAACCCTGTCTTACTTTAGTTAAAAGACAAAAAAATCTGGGGCATCTACTTCTCAAATGTTAAATGACTTTGAAAGAGTATCTTAGTCACAGAAGCCATTTTTCAGTTTTAGTTGCATACCTTTTCATGTAGAAAATGTTCTTAGAATTATCTTTATCAAGGCAAAACACCTTTCCTCCTTCATCTAATTCCTTGGAAATATTTCAGTTGAAACAGAAGGAAAAAATAGGAATAGATTATTTTAAAGTCAGCTTTTCATCAGAACAACACCTTAACCTATAGTAATACGGTGTCTGCTATGGACTGTTGATATAACATGTTATAGTTCTACTCAGTTGAAGAGACCAAAGGAGAGGATTTAACAAAATGAACAAAGCATTAAAGAAGTTTAGCCCCTTTCTTTCATGGTTTTCCCATCCTCTTCACCCTGAAATCTGTTGTCTCTGTAGTCCTGAACAGGCCATGACTGGACATTTTTCATATCTTCTGTAAATTTTTTGTTTCTTAATGACCACTACAACTTTTGTGTTAAAGAAACTGACTGACAAATCATCACTTGAGGAATTCTTAGACTTCGAGTTTCTTATGTGCTTAAAGCAACAGGTATCTGATGCTAATAATTTTTTTTACACACTATAGTATTAGTTACACTGATATTTTTTATATCACTGTATATTTATAGTAATTCAGTTAGTGGTATTGTCAGACCTGGTTGTTCATCAGCCACTGTATAAGGGTTAAGCTGAATGGTCTTTTTCCACATTCTTTGTTACTTTACAAACCCCTGCCTAACTGAAGAAGCTGAGGCAGCCAAAGTTTTTGGAGCAGGCAGTTCAAAGGGTAGCTATGAAGATGACAGAACCAAAGTCTTCTTGGTAGTGGCAATCAGTATGACAAGAAGGCAAAAGGATACATTGAACCTTGAGAGGTGCATGTTGGAAATCAGGACACACCTCAAAAAAAATCACCAGAAAAAAAACTGCAATGCTGAAACAGGTTATCCCATCCCTGGAGGTTTTAAAAACTCAGACAAAACCACAGCTGAATGAAAGCAATGTTAGTGACAGTCCCACCCTGAGCAAGAGACTGGACTAGATGTCATCAAGAAGTCACGTTCAATCAACATTTCCATTATCTAAAAGTTCTGTGTAAATTTTTCCTCACCAGGCACCCCAAAGGATTATTGCATTACCATCCACATTGGCAGAGCCTGAGAAAAATCAGTCATCTTCCTCTGCCATACTAGCTCTGTTAAAGCTGTTACAAATTGAAGGTGAAATCCTGTAGAGATGAAATGGATGTTGTTTCTTTCATACTGATTTTTGTAGATTCAGTGTTCTCCCTACAAACCAAACAGTCTTTCAAAGTTGTGTTTGCTTTGAAAATTACTTGTCTCTCCCCATATTCTGCCATCTACCACAAAATCAAAACTCAATTAATTGATTCACACTGACTAACAATGTAGGTCTTTACAAGATCTAATTGTCCTGACAAATTTCATAAGCTATTTTGAAGTACAGTTTGTCTGCCTCTTACAAGAGGGAGCTTCAGAAACAATCATTAATGCACTAACTTAGAGCTGTGTATTTAAATATGTGTAAATCAGCAGACTAGGAGAATGTTCAAGGACATTGTAAAATGTGCCTTTTTTTGCTTTTCTTTTTTTTTTTTTTTTTTTTTTTAAATAAATCCTATGCTAGACAGTAAAGAGTGCCCCAAGCCAGCATGAAGACAGAATTTACCATTCTTGCACTAAGAAATGAAATATTCCACTTCCATTAAAGATAGTTTTGTCTAGAGATGAAAATAAGTACTACAAGGATAAAACATTTCTGAAGCATGATAGTATTCTTTGGAACTAAATCTCAGAGATGCAAAACTCCCTTTCAATTTTCCTTTCAGAATTCTCTAGCTAGGGCCTTGACTGACATTTCATTTAATTGCTTTTGTTAAATTCAGCACAAGGACAATTAAATATTTTTGAAGTAAACGTATTTGACACAGACCTGGATAATACACCAGTTGGTGGTCCTACCAAACTCCAACATTTTACTCTGAACCTGCAGAGTGAAAATATTCATTCTGCAATCATCTCTTAATTCACTATTTTTCATTCATTACTCGTCTCTTCCCACCTCCGCTGTCTCTTCCTCCTCACACATCCACATTACTGAAGTGGTATTGAATCTGTAGCTACCTCAGATCAGGGAACAAGCATTTTTAAGTGACATTCACAGTTTCCTCATTCAGAGTGCTGCCAAAGCTATGAGAGCAATTCACACCTCCAGTTTGACTAAATCATCTGAGTTGACACTAACAAAATCTCTGCAAGAAATACAACCGTGTTCTTAGGTGCAGATTTAAATTATCAGATAAATGCTTGTCCCTTGGAGATCACCTGTATCTGCTCTTCTAGGGTCCTCTTACGCTGCTTTAGGTCTCTTACCTGGTGAACAGGAATAATACCAAATGTGAAGATGTTGCTATCATAGATCATAGAATCATAGAATCGGCTGGGATGGAAGGGACCTCAGAGATCATCAAGTCCAACCCTTGACCCACTACCGCTGCAGTTACTAGACCATGGCACTGAGTGCCACATCCAGTCTCTTTTTAAATATCTCCAGGGACGGAGAATCCACTACTTCCCTGGGCAGCCCATTCCAATGTCTCATCACCCTCTCGGTGAAGAAATTCTTTCTAATATCTAACCTAAACCTCCCCCCGCACAACTTAAGACCGTGTCCTCTTGTCTTGTTGAAAGTCGTCTGGGAAAAGAGACCAACCCCCCCCTGGCTACAGCCTCCTTCCAGGTAGTTGTAGAGAGTGATGAGGTCTCCTCTGAGCTTCCTCTTCTCCAGGCTGAACAGCCCCAGCTCCCTCAGCCTCTCATAGGATCTGTGCTCGAGTCCCTTCACCAGCCTGGTTGCCCTCCTTTGGACCTGCTCCAGGACCTCAATCTCCTTCCTGAACTGAGGGGCCCAGAACTGGACACAGTAGGCCCAGAACTGGACACATGATCTTCACTATCTGAAGATCATCAGGACTGCAAAGACTTTGGATCATCTCTCTTCATCCCAGTGTGGGAGTAAAATTCCAGACACAAAGACTTCAAAGCGAACAAATATTATTTAATTTCCTGCTGAAGACTTTAATTCCTCAGCAGCCACATAAGCCCAGAAGTGACTAGGAGGGTCCTGCTAGTGGAAACAAGAAGACAATGATTTCATTGTAAGTATTACTTGTTGGTCACTGTAATGCAGGTTCCAAGCATGCAGAATCTCCTCTTTGACTTGGATTCACATTTCCTCATCCCTTCACCAAGCTGAGTCGTAGAAGTAAGAAAACATTTTCCGCTTTAAAACATGGCTGTTAAAGCAGCATAAATCAGAAAGGCCATACCACACAGAAGGTAGTTATACAAAGGTCATATCAGACGAAGAATGATTACACAGATGGCCTAGAAAAGTTGCAGGAAATGAACTCCCAATGATACATCTGCAATGAACAAAATGAAATCTGGAATTTATGAAAACGATGTTGTAGCAACCGATAAAATTAAAACTTATTATAATAACATTTCAGAAAGCTAATTCATAGTCAAAAAGGTGATAGTACCAGGGAGTCTTGAAATTAGCCACATACATCTTAATGGGTCCATTCAAATTCATGTGTTCATAACTGAGCTAAAAGAACCCAAGAAAACATTTTTAATGATGTGCAGCAAATAAATATCTAAACTAGTTTATACATCACCGCTAGATTTATTAACTAAGCGCCTGATCAGATTCCCACTTAAATCAAAAAGGAATTCAGATTAAATCCCTATACTTCACTTAACATATTTTTCAATTAATATTGCCAATAGGAAACTGGAAAGAACTAACCTTTACTTTATGTTCTCATGTGACTCCAAGGGATGATGTTACATTTTATTTTCTCATTTAAGAACTTCATCCTGGAGATATTACCACATAGTCATTTCCATCAGTCATATATCACAAAAAATCCCAAAATGATTTCAATATATTATAAAGTCCTGCTAGGATCCTTTCTCAACTGTTTACCTCTCAGTTCGGTGTCTGATCTGAATATAAATCTTTGTTACAAGTGTGAGTACTTCTGACTCTTCATTGCAAAATATCTTTGTTTTTAACAGTAGGCCTGTCACACCTATGGTTAGACTGTTATGTTGCTCAGCAAGCATCTAAACCTCTTTCCCCATGTCTTTGAAAGGCAAATAGATTTTTATGTCAGGGTACTGTTCTGTTGTGCGAAGGTGGGTCCTCTTTTGTTTTGTTAAAATTTTCTGACATGGGCAATGATATACTATTTATTATGGAAAAGCAGAACCAAAAACCCCTCAAAATATAAGATTATCAGGGCAAGAGCCAAATACATGTTGGAGTGAGTGTTATAAATGCCAGGAAACTCCTCTCATGCTAAAATTTAAAGAAAACTTCATTTCTAGAACAGGTGATTTTATGTAATAAAATAGCTTATGGTCTACCAGTGTATATGTGGAATACAATTTTATTAAAATACAGAGAGAAAAAAACCCAGCAAAACATTTTTCCATAGAAAAAATTCAATTGCTTTAATGAGCATTTAACTTAAAAGGAGTTTCAGAAAAGGTTAAACCCACTTCATCTGGAGAATGAATAATGCTGTGTGAAGCTATTTAGCAAAAATAAAAAACCCACATGATTTTCAAGGAATTTTAAAGCACTTAAATGACTTTTTGTGGGAAGTCCCTCCCACAGGTTCCTTTGCATATTCTGTATTTTTAAAATGTGCAGTTGTGACTGCCTCCTCATGACAACTTAAAGAACATACCCTTTTGTCGGGTGGCTGGCAATCAAAAGCTTTTTACCTTCAGACTTCTATTTCTATAAATAAATTAATTAATAGATGGATAGATAACCACAATAAAACACAGCATTCAAAGGTAAGATCTTATGAGAAATTCCAATGTCAAATCCACTCCTTCAGAATATTGCATTAGAGACAGTCTTCAAGTCATTTTGAAGGCACGTCTGGCATTGATGATGCCAGTCTGCAGTCTTCAATGACAAATACATATAATTAGCATTGACTCAGAAAACATAAGCTCAAAATACCTTTCAGAACACAATAGGCCAGATATACTTTATTATAAGGTCAAGAGTCAGGTACATTGTGTCTATGTACATGTGCAAATGCTCAGTATTTAGAGGCAAAATCTTATATATATAATAAGTAAAAATCACAGTTATAATCAACAGAGACTGTTTCTGAATGTGTGGTTTGAAGTTCTCTGGAAGCTGCTGGTTTAGATCACCCAGACTGACACCCTGAACTACTGGAAACCTTCTGTACTGCTTTTCTTACTGAAAAAAAATCAGTTCATTTGAGTTTTTTGAGACTGAATGAATTAATGTTTGTGAAGCACTCTGACACCCTAGAGAAAATTAATATTTCTACCTTACAGCAGTGCTTGAATAAAGTGAGGCAAATAAGGCCACAGGGTATACAGTGAAGAGTGAGAGGCAAATGTAATACACAACTGCTCCCTGTTGGAGTACTGTCTATTCTTCGTGCTTAATGAAGCAGGGGTCCTATGTAATTAGAGTGTCATAGTATATTCAGCAAAAGAGGACTGAATTAAGGTTTCCTGGGCAATCTTAATTCTGGCATTTCCTATCTTTTGAATACTTGACTCTGCAACCTTAATAATGTTCTTTTGTGTGTAAGATTATTTGTGTTTTAAAGACATCAATCATTACAGTATCTAGGCAACATCCTATGAAGTACAAACAGCAAATCCTTCATTACAGAGGAACTTGCTTGCTTTCATCTCTTCCTCAAGTGGAAATAATCCCCATCCCATCCCATCCCATCCCATCCCATCCCATCCCACAGCATGCTCCCTGGAGCACCTCTGTCATTAGGAAGGCACCTGCACAGTGGTCTGCTTTTGAATGCTCCTTTAGATTTGAGGACAAGCTTATCTCTGGCAGCAGCATGCTCCACAGGGAGAAACCCTTCACAGAAAATACTCTGCCTTCACCCCATCAGAGTTCAATGTCATCATCAAATGCAATAGCTGCAGGAGGAAAACAGTGTTAGGAAGCAAGATGGAGAAGCTGAACAGAAGGGCTATGTAGGCAAAACAGATATTTTAGGGTATTGTGTTGAATCCAGTCTTGAGTAAGTAGCTAGTTCACAGAAAATTTTGATACAGCCTGTGTTCTTCTATACATCCTTTCCCTTATCAGTCCCCAGTACAAATCCTTAATGATATAAAGAACTTGAGTTTTTAGGAAGGTATTTGAGACAAGTAAACATATGTCTTTTTAAAGTTTAGTTTTTGCTCTTTGGTTTCTAAGAATATTCTAAGAAAATTCAATTTCTAAGAAATGTCTAAGAAATTTTTATTCCTGTGAGGAGTGACAGTCACTCCCTGTGTCAAATAACTGATGATATTTGGAAGGATTATCTGCAAAGCACAACAGTTATTTTTATCCCACTGTTCACTATTTCATAGTGGATGATAAAGAAGAAAAAAAAGGAATATAATTTATTGTCCCTTTTACCATTTCTTTCTATACTTCAGAATTGCAGCATAAGGATCAGTATTATTTCACTATTACTTAGAGTATTATTTTCTCCCTTACACCCACTTCTTTGAGAGATGACAGATGCAACAGGTGAATTGCATGGTGATCTGCCCCTAACTTTTCTCCAGAAGCTGATTATTGTATTGAAAAACTAACAAAAAGATATGAGGTTTTTCCATATTAAAGGTTGAAGGAGAAATGGAGTAGGTTTTTAAAGACAGGAAGTACCAGTATGTGAGACCAGTTTAGTTTTACGTGCTACAATTCAGCTTTTTGCTCCAAGTGATTAATGATTAAGCAGAAATGCAAGACAAACACACTGTATTTTGTTGTTTGCTTAGATTTCACCAGAAAAAAAACAAACAAAAAACCCAAACAAAACCAAAACAAAAAAAAGCCATCCCATCATTGATGGAATCCTTAATTCTCCTACTGGTAAATTACTAAATCTTTCTCCCTTTAATGCAGAAAATTCAAATTAGAGCCCAGTAAAACCATCTCGAGTTAAGAAAAATACTCTTTGAGACTTTAGTGGGAAGCAATGATTCAGTATATTAATTTCCAGTGTAGACTGAAGCTGAAATGGGGTTGACAATGGAAGTAAGTCAGACATGTGAAGGACTGCATATAATAAATACCACATAGTCAATATCCTTGTTCTTTCAAGCAACATTTTTGAAAGTTCCAAGCACTTTCTAATTTTATATTCTGTAGCTCATTTTAAAATAATTTTTCTTTCATATCTCATCATGGCAAACCCTGGGAGATGGCACGTCTCTCACTTTTTTTTCCCCCTACCTCACTGGAAACAGAAAATAAAGGAAGAAAACATGGCTTTCAGAGGTTAATTTTTCAATTTTTGATAACTGGAGGATTACACCAGAGCTTCGTTATAGGATTAAGCTCTTGGAGATTTCATGGTATTTAAGCCGAAAAGAAAAGAAGCAAGGTATGAACGAGAAGCTACAGCTAATGCAGGAGAATTTTACAGAAGCCTGTACAACTTCTAAACTCTCAGCCTAGATTTGGAACAATCACAAGATTTCACATGACAAGCACATCTCACTCTTTTTTTGTTTGCTTCTCAAAACAAAAAGGATCAGAGGGAGAAAAACAAAAAACACCCATATACTGGAAGTTAATGTAATACAGAATAAACTTAGCCAAAAAGCTACAGAAATTATAAATATCCCAAATCGGTCAGGCATTGGAACAAGCCCCCCAGAGAAGTGGTGGAGTCACTATACCTGGAGGTGTTAAAAAAATGAATGGACGTGGCACTTCAGGGCATGGGTTTAGTTGGCACGGTGGTGTTGGCCTGATGGTTAGACTGCTTGACCTTAGACATCTTTTTCCAAAAAATGAATTCAATAATTATATGATTTTTATATTAAAATCATATCATAATATCAATATTGTACTTATCTAATAATTTGGGAACTGATTTTACCTGATTTTTATCTTTAAAAATCCTAAATATTAAAAATTAACACCTGAATTAGTTGGAATTTGTTAGCTTGATGAAACCAAATTATTTCAGTCTTTACTTAATGGATGAAGGAAAAGCTTTGGTTTGATTTAAACAATATAAAAAAAGTTTAATCATGGATCTTCTAACTGCCACATTATTTTGTCTGTAAAATTGCCTCATTCTGACTTTGCTGCTGAAAAAGAATTGTAAGTAATGGTTAAAACTCCACAATATACACACATGGGTGTGTTTGGGGGAGGGGAGAAGATTATATAACGTTACTTCCCGTTTGGTTTGTGGTTTTGATTTCAAATGTAGATGTTATTAGCAGGTGGCAAAGGGTTAACTATCTTTTAAGAAACCTTGATTAATAGTCAAACGCACCAAAGGTAGAGATGTACCTTCAACACAAATGCTTAATGTAGTTTTATTCCTCACCGTGTCTGGGTGAATAGCCATTGAGGCCTATTAGATTTTCAGTACCAGATGAATTCCTGAGAGGTTGGGTGTGTATCAATGTGATACAGCCAACTTTCAAATCTATATTCCTAAAACTAAGCCCAGTGGTGCATGATGCAGAATATATTAGTCTATTCAAAGAACAAAAGGCAGTCAGAAGGACACACTAATTTTTAGCAAAGCAAGACACATTAAAAAGAATGAAACCATCTCCAGCTGCACTAGTCAGACAATTTCATTTCAATAGCAACTAGATGTTTTGCTGGGTCAGACCTAAGAGCTGATACAGATACCACTGAGATTAAGTACCCAAATACTTCTTTCTGAACTAAAACACCAAAATGAACAAGTTGTTAGTTTTTATTTCAGATGTTTGCTGCATTTTTCTTCCAAGCTTGTTAACTGTTGTAATGGATAAAGGAGGGTTGTCTTGTTGGCTTTGATTATTACTTTTTCTCTTTAAATTTGCCTTCTTTAACTGTAATACTGCAGGAAGCATTTTTTTTTCCCTCTTTTTAATGCTTGGAATTCTGCCAAAAAGGTAAACGTCATTTTTCTGAGAAATGCCAAAACCCTATGGGCTTTAGTTGTGTACATAGCCAAGACATCTCTTTTCAACAGCCCTTAAGTATAAAGATGATCGTAATGCATGAGAAAATTCTACTGGAAAAGTACTGATGCTACAGAATTATTTTTTCCATGTTGTAACATGAATTTGAAGATTCTTTACTTAAGGATTGAGTTACTCGTGAGCACACTGTGAGATGGCACCCTCGAGGCATAGTGCAGCTGAAGGTACAGAGGAGTGAACTCCCCAGAAGAGTCATGGTTTACTGATGACCACACCTACAGCATTTATAAAATGTCAGTACAGCACATCTTGGTGTGGGAGAGAAAAATACAGCCAAGCAATGTTTCTTTTAGGAGCTCTTCTGTTTCAGGGTTTTTCTGCTGTATGGTTTCATTGAGTTTGAATGCTCTTTTTTTTTTTTTTTAATCAGAATTATTATGCAAATGACATTTACAAACCAGCTGCTGTGTACAACCCCGTCAGAGGAATTTTGTGGAAGGATTCCAAGTCTTTCTTCCCTCACATATTTATATATATGAAAGAAATTATGGTGTTTGTGGATAAGATAGAGTTTGAACTGCTTGCATCTAGATGCTTTTTATTACCCAGAGGTAGAACCTGGGTGGGCATCTGGGCCTCCCTGCTCCATTTGACTCCTCTTTCTCACACACTAATGCTGATACACCTTACAAGAAGAAATGTTATCTTGGAATGAGAGCCTGATAATGTCAAAAGAAGTCATCACATAAAAAATACACATTTTGTCTTCTAATTCAACAGAAAAAAAGTTCTAATAGAGCTACTTGTGGCATGGTCTGTTCAGCAGGAGGAGAAACAGACTGCCAAGAGATCAGGTAGAAGAACAGCAACACTTCAGATAACCCTTTAAACAATTTCTAGAGAGTGTCAGCTTGTTACTACTAATAGCCTGACAGATGAAATGGTGAAAGAAATTAATACTTTCTAGTGTGTTTCTCACAAAAAGAACACCTGGTCTTCAGTGGGCACCTTCAACATATCAGCACTGAGTGTCTGCCAGACCTGGACATTTTAAAACAAAAAGCTTAGCATGAAAACTGAGATACCTGAGGAGCGTTTTACTTACTGAGCAAGTTTGTCCTTTTATCAGAAATAAGCATTGTGTTTTAAAGGTATTCAGTGAGGATCTGTATGAACATGTTCACAGCAAGCAGAGTCACACCCTGCTGCATGGTGTTTACAGCATGAATCAGAGATGGAAACGGGGCTGGAAAGTTTGGCCTCTTTTTTTGCAGAGTGCAGATATCCCACAGAAACTTTAAAAATGACGTGCGAACTTTAGCTGGGAACAACCTGAGGAAGACATTTCCTTGTTTCTGTATGTGCAGTTTATCAGGGAACATTGCCCTTGTAGTTTTAGTCTTCCAACACCAAGACAAATTTTGCAACATCATGAAAAGCCCATTAAGTGCTCTGTCAGGGAAAGGTTATCAACAGATGACTGACCATCTACAGCACAAGATGCAGAAATGAGCTAGGAGATAAAACATTAAATATAAAAAATGACAAAGACAAAATTATTATAATTCACACAGTCCTATTTTAGCCACTGAAAAGCAACCCCTGCTGGGATGTTTTGGATGAAAATTAAACCTGTATTATTGTTCAAACTTAGATCGTTTAAGAAATAGATTTAAAACAAAATCATAGAATTGCTCAGTCTGGGAAAGACCTTCAAGATCGAGTCCACCTTGTTCTATCCCTATTACTCTATTCCTGATGACCCACCATTAAACCATGTCCCCAAGCACCATGCTTTTAAAGTTTCATTCATTGCCTGATATTTATTTTATAATTTTATATATCTATATATAATTTTATATGTCTATATCCTGAGTTTATTTATTATTTGAGCAGCTGTTCATAAATGACTCTGCAAATGCAAACCTGTATTCAGTTCCTGACTATCCTCATCTTCTTGGTTCAAGAGAAAGAAATCAAATACTGCTAAGTCTGGCGAGGAGTGCTCTGCAAAGGGAAAAAAATATACCAATAAATACCTTTGCAGATGAAATCAAAACAGAGAAAGGTGTTCATAATTTGCTCAAGGGAGACAAAAGGCCAAAAGCAGAAAGGGGAATGGTTCCTGGTTGAAATGAGTTTGTCTGATTCATAGTCATGTGTACAGCGTGGAGTGGCACTGCAGAGGATGACTCCTTTAACTTACACCTTGAGGACAAATGATGAAATTCAACAAGGACAGACAAAGGAAAATAACCCCTGTCAGAAATCCAGGCTGGGGCCTGGCTGCCTGAGGGGCTGCTCTCCTGAAGAGGTCTGAGCAGTCCTCATGTGCAACGAGATGGGGCTCAGCCAACAGTGAGCCCTGGCAGCAGGGATGGCCAGCAACACCTGGGGCTCTGTTAACATAAGTATGGTCAGTTCCATGGGTCAGGGAAAGGTTTACTCCCCTTTGTTTAGCACTCGGTAGACCACATATCCATCATGGCATCCAGTATTGTGCCTCCTCCCAAAAAAAGACAAACATTGGTTCCAGGACATGCCACCGAGATGGTCAGGGCTGGAGCACTTGCCCTGTGAGGAGAGGCTGAGGGAGTTGGGCTTGTTCAGCCTTGGGACAAGACAGGTCCAGAGGACACCTACATGGAGGTTATTGAAGAGATAGGCAGGATCTCCACAGTGGTGTGTCACAGGAGGGTGAGAACATGAGGAAGAAGCTGAAAAGGCAGGTTGGGAGTGGATATAAGGAGAAACTTTGTCACCACAAGTACAGCTCAGCAGAAGAGAACTTTTCCCAGAGAGAGGTTGTGCAGTCTTCTTCTTTAAAGGTTTGGACCTCCTGAGGTCCCTTGGCACTTGAATTGTTCTGTGATCCCATGACACTGGCTGACCCTTTATACCTTATGTGAACTTCTTGTACTGGCAATAGCAAGAGAAATCTACTTGTAACCTATGACATCCATGTTTTGTGCAATATTCTTGAATGGGTTTTCATACTTTCAGACTAACTGAAGTGAAAACATAAGCATAAAAGTATGAATTGGTGTCCATAAATATTGCTCAGGAAATTTAATGTTTTCCGGTACTTAGTTAGAAAAATGTGTAATTAGCGTTAGCCTAATGTTCCATATAAACAGGAACTTAAATAATTTCATTAGTGATATTTTAGAGGTGCCCTTCTCACATCACTGTTTTAGAGAAGCAACACTGTTGAAAACAGTGAAAAAACAAGCCTACTGACTGTGTCAGCAGAGTTCAGTACCATTCAGTTACAAAACACATGAGGGATTGCTCCACATAATTGTGGGTGCAGAATTGGCAATATAAATTTCTATAAATGCTCAGCTCTTTTGGCATTGTTTGTGAGGACACACCATTTCTAATAATTTTGTTGTTGTCTTCTTGATTGTTTGTTTTAATTGAAGCAACACGTACAACACGTAGAAAAGGACGGGAAAATCCTCATGGATAGTTTGAACTGATGCTTCAAGGAAAATATAGGATTTTTTTTTGCCAGAAAAGTGCTTCATTCTCATGCAGTCTAAAGCTGCTTCTAACAGTGAAGTCTATTACCAGAGACAATACACCCAGAATGCTGTAGCTGGCAGAAAAGAGATTGAATCTGTACATTTCTGTTAGTACAATTTCATATTGCTTAGGCTTCTAGTTCCAAAAATTCCTAGTTGCAGTCCTCTCCAAAGATACAGCCCGTGATGCCACGCGTAAGCAAAGGTGAACTCTATTGGTTTAAATGTGTTGGGTGCAGACACAGCTCATCCACAAAGTGTCTTCTTCCAGGTTTTCTGTGACACAACAAAACTCCTTGCTGCAAGCCATGATGAAAAGAGTGGATCAGTCTAAGTTTAGCATTTTCCAGGTATGTTCTGAGGCATCTGCTCAGTGTAACTGTGACTTCCAACGTGACCAGATCACTGCCCCAATCCTGTGCCATTTGGGTAAGGAAGGTCAATAACATTTTGATTCCAAGTACATTTACCTGCAAGCTAAGACACAACAGCTTAAATGAAAAACTGAAGCTCTTCATGCAATTACTACACTGCCTTTCATTTTTTTCTTTTTGTGGGTGTTCCAGGAAGCTACTAAGACTGGTAAAAAGAGGGATTAATTGACAATAGTAATGACTGAAATATAAGGCTGCTTCTAAGCCAGGGCTTCTTTCTTTTCACTAGTTACTCCTATTTATTTCTTGTATGAGGGCATATTTATCTCTTCTCCTAGGATGATCCTGGTGCTTTCATCTATCTGCTTTTGCTGCTGTTCAGTCAGCTAAATCATGAAACCAGCAGTGAGTATATAATACTAAGGATAGCTTTCAAACTAATGTGGTTCCAAACCACTTTAATTAGTTATGGGGATTGCAGACCTGGGGAACCTTAAAATGAAAAGGCAGAGTCTTAAAATTGTTATTATTTCAAGTGATTCACCTCAGAATCAATCTGACTTTTGCACAATTCTTTCTTCTTTTCATGTCTCCTTTCCAAAAATTCCAATGTCACTTCAAATCCAGGAAATACATTTGTAAATTAGTAGACTTGCAAGAAGACAGCAGCTTGAAATATGTCTGAATTTAACACTTTTCCTTCTGTGTAAACTAGCATAATGAAAGATTTGTCTAAATGTGAACAAAAATTTTATGACCAAGGAGATTCTCTGAACCTGACAGCAAGGAAATCGCACACTGTAGTACCTAAAGGCAAATACATTGCTGCTGTCACCCTATGGTGGGACATAGGGTGCCTACCTTCCTGCCACACTGCCTGGACGCAACAGTGTTGATGGGAACTTTGGATTGTGTCAGGACTCTTGGTAGCCTAATTGCATGCATCAAATTTTGCATTTGGCAATAAAATCAGCAGTGCTACTTAACATTTTCCTCCTAGTAACCTAATAGTCTACAATTAGAGATAAACCAGATACTAATATAAGTGTTGGTAAACTGATAAGGGAAACATTTTGTAGGTATCCAAATGACAAAAATACAGTGGTATTAAACAGCCAAATCGAAGCCTAAGCTGTGTGGCCATGTCTCTCTATAGTTGCTTTCTTAAACACATGATGTGGATTTCTGTGTATGAGAATACATATGGAGGGGATGGGTGCAAGTTTTACCTATCCCTGCATAGTAGGGAACAGATATCACATTTGTAGATACCAAAAACCCTGTAAGTAGGAACAGCAAGAAAGTTTCATTTTCACTGTTACTGAGGACATCTCCATGCCAGCTAAAGATCAGAAAAAACTATGATAAATTGCAATCTTTTATTTGTGTTCACTGAAGTAATCTTGGAAAGATTAGTGAGGTATCCACAGACATAAGGCTTTGTGCAGAGAGATTCTCAGAACCCACTGCAAATCACTGTAAGCCATAATTTTGATTAGCATACACAAAAGTCTTATAGTTTTATATTTCTGAACAATGTCAACAAGATTTTGGTGTTGGATACACTTGGATATAAAGTATTTGTGTCTCTTCATACAAATCATTGGTGTTGAGTGTAAAGATTTTTTTATTAAGCATTAATAATAGCTATAAGTGTATTTCTTTAGAGGTCTTCATCAAAGCCATGAGGTGTGTCCCAAAGGAAAGTCTCTTTCCTGGTATCATAGACATCACACAACTTTCACCAGAGACATTGCTAGAATGGGAAATCCCCTTGGGAAATTAGTCTGGAGAGATAAAACAAAGGTGAATGAGGAAACAGGGACAAAAAGGAAGAAAAGAAATTTCCCCTTTGCTATTTAGACACCTGTTGTGACTTTGTTCATAGCAGCAGCCTTCCAGTGGTTCTTTAGATTTCTAAAAAGGAGTATTTTTTCTGAGAGAAACATAAGAACCCCAGTGTGACACATGGGGAGCTTTTTCTACAGGCTCTTGAAGCATAACCAGCATTTCACTGTGTAAACAGTCAGCTATGCTGCAGCTGACATGTAAAATTGCTACATGTAAAGCAGTTGAAGCCCCACAAATATACACGTGTTGCTCCTGTGAATAGTCCTGTTAGCATCATCTGAGCTTCCTGGGAACTGGGTGTGTTTTCACAGGATCAGTGGAGTCTAGTAATTGTCTTTGCAACAGAAATTACAAAGATAATGTTATGCTCACTGAAATTTACAGGCTCTTGAAAAAAAGAGATTCCTTAGTGAGGCACGGTTCAGAGAAATGGCAGTGAACGTTTTCTTAACTGAGAAATAACAAGTTATAGAGGAAGATTAAATGATGTAAGAGCCAGAAAATACTCTTAAGTTATACATAGAGAACATGCATCAATATATTGCTAGATGACTCAAAAAACCTGGTCTCCTAAGCTCTTGCTTCCTATGACATGCTGGCAGCACTGAGAGCAATGAGGAGCCAGACCTTAGATAAGCATCTGTGTCCTTAGAAAGTTAGAGGGTGAAAATGTCTCTGGCCTTCTTCTACACACAGCAGTATGATCCAGTTTCAATCTGCATCAGCCACCTGGGAGAAACAGGCCAGGTGCCTCTAAGGAAGATGGCATCAGCCTGTGTACACAAGCTGCATTTATATCCAAAAGTAAAATGAATAAACATATTTAACTTAGAAAAAGGGGAAAAAATCCCAATTGTCACAGTCTTGTTATGGAACAAGTAACAGATGTTCTCTGCTGCTCCCCTGCTACCCTCCCAGGGAAAGATGAAAAGGGAATAAGGGCAATGGACTTTAAGGATGGAAAAAACCTAGAATAGATTTAATGAAGTAGGAATAATAGTGATTTGAAAATATATACAAATATGTAAATATGGAACCCACACTTCTCAGTGGATAATTACTTCCCAACCAGAAAAGTCCTACACTGGACTCAGCAGCAGATGGGGGTGCCTGAGCCCAGGGTCCCAGTGACAGTGCCCTACACTTGGGAGCAGCCAAGCCACTCCTACTTGGGCAGACAGGAGAAGGTGACCTGTGCTGGTGAACAGTGTTATCCAGCAAGAAAACAGATTGCTGGAGGAACAGCAGCACAGGAAGCAATGCCAGACAAACAGACCCCAGCCCAGGGAGCACCCAGCCAGGGAGGCCAGGGAAGTCCCCTCCCTGCAGGCACAGCTGCTCCCCCACTGCCCTGGCACAGGCACCACGTGGCAGTGACTTTGGGTCTGGAACACTTTGGACGGATATGGCCAAAGGCTATTTTTATCCTGGTCCTCTCAAAGCAGGCCAGTGGTGGAAAAGGAAACAGACATTCTGCGAGAAGAATCCAGACAAAAGTAAATAAGGAAAAAATATTTTGGAGGAGCAGAAAAATCGTGTTGCTTGGTATGTTTAAAATCAGCCGTGCTGATTTAACTGATAAAACCACTTAAGGAGAAGTTCTGCACTGCTGGAAGATAATTTAATGTCCTAATAATCTCTTTTCACTTACACTCTTTAGCACTAACCTGTCCTGCTTCACACTAATTTTACATACCAACAAAATCTACTGCTCATTCTGAGACTGCAAGTGGGAGCAGAACCCAACAACCTGATCCCTTGATAACCCATTTGCTAATAAGGTATGTGATTTTCCAGCTTTCTTGGCTTTTTGGACAGAAGGTGTTTCTTTTACAAGCTACAATGGCTGCTAAGAGTGGGTACCTCATATCACTCCATCAATACATTTGCCAAAGAAACGCAACCCTACACTATTGGCACTAACACTATGGCAAACATCTAGGAAATTCAGCTGTGTTCATGTGTTTCCATAGACTGGATGAAGCAGGTCTGTCTGGGGCTTCAAGAATCAGGTGAAAATGTGGCAAAGTAATAACTTTGGCAGTCCTTATATTCCACTATCTTAAGGTCACTTCTTATCCCTAAGGATACTGTGCACGTGGCAGGTGTAATCTGCCCTAACAAAGCTCAATCTGCTATAAAGGGTTATTTGAGGGGGCAGTGTAGAGGTGTATAAGCCAGACAGTTTCAGATGCATGGCCAAGAGGGGTCAAAGCTAGTGGACCATTTTTCAGTTCTGTTAGCAGAAGTCTGTTCTTTCTACAGCAGCTGCTGGCTGGTGGCAACTGTCTGTGTCATGCAGATTCTTCTCAATTGTTTTTCTTTCTCTGAAATAGAGGTAATTTCATGTTCTTCCTAGGTATGCTAAGAAAACACCAATACTTACATTAAGGCATCTTGAATGAATATAATAATACTGTGTATACAGCTCAAATGAAAGACGAGTTCTCATTAAAGTATTAGAGCCCGCCCAAATTTTTTGTGGCATTCTTCATTATAACACATGGCAAGTTGAAACATTTTTTCCTCATGCGTGGTTTCTTCTAAATTTGCATTGTTACCTCAAATACACCAATTGCCTAGGGCTTTCCTCAGGTAATGAGGACTCTTCAGCCATTTTGAGGATTTCTGTGGTCTTGGGAGACTTCCTACTTCAGGCCAGAAGTGAGAAAGAAGATATGAATTCCACATTCAGACCCGGGGATTGAGAAGTGTCCAACCTACGGTGTAATTTCCTCCTCTGAGCGAGAGAAGTTTGGTAGAATTTGCAAAACCAACATGCCTTGAAAGGGACCACTATGTAGTCTAAAAGCACATATAGATTTAGTGTCACTTCAACCTTTCCCAGAAAAGGACACATTATCTGTCCAAGATAACATGTACAAGAAAGAAGAATTTGGTTTTATTTTCACTTTGGCACAGAAGATAAGGAAGCTTCATTTATCAGCCGATTCGGATCTCACAGATACCAGGGATGTCTATTCAGGACTGAAACTTTGTAATCAAATTGAGCTGACAGCAAATATATCCACATCTATGCCTGAATAGCAACAGGATTTTCCTGACCTTTTTTTTTTTTTCTTCATTTCTGCTCACCGCAGCTGAGCAGAAATAATTTTTTAAAAGTACTTTAAAAAACTAGGTAAAAATTGGAAAAATATGTGCTACTCAAAATTTGTTTTAAGAATTTGCTTCTGCTGTAAGATTAAAGCCCCAGACTGGAAGGAAGGAGGAGGTGAGGAAAGTCAGATTTCAGCTGTCAAGATCTAAAAATATTTTCATGCTCTGAGTAAATACTGAAATAGTGACATTTTGGCAGACAATATTGTGCTTTTTTTTAAAAAAAAAAAAAGAAAAAGGTTCAGAATTCAACTGAAGTCTTTCAAGTAGGTCTTGAAAGACCTACTTGTAGGTCTCAGTACATGTCAGGATTTTATTTTATTGTCTGGGAGTTAAGTTATTGAACACAACTTACAATATCTTAATTTATAAATTATTTTGTATGTTTTTCCATATGACTAAAGATTGAGACTAGTGGAGAAGCCCTGTAACTTCCTATTTCTCTTCTGTTTTTAATCTGAGATGGATATAAAGCACCTAAGACAAGGCAGTAAGGCAAATGTGCTCAGAAAAATAATCCTAGTTCTCAGAACTAGTCAGAAAAGTAGTTGAAGTGATTTCTAACTAATATTCATCTTGATAGGCATAACCTATCTGATGTGTTGCTAAAATATGCCAATTGGTTTACTTGTCAAATACCTGGGCACACTAAAAAGGATTTTAAAAGTAAAAAATAACCCTGAATGTTCACTTACTGACGCATTTTGAAGATGATTATAGCTTAGAGACTGCCAAATCAACATGAAAAAAAAGTCATCCTCTTTCAGACATTTGTTTTGTGTCATTTGTATAATAAAAGTCACACTCTAACCACAAAAGTCTGGATAAACTGTCTCTGATTACTTCCCACAGCTAAGACTGATACCCTCTGCTCATGATGGGCACACATTTTTTTATCTATGACTGACGCCATTAGGAGATTATTTCAGGAAGAAGCAAGCTCATGATTCTTTCTAACAGAAATACAGTATTTTTGTCAGATAGGAAGAAGAGCTGTCTTCCTTAGCAGCTGCCATCTGAATAATTTCAGAGTAACTGTTGCTTTTAAAAATAATTACTTGAGTTCAGGGTATACGATGTTATGAAACAGAACAGACAAGTACAAATTAAAACAGAAAAAAATCTGCAGGATCAATACATGCTTCATTGTAGTTTTGTCAAAGTATTTGTAGCAAATTGTGTACAATATTGCACTAACAGGTAAGGTGTTCTCCATGTCCCAGAGAACCTACAGCCTTAATGTAACATGTCAAAACAGAGGATTAAAGGCCAAAGTAAGTAAAGGTATGAGATTATTTATGCGGATTGTAAAGAAGAGAGTTAGCTTGAAGATATGTCTTTGGGGAAAGTGCAGAGTGAGAGAGAAGAAACTCTGATAGATGAAAGCAGAAAAGGTGTTCTAGAAGGACAGAAGGATGGAAGCAAAGTAGATAAAAGCAGCAGGAAAATGAAAGGATTGGGAAGAACAAAAAGAACAAGAGAAGGAAGATAAAAGCAGAGGTGAGGTGATGAGATATGCAAAATTCTACACAGACACTTATAAAATTAAAAACACACCCTGATGTGTACAAAACTTGCCCACACCTTCTTTTCACGCACAGATTACTCTTACGCTAGCTGATAGTCCCATAGATATGCACTCCATCTCACAAATACAAAGGCATTGAAAATACACATCTAATTAACTGCCAGTCTAAATCAGATACAACCCTCAGCTGAGAAGTGATTTTTATACCTATTGAACTTTCTACCATGAGATATCACATCGATTTTTAGCTTGGCTGTACACCGTCCCCCCGAAGCTTGATATCTAAATAGTGACAGATTGAGACCCTCTTTGTCTATGCTTCCTACTTCATTTCCAGGCAGGTGCTATGCCTATTACTAAGAACCTAGCTACCATTAGACAACATAGAAGCATGCTGATGGTGGCCAGAGTGACACAGCACATGAACGTGTCATCATGTGAGATCTGTGGGTGTTGAAAAAGTGCAGTGATGAAGTCAGGGAGCGGTGTTTGGTCGGCACCGCTTTTGTGTGTAGTCAAGGCTGCAAATATTAGTGTTTGGGTAAGGATTTTCATTTTGCTTCATTTGGTTTGTTGGTAAAACACCTCTTGCTCCAAGGGCCCACTGGTGGCACGATCCCAATGGGAAAGAAATTACAACAGTGGGCTTTGAGATTGTATTTGGGCTGTAACATAGCAAATGGTTTCAGAGCTTTAGTGTGGGGAAAGTCAACTGACAGAAGAAGATTCCTTGAGCAAGAACCCATCATTATGGCTGTGTGGATATGCAGTAAATTCTGGGAAGGGATTTGATAGCTTATATAAAGTAATGTAGTGAAAGTTAACACAGACACATGCTTGTGTGAGTGTATGGTCTTCTACAGAGACAAAGATACATGTAGATGTAACAGTTAAAAGGTGGAGCAATAGCCATAACCAAGCACCTACACATTTTAATCCTAGGAATATTTCATCAGGTGCTCATAGCTCTGTGACCTCCATTTTTTATATCAGTGCATGTATTTTTGCAGCAGGGTGATCTTCCACTGGAAAAGTTTATCCTAATCTACTGTAGACATGAAGTCATGTGATTGCACAAAGAGGCAATGTCCCTCCCAAAATATTCCAGCCTCATTTAGAACACTTATTTTCTGGCTCCTAGAATAAGAAAAATGCAGTAAAACCAGAGATGATCACTTCATCAGGGCAACTCGTATTTCATGGGTCTGCTCCAGCTTTACTGATTTTTCATTCCTTTCCAGACTTTTTGCTACAGAGATGGCTTAAAATGTCATCAACCTGGTGTGTCTTTCATGCACTGAAAACAAGCACACAAAGGGTGCCAGTGTTACATACTGTTGCTATGCCTTCCCCAGCTTTAGGGCTTTTCTAGCAGTCCCAGGGAGGTGCCTACCACATTGATTGCAGGGACTGTCAAGTTTGCCACTTCATTATGCACACCAACTGTTACTCCAGAACCAGTGGCAAAGGAGATAACATCACACACTTGTTCTCTCTCCTATCACAGCATCCCAGATTTTTCCAAGCAGTTTGACATGCTTAGAAGTGATGGTGGGCAAGTTCTGCTTAGCAGGACAGACAGAGTAAGGACTGAAGCAGTAGGCGTTAATAGGAACAACTGCAGGAGCAAAAGGGCACTTATTCTAACCTGTATTGAATATTGTCTTCCATGGACAGCCTCACAGCTTGTTTGGTAGTTTCCAGTATGTCCAGAATATCTGGAGATCAAGAAGAGATATGTGGCAGATAACCTTATCTCCAAGCAAGCAAGAGATGCAGAACCATGAGTTGTCTGTTCCAGAAATAGCAAAATTGGTCTAATGACTGACAATAGTGAAGACCTTGGTACTAGAAGGTAGGAAGGGAGTTCTTCTGTTATAACATCCCTGAAAATTTCCTTATTTTAAGTTCACAAGCAAGTCTAGGAAATTTGAGATTCAGGAAGCTGCTGCTCTTTGAGGAAATAATTTCTTGAAGGCTTTGTGGTATCTTTTTAATGGTAGTGGTTACACCACTAGAAATGAAAAATACATCTAGAACCCATTGGTACTGCAGCCTCCACTGTCATCCTGCATGTCCAACAGGTTTCATGTAAATGTTTGTGGAGGGAAGTTTATAGGTTTCTTTAAGTAGTGTTTTGTCTATTAACCATTGCCTCTCTGTGTTCTCCCAGAAGATTTCCTAATATTGCGTCATCTTGCTCATGTAGTATCATGTTGCTGGGTTAGTATCTGGGTTAACATGTGGATGAAGAGTTGCTGAGAACTCTAATAAATAAAATTACATTACCCATAGAGAAACATGCTGTTAAAATACTCTTGTCTATGTGTCAATATCATGAGATACATGACTTCAGTTGAGCCCACCTACTGAACCTACTGTTGGAATTCAGAAATTTTTACTTTCTGTATACCTTTGTTTATGAATCAAAAGTTCAGTGACTCTTATTGGTATGACAAAGTCTCAATCTAGTTAAGTATGACTACAGTGCAGGTCTGCGAATCGCAAGTTTATTTCCTGTTGAAATTAGATGAAGAATCTTTTAATGGCTTTTAGGTTTTTTTAGAACAGCTATAGGTATATTAAGCAGGCCTGTATAATACAATTGGCGGGGGATAAATTGTATATACAAAATATTTAAGGAGAACTTGATAGATAACATACATTCATTTGGTATATGCAATTTTTGTTTAACACAGCATATATTTTAGTAACATATGAGAATCTCGTATCTCCTCTTTCAGACTGAGAGTAATTGTTACAAATGTTGATATTGGACAATTTACTGTTTGAAAAAGTATTAAAATAAGATGAAATTATATCTAAATCAGAAGATTGACTTTTCAGATTAAATCTGTTATCAGTATGTTTAACTTTCCCCAAAAATGTTTGTACATTTTAAGGCAAAGCAGAATTCTCTATTTCTGGAGGCTGTGAGGTCTTCAAAACACCAATGAAGGCGTTTAAAATCTTTCTCGCTGTCTATATAGGATTATACACTGCTCTAGAATACTGTCTATTTAAGTCAAATGTATTTGCCAGATTATTTAAATTCCACAATAATTTATGCAATGTCTCATAAAAACTGTAATATGTCCTGGAAGCCCTTGCAAACAGTTATGAAACTGTTTGATATCGATGGACCTTTTTAACTGAAGTGACCTAGATGTGGTGCTTAGGGAAATGCTTTAATGGTGGACTTGGCAGTACTGGGCTAACAGTTGGACTTTATGATCTTAAAGGATTCTACGACTCTGTGATCTGGTCACCAAATGTAATGTGTAAAGCCTGTCTGAATTTCTTCATTTTTCCATGTTAAAGGCCCATGACCCAAAACGTTTCCTTTCTTTCTAATATTTTTTTAATTACAATTAGTAACTGACTCTTCTCTCTACCACCACCAAATTCCATTTTGTACCAACTCCTGAGACAGAGTTTTATCAGTGTTACCCACATGCTAAACAGATGAAAACACAATTTTTTCTTTCTATGAGTACTTCTTTATTTTTTATAATGTTACCAGAGTTAAAGTTTCTGTTTGCATTGGAATTTTTACCCTGTTGTCTACCAGGCATTAGTGTCTGCAGGACAGAATTTGAGGTTCGGACTGTATGTACAGCGAGAGTTTTTCTGTGATTGCAGATGGTGCTAACATATCTGAGCAAGGTGGCAAAATCCACCTGGAAACCCAAATAAATAGTGTAGAAGCCAACCAACACACACTGGTTCATGCTGCTCCACTACCCTGCTGCCTTCTAAGTGCCAATATCCACCTAATCCAGTTAAAACTAGCTTAGATACATCTTTTGAGCATGGAGCCAGCCTTTGGAGACTGTAGTTCAGGTCTGCCTTTAGAGGAAGTGGAAATGATTCAGGAACTAACATGCCCATGAGCTTAATGAAGTAACCAGTGATGTTCTCAGTGCAACAGTGATGGGTGCTCCTGAGAATGCAGCCTGATAAACTATATATATATATATATAATCTCACAGAAAAACAAGAAGCAGAGGAGGCATTAGGTCATTTCATAGATGCTAGACAGACATTGCAACTCCCTACTTTACAGGGAAACAAAACAAAACTAATCAATCATTTATAATATATGACTCCCTAAGTGCAATTAGATTGATCTGACTATGATGCTCAGCCTTACAGTTCCTCAATATACTTCAGCTAGTGTTCCAAGTTACTGGATTAAATTACACAATTATGAACACACATATTATATTTACCTTGTCAGTCTTTAGCTACCATGGTTTATAGGAATTTTATTACATGCAGCCATCTATGTCTGTAATTTTGATGAACACAGACCCTCCTCCCTGACCTTTAAGATTATGGGTTTGTGGCAAATTACATTTTTGTCTAAAAATATTTAATAGAAGCTTTTCTTCTAGTTTATTTCATACAACTGAAAGCACAAAATTTAGCATTAGTACTCATTTCTGAGTCAAAGAAAAATGAACTGGTAGTTTATTTCTTGTTTCAGAGAAAATATATGCCAACAGTTGTCTATGTTGACCATGTAATTCTATCCAATAGCAGCATAAACTGGGAAACACTGTCTGCCAGAAATATTTTCTCTGTTCTGTACTTCATACAAATTTCACTTGCGGAATAATCTTATTTCTGAACGGATTAGCAACACCCAAACACTATGTCAGCCTAACCCAACAAAAGTCATGTCAGTTATTACCAACCTGAAACTGAAACACAGTACTTTTTAGCCTCACACTGTTATTGGATAGGTCACCTATTGGCCTTTGTAGATGTCACTCATCTATTACATCTAAAACACTCTGACTTCTCAGAGCATATCAAAGTGTTAGCAAACTGGATTTTTTTATCACTTTTATCACCACTTATAAAAATGAGTCTAAGCTTCTGAAAACATCTAAGTCTGTACAATTTGCCCTTCAAATACTTGAAGCTTTGATTAATATCCTTGAGCTTAGACATGATGCTACTTTGGAGATGTTTCTTCCAGTTTAAATTAAGCTTGTTTCTTGGTCTGCAATATTGGGCAAAAGGAGAGTTTAAGCCTACTCAGTATTTACTCAGGGGAGCACAACCTGGGGAACAAGTGAGGCTGTGATTTCACCATTTTTAATACCAGACGTGCATTACCACATCCCTGAACAAGACAGACTTGTCCTGGGTCACACAGGGGTACAGAATCACACTGCAGAGGATAACTGGGCAGGCAGCCACAAGACAAGATGCACTGATTTGGTCAGATTAATGTTTTTAATTTCAGCTTGATGCCAGCTACAGGAAGACAGGAGATAACATAGAGTGAATATCTATATTAAATTTCATACAGCGTTTGATCTATTTATCAAATACTAGTGTCTATTCATTACTATGCCATCATAGACAATTAGAACAAAGTTTCACAAATCTTTGCTCTTAAGAACAGTGCTTATTCATGTTGACTTCATTTGAAGTTAATATGAATGTTAATCTTGCTTTGGCAGGTAATACTGCCTTTATTTCCTTGTCACCCTGGAAGAACTGAGAAAACAAAGGGTCACAGCAATCAATTGATCTCAAAATCTTGTATTTTTAAAATAAATACTAATCAGCATTTCAAAACTGCAAAATCATCAAAACCCGATCTTTCAATAAATGTAAAATATTTCTATGATATTTGAAGTTCCCTTTAATAGCAGCCCTATTTTAGCTTTTACTACTTCTGGTGTATATCAAAGTATCTGCCCAAAGTGGGATAAAAAATTACTCTCCTTTTTATGTACACTGAGAATTTTAACCATGTTCCAAAACTCGTGAATTCCTGAACAGTTCATTTGACAATAGCAAAAAGGCTACACAGATAATGGGCAAAGTCTGTGACTGAATATATTACCAGCTCTTATCTGCTGGTACTCATGTACAGGCTCAGCATTTACTCATTGATGAAGAGCATCAGTTTCTATTCATGAATTATGTTGTTTGAAGAAGCCAGGAAGAAAGCTAGAATACTGGAGCCAAAAAACACAACATGTCAGGAACAAGAAATGGCCTTCTACAGGCCTGTGCACAGTAGTTGAAGGCAAAATAAGCTTTCTGCCACCACATTAAGATTGCAATGGAATTGTACAAGTTTAGATCTGTAAAGGCTTCTTTTAATTACATAAGCCTGTGACACAATATATCTCAGAGACCAGACCCAAGTGCAGAAATTTAAAGTGGCTGACATAGAGAGGGAATCATACACATGGAAATTAAATCCTCATAATTTTATTAAAGTTCTGTCAAAAGGCTTAGATTACGATGATCAACCCAGATCTCCAGGGCTGAGAACATCCCATAGCATAGTGGTGGCTCTGGTGCTTCTAAATATTTTTCCAAGTTCTGCCTTATTTAAAAACAACCACTTTTTGGCAAAGTTGTCAAAAACAGACCCATGCTAAGTTCCATCAACTTGATACTCCAGAAATGAGCTCCAGGTTTGAGCATGTTGTATATGTCAAAATCCTGGGCAAAATTAGTGTTTCTGACTCTGGCAAAGCATCAAGGTAGCTCTGATGCCTGTAAAACATTCAACAGGGAGCTGTCACTAAACAGGCAAAATTTACAACTTCCAACTTCCTTATGGATTGTATGCAGAAGGACAGGGAGCTGGGGACAGGAGCCAGCCTTGTATGGCCTATATTTGGTCAAACAAACACAGTACTTAACATTAGGGCATATTGGAGCTACTCTGTTGTTAATCCAGTTTAGGAGCATGGATGTAAAATTGAGATGTGGAAAGAGGTAAAGAAGATCTTGGTTTAATCTTCCCTAGCAGCATGACTAGTGATAGCTTTTCAGACAAGGAAAATCAAGATGTACTCTGAAAAAGGATGTAGGGATGAGTTCAGAGAAGAACAGCCCTTGAAAAATGGCAACGAAGTCCTTCGCACTCATATTCCTGAAGTGAAATGCTTCAGTACAGACTCCTTCCTGAAGAGCTGCCAACCTCATCGTATCATCAATGGTATTATGGAGAAGGAATAAATAATATTAGGATTATTTCATGTAGGAAGATAGTGCTGTGTTAATGACATAAAGAATGACAAATTATAAAGAGAGTTTGAGTCAACAGTAGACATGCTAAGTGTCTATAAAATTTGATGAAATATTCGTGTCAGTGAAATGGAAATACAAAAGATACAAAATGTAAATTCATCCATCTACATTTATTTTTATATATATATAAAATTATATTTTCATACATATACATAAAACATATGGAATGGTAAGACATAAGAATGGAAGACGTGGGTTTAATATGGTTGCTAGTGCAGGAAAGTACAGAATTCTAAGAAAATGAAATGTAAGGAAAATAAAGCAAAGCAAAACTGGTAACACTTGAAGGTGATATTTTTTTTAAAGCCCTGTAATACGAAGACTCTGGGCTTTATACAGAAACTCCTTCTTTTGAGAAGAAATACAGGAGCTTATAACTGAGTGGAAATCCTTTACTCGCCTGCATTCATTCCTTTATTCAAGGCAAAAAAAGCTTTTCTCTTGTGGTGTTTTCAGTTACAAGAATATGTTTCTATTACTTTTCCTTGTAGTAACATCTTTCCTGTGAATAAATCTGCCAAAGAGAAGATTGCTTCCAGGCAAATCATAAAAGCTGCAAAACTATGTCTTTCATAACAGTAAGGTGTTCAGATCTCAAAATAATTGAGACTGTTCAGGTGCTAACCTAATTAAGATGTCTGTCTCAATTGAAGTTTAGACTAGATGCAAGTTGGGACAGTAGTTATCAACAGATCATCTTTCAGATCAGTTACTTTTGTTTCCACCAAAGTCCACAGAAGCATTAAAATGTAGGCATTGTTGTTAAGCTCCATACTAATTTATTCAGAAAGGATTCTCCATTTACCTGTGCATTTCCTTAGCAGGAATTTCCTGACACACTGCTTCAAGTTAAAAAAAAAAAGAAGAATTGAGACATCTTCTTGGCTTTTTTCCCCATTCCTGAGTGTGCCTACCATTTGCTACTGCAAGCACAGGTGCCAGCAAGTATCTTCTACAAATCCTGTACTTTCAACCATTATTTTCGCAGATGTTGGTAACTTAGTCATAATAATTGAAAAGTTAACTTCATTAAAAGCTTTTGCCTATTTCTTTTGGTTATCCAGTTTTAATCCCAAATGTTTCAAGTGTCTATCAAGACTATTTTACTTAAGGACTGGTCTGTTGGTGACTTTTCTCTCTGTCAGTCCATTTGCTGTTTTCATCCCCTCTCCTCCACCTCTATAGTCCACTGGCCAACTGGACACAAACCTGCAGGCAACTTCTTATTAAAGTGCTGTGAATTTCATGAAAGTCGGTTTCTGGAGAGGGAAAAGAAACCTAAATTAATTCCACTTCTGAGCAAAAGTCTCCCATGCATTCCACTTCCCTGCCTGAGCATCCTGGCCAGTCAGTCAGAAGTGTGTGTTGATCTTGGCCTGATAGTCTGCACAGCATGCTAGAAAAGCATGCAGCAGGAGACCTTGAGAAAGAAGCTGGGGTTACGTAGGACATTTGTGAGTAACCTTACAAGAAACACATTTCCACTAAAAATAAGTTGTAAGAGAATTAGTATAAGGAGAAATTCATAAGAAAATAAGAGACCTTGGTTTTAATTAGTGGAAAACACGGAATTTTCAAACTTCATCTTAGAGTTAATTTGCTGACTGTCTGGGGAGCTCTGTTATCTATCCTATGCACAGGTTCTGTTCTTGCTGATGATGCTTTCAACACCAAAAATAAAGCACTTTAGTCTGGAGCACCATGGCTGAGTCAGTCAAACGCTTGTATGCTTCTGAAGTCTTCTCATAAACAGCTCTGGGTACAGACATTACTGACTGGCATTTCCATTGGAAAGACCCTAATTTCAGATGCTTCCAGCTTTGTCAAATGTTGTTTGTTGGCTAGAATATCCCAGTATATCTTGTTAATAATTTTTTACCTTCCCATCTCTGTTCTTGCACTGCCAGCTGGAGAAAGATGCTTCCCTGTGCTTTACCACAATGCAGTAGCTCTGAAGAGGCTGCAGCTAAATAATGAAACCAAACTCATGTGAGCTGCTCATCTGGGAGGTCAAGTGGAAAGAGTTGTGAGTAGAAGCAAGTGTACTCTTTCAAAACAGCACTGGGAAAGAATTTGAGTGAGAGTCAGAACAGGCAGCAATGGATGAAAGAAGGAGAAGAGGGGGTACAGGGGCTGGGCTTGATTGCTCCACATGACTGGAGCAAGAAGCCGCTGAGCTTTAGTGGAAAACTGACACCAGAAGCAGAATAAGGAACACTAAAAGAAGGTAAACTTGACAGGATTCTGATCACCTGTTCTAGTAGAGAAGGGCGTGTGTTCTACAACTGATGGAAAACTGAGAGGCAGGACAACAGACACACTGTTGGGACAAAACAGGAGCAGTGGAGTGGCATCAATCATGGTTAGGGAAAGCAGGCACAGATAGTTCTATGGGCAGCCTACCCTGTTAGCAGACTGCGACAAGTCAGCTGGCTCCAAAACAAAGGAATTTTTGCATTAAGTTACTATGAGTGAGCTAATTCATCCATCTGAAAATTGAGGCTTGTTACTAGAGGTGTGACACTATGCTGATATACAGATACCACTTATTAGCACAGGATCTCTACTTGTGTTTCATAATACACGTAGCATCACATGGACATTTCAGCTCAAGTGGCACTAGCTCAGCATCTCTATAATACACTCCATACAAATAATGTGTGCACAAAACTATCAGAGCATGCTCCCTTCCAAAAACTCAAACAGAATTGAAGCACCATTTTCCTCTTCTGGCAAATCATAGTTGTGACACCCAATGCACCTCAGATACAGAGCTATAAATGCATTTGCAAAACATCCAACCCCAGCCTGTCCAGGTGGAGGCACAACTGCAATATTGTTAATCAAGTCGATTAACTTCAAGTCGATTAAAGCTGAGTTTTGAAGAGAAGAAGTGTGATATAAGTATTATGTGCTTTGAAAATGAAGCATGAGACACCTTCTGTTGGATATCCAAAATCAGGGGATGTTTTTGACAGCTCTGACCTTAATCTTTGTGTGTCTCAATTTCTCAGTTATAAAATTATCATAACAGTGGCACTTGATTTTTGTAGGGAACCATAGATGAATGGTGAGAGCAGAGACCAATCGTCCATTAAGGTATTAAATAATTTTACATTTGGTGCAGGATCTGCCTGATGGATGCTAAGTGAGATCTGATATCAAATACTGAAAAAAGAAATATGGAGAAACTACCCCTTTAGTGAATAAGGCAGCTTAAGAGGGAAAGCCGACATCTATCCAGTAATGTACCTAAAAGCTGTCTGATAATAGGAATACATATAACAGGCAAAATGAAATTTACACAGGAAGCCTCTATTTTTTATATTCCTTACATTTTAAGCACCTGAGTTCAAAATTCTCATCACTGTTTTGGTATGGACTCTCCCTGTAGGCAACTCTATTTTAATTACATAAAGAGTTTATTGTACAAACTGATTCAGCAGTTTAAAAGTTTGAAAGTTCTGGTTTCATACACAATGTCATTAAAATTAGTTTTATTGCCCTTTTTATCTTTACCATGTATTTCTGCTTTCTTTCAAGTATTTTATAACATGATAAAATAATTTATTGTTTTCATTATTGTAACTGAAATCTAATCAGGAAGTTTAGCAGTTCATTAAATTGCATAATGCATGAAGTAGGTGGAATCAATTAAATTAATGGAAAAAGAGACTTCTGACATTTTATTAAAAAAACAGCTTTCATTCAAAAAAAGATTGAGCTGGTGTTAAAAAGTTGTAAATGAGATTCGTTGTTCAACACGGTGCTCTTGTGAATTCATGTGCACAACAGTCCAACTTTCTGCCTAAGGCTAAACTGAATCTCCAATGAAGGAATTTTTCTGTAGGTCATTCTAAGAAGAGTAAAATTATTTTGGACTTAAAATAATAATCACTGCATGTTGAACAATTTGCATTTCACATGCAAAGCGTGTCTCTTCAGTCTGAAATATTTAGTAAAAACATAGGGGTTGGTTTTTCTTTTTACTTTATTTGTTTTTTAAATCCCACAGCTGTTCCTCAAAAATCCTACAAACCCAAGCAGTATAAAATGTAAACAATTTTCCTTCTGAGGGAAAAGGAACAGAGTGAACTGTATCTACTGTTTCATATACCATAAGATAGCCTGAGCCAAAACTTGGCAGGATGATTGATAAAATAGCAAAGGATAAGAAATAAGATTTATACTGATTGGAAAATTGTTTTCATTGTCTTTAGGAGTATTTAATGCAGGCTGTAGTACATAGGCATTCAGGTGCAAATGTTTACTAGCACTAAATGTCATTTAATATCACAGAAATTCCATTAGAATCAGGATGCAATATCTGTAAATAAATCTGCCTAGTGCAAACAAATAGACAAAAATATTGATCTTAATTCACTACAATCTTTCCTGTTTTATGATCTTTGTTTCTCTTAATAATTCATTTTATTTTAAAGAACTACATTTTAAGTATGAGCACTGGCATATTATGGCCAAATGTGTCCATTTAGTTTTATGAATAACTTAATCATGTTTTCTTATTAAATAAACCACTATGATATGATTCACTTTCCTTTTATTTTCTTTCTTTTCAGTACTCTGAAAAGTACACATATGATAAGTGCCTCATTTTTTTGTGTCAAATTTGCTGATTTGAACATTTGAAGTTCCAGACTGAATATTTTAAGCTCCCAATGCATTATTTGCATTTTCAGCTGTTTTGCCACTTACTAAAATGACTGTAATTCACTGGAGTAATGAGGTCCACTGTGACAGTTCTCAAAGCTGACAGATCCTCCTACACATTTCACAGCATGGGACCTCTGGAGATCATTTAGTACAACCCCCCTGCCACAGCAGGTTTACCTAGAGTAGGTTGCACAGGATGGTGTCCAGGCGGGCTTTGAATTTCTCCAGATTCCACCTCCTGTCTGGGCAGCTTGCTCAGTGTTCTGAACATTTCTCATCATTATGGTTAATGCATGTTCAGAATTTACTTCGTAACAAAATAGATTCCAGTAAACAAAATAGATTCCAGTAAATCAGAACCTTTAATTTTTACACCACACAGAATTAAAACTTGTATGAATCTCCTTTCTGCCAGTCTTCATATTTCCAGTCTCAAAAACCACAATCACCCTTACAGTCAGGCATTTTCAGAAATCTCTGAAGGTTATTTATAGGGATTCCTATATGTCCATTGAGAACATGATGATCTCCACTTTGCCATTTTCTATCTGGCAATGGTGTAAGGAGAATTCAGCTAAACACAGTCATTCAAACTCTTCTTACCATACATACCATGGACATTTGTTGTAACTGGCTTCCTGCAGTACCCAATCTGAAATTAAATCAAATCAAAACTTATAAACCAGGTATGGAGCCTCAGTGCTATGTGCATTTCCACAGTTTCTAAGGCTATGGAGGAATATCTGGTAACAATAATGGACAAACACGGTGGAAAGGAGAATTAATTTTTTTGTTTATTTTAGAAACAGCAAGCTTTATCAGGAACTTGAATGATGACAGAAAAGAGCAAATTTTGGCAGTGAAAACTACATTGTTAAGAAGGTATGTTAAAACAGTATGCAATGTGCATATTTGGGTAAGGGGATAAAGGAAATTAAACAGCAGGCTACTAAATCATTTGCTTATAAAGTAGTCCTCAAGGAACTTTGCTTATCACATCCGTAATTACTTCGATTGATATTTCTTGCTTAATTTGTGTTATTTTGACATAATCAGAAGTTTCCAAAATTTAGACCATGATTCAATTATGATCCTTCTTAAAAAAAAACTCAACTATTTTTGCTATGAATAATATAGCAATTGAAAGCCCAATGTTACTGTCACTTTGGAAGTTACTGATCAAAATCTAAGTGGTGGTGTTTACTTTTCTTCCAACTCCATTACTCTATTGCTTCCTACTACTAGGATGTACACAATAACAACTGGACAGAAGCTTGTGCCTGTTATTCTTCCTGTACGTGTGGGTGTGTTGCATGCTGGTTCATGAACTAGAATGTCACCAGCACCACACATTTCTGAGGTCACCGGAAGCTTTCCTTACTCACAGCATCCTATGCACTCTGCTCGGGTCTCTCAGGAGATTTGCACCATTTATTAAGGGCTTGAACCAAAGCTGATTGAAAGGAAATAGGGAGCAATTTATTTAATTTTACTGCAAATGACAGTAAATGAAAACTGAAATACAGCTGAGAGGACTACAGCCAATGGAGGACCTAAGTGCCTAGAAATCTTTTGATCTGAGCATGTCATGGGATGCAGGAGGAGGAATTCAATGCTTCTGCATGTTGATCACACAAGTTAGGTGTGGAGGTGCCCAGAAGGGCCCAGAATCTCTATATACACAGGTACAGAGTGCCAGGCACCCTGGAGTTTTAAAATGGAAAAGTAAGACCCTGAGGAGTCAGTTTAAATAACAGTTGAGAAGGGCTTATTTGATGAGTAATTTTCAACAGAGGTGCCTAAGGTCCTGTGTTAGTCATCAAAGTCACTTGTCTGAGTCAATATCACTTTGGCTACTTCATTCAGAAGCTGCTTAAGCTTTGATAATAATAAAAGGATAGCATCAACTTCCTTTGGAAAAGGTTTTTGTGCTGCTTTGCATTTTTAGGATAGTCTGCCTCATTTTATCTTGCCATACATTTATAATTCAATATAACTGAACTTCAGATATGACTTAAAAACACGTGGCTTTTTCCTGAATAAATGATTCAATTTCAAAACAAATTTAATCCTTGAAAAGGGCAACTGCCAATTTCCGTGTTCATAATTTTTACTAAATTACTCCTTAGTCTATTTTTTTTGTCCTGAATTTAACTACCCTTATTCATTTACTAATTAAGTACCAGTCAGATAAGGATTGCTACTTAAATTTTAATGTCCTTGTTTGATCAAAATGAATTGCAAGAACATGAGGTCTCATGATTGGTAAATGTAAGATGATAGCTCAAATCTACCTCTGGAAATTTATCACACAGGTTAATTCTCAGTTCCAGATAGCTGAAGGGAATGGAGACAGTCCACAAACACTTGAATTTATGAGTATGTCTTGCCCAAGATAGTGTTCAGAAAAATTAGGTTGTAATGGATTTTCTGGGAGTCATCTAGTCCAGCCTCCTGCTTCAAGTCTGTCTAACTGAAAAAAAATAAAAAGAGAATGGTCAAGGCCTTCTCCAGTCATGTTTTGAAAATCTCCACAGAGGCGGATCCCACAGACTATCCGGGAAGCACATCCCAGTGCTTAACCACCCTCACAGAGAGGAATTTTTCCAGTGCCCAATTAGAATTTCCCTTGCTGCAACTTGTGATTGTTGCGTCTTGCTGTCTCATTGTCACGGAGAGAGCACTGCCAAAGTGCCATCACAGTGTATCTCCTTCCTCCCACAGCCTCACAGCAAAAGTTTTTTAAAAAATATTGAAACAAGAGTGTATTTCCTCTGCTTGGGGTTTCAGTTATATTTGGGATTTCAGTACACTTTACCCATCATCCCCAAATCACATTTACTTCTGAAAGAGATGTGAGATGAAGACGGATTACAAACTTGTGCAAATATTTTGTTCTAACCACTTATGTTAGAGACATAACGTGGAATGGGATTAACCTAGTAGAGCTACTCCTGTATTTGTATGTTCTTTCTCTTCTGTACTTGAAACATCTCTACTTCATCTCAGAGCACTAAGAACAAATTAATACTTGGATGTGAAGTTCACTGAATCTGTTTCAGGCTTGGAGCCTTGAGCTCATCTCCAGCATTTGCTTTGTATCATTCAGCCAACAAACAGTCCCTAATCATAAGCCATTTGTATTTTCTGGACAGATATGTAGACAGTTAACAAAATCTTGTCTTTGAAGATAGAATATTTTTGGAACTTGTTTACCACTTACACCACTTATATTAAGTTCCTTCATGAATCTATGCAGAAAAGAATAAGCCTGCCATTTCTAGGCACTGCATTCAGACTTACAATGTTGTTGATACTCTGAAACATTAACATAACTTTTTATGACTTTTATGTGATGTTATTATTTGATACAGGCTGCTCTGTTCCCTAAGAATATATATTTATATTTTATATAAAAATAAAACCTAAGGGTATATTTTTCCCTTCTGTTTCTCCCAGTATTACTATTGATGGCTAGAGACCTCTGAAAACCTAGAGAAACCTTTAATCCTACCCAAATTTTAGCATTAGAAAAAGCATCACAAGGAAGTTACGCTTGGTTTTACAAAGCTCATTAGGACCACAAACACCCAAGCAAACACTGGAGGCTCTGAGCATCCTCTGTAACCAGCTCTGGGAAGAAAATTAGCTTCAGGCACTTCTGGGACTGGAAAGAGACAGAGACCTTTCATCCTTTTGCCAACTTCACCTCCAAGCAGAGAGGTGAAAATTGGGCCAAAAGCAGGTCCTTGTGAATGCCAACACAGACCTGTCAAAGTGATTATAGCTTTGAAAATAAAACATGTGAAAATCAACCAATAATTTGTTCCCTCTAGCCCAATTTAATTTTTCTCTTTCTATGCATTTATTTACAGGTTTCACCTTTTTTCTCAGTCAGAAGCAGCCCAGGAGGTGTGAGCTCTCCTTTTGACTGGAAGATCGTTTTGGCTGTGTAGTGAGAGCCTGCATGAACCCAGTGTTCTTGTTTCATGGTCCTGGCCATGGCCTAATGCAGGATTTAGATCTGCAGTTCATCAAAACTTTGAGATCAAAAAACAGAAGACACCTTGCCCTTCCATAAGGGAATTATTCTTCCTTCCTGTTGTGAGCTGAACACTCATGAAACCTGTATTGAAGAGAAACAGATTAAATGGGATGTTTTCTATTGCTAATGGATCAACAGCAAACTAGACTTTAATGTACTCAAAATCTTGATCCAACTGGTCTATCTCAGGTCTAAGGCTAATTTTTAATAATTTAATTTAATTATTTAGTAATTGGATTCTTACTTGTACACAATGTGAAGTTGTATGTAAGTTTCTATGTCAAAAATATATACTATAAAATAAATTCAATGTAAGCTTACCTCTTACTAAAGTAGTATAAAATTCTCATTATTGACCCCTGCATTACCCCAAACTATTTCTCTCTTCGAGAGACAAGTATATTCATCCCTATCTTTAAAGCTTCAAGCCCTGAATCTGGATCACAAAATACATGGTTAAGTTTTTGTCATTCAAACTCCAGCAATTCAAGGGCCTCGGGAGTAAGTGATGAGAAGGAGAGCTTAAACCTAATTGGGAAGATACTCCAGAACATTTCTGTTTCTGGGAAAGTGAGCAGGTGGAGAGCAAGATAAGGCACAGGTTTCCAACCAACTAGAAAAAATTAATGTAGCTATATTTTTGGTTTACTTTCTGGTCAATTTTTTATTACTGCCTGCTTGTGGAAGTAATAATAGTATAGTCAGTAATGTTTCCCAAGTAAGGCAAAGGTGGATGTTAAAGTAAGAGCAAGTGAGAAAAGAAAAATAATGACAAGAGTCAGCCTGAAGTAAGTATTTTGGAAGTTACAACAATCACATGTATAACACTTGGGCAAAAAGATTTCTAAGATTGAGCCTGAATCACAAGGACATGTAAAGCCCCAGAAGACTGGAAAATATGAAGGTTTAGGTAAACTTGAAGAAGATATCTGTGTAACTGAAAATCTTCAAAGGCCATGAAGAAAGAGAGCTACCCACTGCTAGCCATCCTTCCCCAGGAGAAGGGGTGGAACCATGTCTAAGGGCACACACAGAGGTCTAGGAAACATCTACATGGCTCTTTCTCAGCTGGCAGCTGTTCTTCACCTCTAAACATCCCTATTGCTTCACTCTTTTACTCTGTCTCTCAGATACATATACTGGGGGCAGAAAATAAAGATTGGTGGATTTTTATTTATTTATTTATTTATTGACTTGCTTGTGTCTCCAAAATAACATGCTTGCATAATTTTAGTAAACTCTCATTATAAATTTCCTAAACAAACCCTTCCGATTCTTTTCACAATTAAACTTCCTGAAGTCATTTCATTGGGTTTACACAAGGTTTTGACATGGGACATGATCTAGGATGGAAAAACTACCATATAGTATACACCATATATATCCAGGCCACCATTTATGGGTTAGGAACCCTCCCACAATAAAGATCTTGACTTTAATTCTTCTTGTTTCAACTGCTGACCATTTCTTGATGCAAGCTGGGGGCAGTACTTGATCAACTGATCAGTGTTTAGACACTGCCAAATATTTCCATTGTCACTATGACCCAATTAAAGTATCCCTGATTTAAGAATATGATACCAAGTAGAGTAGGTTATGATTATGTAATTTGAAAAAGCATGTACTGAGAATACAACACCTGCTTTTCCATATTAATACGTACTTTTCTGTGTCATTTTTCTCTGCTACAAGATGAGGGTTTAATATCAGTACTCATCTAGCTTTACATAAATACAGTGCAGCTCCTTTTATATCCATATCTGTAGCACTATATTTCCTCTGATTTTAAGATTAGCTCATGAAGTCTTTGTGCTTATGCTATAGATGAGATGGTCTTTGATTTGTAAATAGTATTGGTCTTCAGGACTGTACTCTTTCTTCATCTGTTTAAAAATCCAATAAAGCTCAACTCATAGATGTCATGACTTGCATAAACATCTACTGCTTCCAAATCAATGTCTCCTTTAGTAAATCTAAATTAAATCTCAGTGAGCATGCAATAGGAATAGAAGTATCATTCATACAAAATATTTTTCCTTAATAATTATTCATATGATAAACTTATGGACTAGTGTCACAGTACGTGTGATAACAATCTTTTATCTTCTGCTTCCAGTCAGCTAGACCCATACATGGCAAGATGATCTGTCAATAATAAAAAAAAAGTCTCAGAACTGACAACTGGAAACTGATGAAAGTCACAGAGATGATCATCCACCAGTACCATCTTCTGAGTACTCAGATGACTTAAGACAATCCGTGTTCTTTCTGATTATGCTCTCAAGATGGTGGTATCAAACATAGAGGGTTGATTATTTTTTTCCCATAAACAAGCTATGTCCACATCAATAAATTTTTTGCAGTTTTGAGGCTTCATGAATCAAGGGGATTCCAGTAAAATAATTCCATTCAATAGGATGCTTCAACTGGTCTTGCCTAATGTTATGTTTTCAATGGCAAAAGGAAAGGCTGTTTAGACAAATGAGAACCTGATCAGTTTCTGCAGTCTGTTCCCCTAAAACTGCTGCAGCTCCACAACTGTGTGAGTAAGGATGCTGAAGAGCACAGCCCTGCCTTATCTTTCAGAATGCAGTTTTATACCTACTGTCCAGGAATTTGTCTTACCCCTGAGTTTACTCATACTGTCTGCCTCCACTGCCTCCCGTGGCTGCAAGACCCAAAAGTTTACTACCTGCATAGTAAAAATGTTCTTTATTTTGACAGTTTACTGTGGATAGCTGGTTTTCAAAGCACATTATCCAAGCCAGGTTTTATGCAAAGCCTGGTCTTGTATAGGTATTTGACAGCTTCAGCTGATAAAGTCAGGCAGCCCCCAGCTGCTGTAGAAGAATCTCCAACAGCAGCATTTGCCATCCCCTTTTTTCTATCTCTTATGCAAGGGCTTTCCTAGTACTTAAAAAGATCTGTTTAAGTTTCCTCCAGATCTACTCATCGCCCTGTTTATCCATTAATCTTAAAGTTGGCACAGAGCATTCGTAATTTAAAGAGCTCAACATTTTCCTTAGTAACAACCACAATAATAATGCCTCATTAATACTGATATTATTGTTGTCATTTTAGACTCTACTGTTCACTTGTATGTGTGTGTTGCTTAAGAGAGCAGTATTAAATCCATTCCCCATTTTAAAGGCACAAAAAAACCCCTGATTTTCTTGTACAGATACTAATGTAGAAAAAAAACCCTGTAGGTCCTTTTTTTCATGCAGATTTTCTAATTTAGAAGGCTATTACTGATCTCACTACAGCTTTTTGTTTATGCTAAACCAGTACTTATTCATGGACTTCTTTAAAAGAAAGACCCAGTAATATTTGTAAATTTTATGTAATAAAAGTCCAACCAGTTCAGTCAAGGTGAGAAATGCTTTTGTGACAATCTGTCTACCCTTCCAAAACGATCTTAGAAAACAGATCTGCTCTTCTAAAAATTTACATAGCCCCACCTCTTTATGGGCAAGTTTCCACAGAAACAGTCTCCTTCCTGACCACGCATTTTCCTGGGGAAAAAAAATACTGTGTGCCACTAAAAATGACATTTTAACATTTAAAAAGTTTGTTTGTTTTTACAGCATTTTTCCCCCTTTATTTTTCAACAAAAACAGGGAAATTCTTTTTCAGGTGTGAGAAGAATGTAATAATTTAATCCAAGTGAGTCTGTAAAGGGTAGTCCATGACTATATTGAAATCAACTATTTCCTTTTGTGCAGTCCATTACCTGAATTAACTGTACATAAAAAGTCATTGTCTGGTGACCATCAGAATCATACTTTTATATATATATATTGTTGTTTGGTAGCTCAAATCTTTTTCTTTTTTCTCTTTTCTTTTCTTTTCTCTTATTTCCTTTTTCTTTTCTTTTCTTTTCTTTTCTTTTCTTTTCTTTTCTTTTCTTTTCTTTTCTTTTCTTTTCTTTTCTTTTCTTTTCTTTTCTTTTCTTTTTTTCTTTTCTTTTCTTTTCTCTTCTTTGCTCTTCTTTGCTCTGCTCTTCTTTCTTTTCTTTCTTTTCCTCTTTTTTTTTCTCTTTTCTTTCCCAGAAAATTGTCAGGAAGTCACAACAGAAGCATGCTTAGCTTCAGAAGCAGGATATACTCAGTGCTCAGTATTGGGCAGTAAAGGCTGGAAAAAATGTTTGTGCTTAAAACCATACTGGATGAATTATTACTGATAAAGCATAATAGTCAGGTTACCCTGCATAATGGCTCATAAAAAAGCAGCCTGCAGTTATGCACCACAGGCTATTTCGTAGGACAAAGCCTACAAAAAGTTTTCCATTGCCATAAATTTAAATAGGGAAAGAAAATTCGGTGTACCGAAGCCTCACATGTGACATGCCGTACATGAGCTGTTCATGATTTGTTGGCTGTTGCACGATCCTACTAAAAAGATGATGGTTATTTCTGCAGAGCCTTTCAGAGAGAGCTCCCAAAGGTTTCCAAAGGCGTCATGGGCGAGGAGGGCGATGCTGGCTGCGAGGAGGCAGGGCCGGCACCCCAGGCAGAATGGGGGCCCTGCCTTCAAGCCAGTTTCTCCGACCTGAGACATGAGGAGCAAGAGAGGAGCATTTTAAAGCAGCTGAGCTATGGAAAGGGGGCTCATCCACGTACACTAATTTAAAAATCTCGAACGGGTATCGCTCCCCTGCCCTGACTTGCTTCCCCAGAGTTAAGCAGGAAACCGTGACTCGAGGCTGACGGGTTTATTTTTTCTTCAAGCCAGCCTTGAGAGTTGCCTCTCCCACGCACACGCACACCCCGCTTCCAGAGGCCCCCCGCGGGGCCGCCGATGTGTTCGGCCCGGGCCGGTCCCTGCCCCGCAGGACCGCAGGCGCCCTCGGCTTGCCGGCCCGCCCGGCGGAATAGGGCAGGGNGGGGAGAAGGGGCGAGCGGTGTGGGTGGCTCTCAGGGTCGGCTCCCACCCCTTGAGCCGGGGGCTTTGCAGCCCCGGCCGGGGGCTTTGCAGCCCCGCTGTGGTCGGGGATGACACAGGCTCGGTGTCCTCAAGGCTGAGGCTTTCCCGAGCACGTGGCGGTGCCACCTGCTTGCTGCGTTTTGCCCGAAAAGTTAACTTTCTGGTCTAAAAAAAAAAAAAAGAAAGAAGCAGGCGCGCTTGTGGCGTAGATTTTCTCTTGAATTTGATGCCCTTTGCACCCACGCAAAAATACTGTAATTTCATTAATATTGAAATAATTGCCTGTCTCTGCTTAATGTAGGTAATTGTTATTTGTTCGTGATATATAATGCAAAGGTTGGTGGAGGGCAGCTGCCGTAAAACTTTATTCTGTTGAAGGGTGCTCACACCAGGCCCTTCAAGCGGCGGGGAGGCTCCTCGGCAGCACCGCGGGTCAGAGGTGCTCACATGGATGCCCCAAAAAACATACCTGAGAGAGGGACCTGCGACAAGAAGGTCCTGTGGTTTAAATTTTCTTTCACTGAGGGGGCAAGGTTGAAACTTTATGTAGAAACTGTTAAAGCAATCGAATTTCCCTTGGAAAAGAGATAAGGACTTCCCCCAGGAGAGCACCATGGCCAGGGCCTGGCCAAGGACTGGCTGTACAAGCCTGAGGTTAGAGCTGCTCCTCAAAATTGCTGAATAGAAAATTTTTCAAATTCTGAGAATATTAATAAGGGAAGGAAGTTACTTGTCTTTAGCTGTAGCCTGGAGGACTGTGCTCATGGAACCTCCATGGAATTTTGCATAATTTTGTTCAGGTGTTTGTCGTGCCACTTTTGTGGAAGCTGGGATAATTTTATCTTTCTGCAAAAAAACCCACATTTACTTTTCTTTCAAAGGAAAAGCTTTCATTTTGCTGTATTCCTGATAATGACACTGGAAAAGTTCACAAATGTTGCTAATAGAAGGACAAGATGATCACAGGGCAGGATTCAGACTTTGTGTCCTTCAGTGAAAGATTTGGTTTTAGCAGCTGATTGGAGTTTAAGTTCAATTTAAGCCCATTAATGGCGCTAAATAAAAATATTTTAAGGAACTGATTCCTGTGTCTGAGAAGATGATTGATACACTGAGCAGGGACTAAAAGCCAAGGTTATTTCTCAGAGGATGAACAACAGCTTTCCTGGTGCTGGTAGAACTGATAATCATGTACATGAAGTCTGATAAAGCTCTTGAAGCCTCCACAGATGGGCCTCATTGTGTACAATTTTGCTAAAAGAATTGTTGACCTGAGGAGGATCTTTCAAGTATCAAGCTGATTATGCAGAAATTATTGTACGTGACCGACGAAGACACAAAAAAAATTTATTTTAGAATTTTGTCTAAATCTCTGCCTTTTTATCCAAAATTATATTGGTTTTATAGGTAAATTTCCCACAAAATAGCTCTTACCTTATAAGGAGGGAAATACCTGTGTGAAGGTATCCAGAGCTTGTGTCAAATATACCTGAAGTCATCATTTTAATTTGGGAGTTTTCTTTTGTTTCTTCTCATGTCCTTTATTCCAAAAACCAGAATTAGAATTTTTAAAATTTGTCTCACCTGCTATGATGTATTACCATGCTGACAGAGTTTACTTTCTTATATAAGTGTGTACTGCTTTAAGCTTCTTTTTTAAACAGAACTTATAAATCAGAGATTGGCATCAAAGATGTTAATTGTAAAATAACTATACCTGTTTGGAAGACACTGCAGTAGAAGTCTCACCTTTTCCGGATTATGGTTTATTTATACCCTGCTTTCAGCATGATTCTGGGCATCAGATACTGCATTTGACCTATGCCACAATTAATTAATTCATTTATTTAAGTGAAAAGTCAAATAATATATTATACTACTACAAAAAAAGAAAAAAACAAATCAAAATAAACAAACAAAACAAAACCCACACAAGCCAGCACACACATGCGATCTGGTTTTTATTTGTTCAAAACATTCAATATTTTATGTTGCATAACTTTACATATTAAGTGTAGTTCTGTTCCATTATATTATTTCCAAAGGAAAGGTTTATTTGAAATAAACACGTCTTTCTCAATTGTATATATGCAATTGGTGGCAAAATTCCTATTTTAGAAGTATATCCATCCCATTAATTTGCCTGTGTAAAACTTGGTTTAGTCTTACATTTCATAATAAGACTGAGTGTTTTACTGTACTGTTTAGAGAATTGTCTTGAAGGGTCCTACAGGAACGGCGTGTGAGATTCTTTGTAAAGTCACTCACACTAATCTGCAGACTCTTGAGAACTGCTCAGTTGAGCAACTCCCTATTTTCTGCTCTTAGAAGTTTTTCATGCTTCTTAAGTCTTCAAGACATTCTTAAAATGTCTTAAAAGCCTATTCCAGATTATTGGCTTCCATGGGACATGGGAGACTGATGCACAAGTTTTAATTTTATGGTTCTGTAAGAGCTTGACCTTTCAATCCGTCTGTCTTGCCTGTACCACTTGTTTGGTTCTGTGTCACCTGGCATTGTATCTGGTCAAAGTGGATTTGTATCACTCCTTTTTGATAATATTTTGTTTCTTACCTGCGAGAGCAGTGTAGGACGAAGCCCTGAATATCTGTCACAGGAATATATGTAATTCTCGATCAGGGGAAAGCAGTTGGATCCCTTTTGTTTGCTGCTTTCCAGTTCACCACAAAGAGCTACTCTGGAAGCAGCCAGAAACACTCCTTTCCCCCAGGCTCGAAAGCAATCCTATCTGGGAAGATCTATCCTGCAACTTGGCTGAAAGACAGGATTCAAATGGAATTATTTCATATGACATGCTGATGCCAGCTTCAGATCTGGATTTTTCTTTCTTGGTCTTTTTTTAACCTCAGACTTCCCAAGTTCCTCAGAAAACCAAGTCCTTTGGTTTAATTGAACATTTAATTGGATTTTGGAGTATCAGGAGTGTATGGAGATTTTTAATTTCATTCCTTTAGGTTAATGCAGCTAATTTATGTTTCCTTTCAAGAAGATTTAAATTGTTCCCAGCGCACGGTAGAATGCAGATGCACCGTTTGCAAAAATGCCTGCAAAGTCTTGACTGTGTTTTGTTTATATCCCAGTAAATTCAATCAGAACTCTCTGCTACTATTCCTTGATCTTGTACTGCCATCCTATCAATTGGGCTTGTAGGGAAACCCAACGTTAACTTTCAATCTATACCTCGTATATGCCTATTGAAACTGTTCTGCCTTCCCTATTTCTCCTGCCTTTCTCTTAAGCCTGATGCTGTAGCCCTGTGAGAGGAAACAGTGTTACCATGCATCATGTTACAACATGTTACATGGCCCTTTTTTGTCTGTTTGTTTGTTTTGTTTTCGTGTGTGGCTTACCTGCCCATTGAGTAGTTCATTACAGATTAGGTTTAAGGTGAATGGTGGGACTGCTGGAGCCTCGTAGGGGTGCACAAACGTGAAGGAAGAAACCTTTTCCATTTGTCCTCTCTCTCCCTTAAATCCCAATTTGTCGCAGCAGGAACAAACCCTGTCAGCCCTTGTTAAATGAAATAAAAAGATGGTAAGAATTATTTTACAAGTCATTACCAGTAAACAACTTATTATTAATGTTTTGGGGAAAAAAAAAAAGAAAAAAGAAAAAAGAAAAAAAGAAAAAGAAGTAGGAAAGATTAAAGCAGCCGCTCCTTTTGGCAGTAGGAATGAGCAGGGTGGAAACTAGACATCAGATTGCTGATTCAGAGTTTGATCCCAGATGTGGGAGGAGAAATCTTTTGGAGTTCCTCATAACTCACTGAAATGAGGTAGGCTGGTCCTGCTTGGGAGCAACAAGTGGATTAGATCAGCATGGGAGAACAGATAGATAAGGAGGACTTGAATGACTCTTGTTTTAAAGACGCTGGAGAAATGCATCACAGAGGAAAATGAATGCATCAATAAGTAAGTTGGCTGGTTTCTGAGGTGTTTCTCTGAATGCTACTCTGATGTTATAAAAAGAGTTTTGAACCTCAACCTACAGTAGCATATTGGAATATGGATTGGGTATGTATTGGTGTTACTGGTGCAGATCTTCAGTGTATTATGAGCTCTGCTATAGCTTTTAATATAGTAACTTCATCAAATCACTTAATTGTGTATTTAATTTTGCCTTATATAGTAGCTCATTAATATTAATTTGACAGTATTAATCCCTGAATCTTTTCAAATAATTTTATGTTCTTGGAAGGTGCTGGTAAAACTTTGAGCAACATTATCAGAAAAGTATTTTGAATAACATTTGTGTACATGCCATAGATCTAGAAATATTTTTTTTTCTTACTTTTCTTTCTTTGCAGGTACATTTCATCAGCTCACGAATGGAAGTTTAAGAGACTTTGTACAAAATATATGTGAAAATGGAAACTTCATCTTTGCTGTCATCCTTACATGATGAATGCAGACCAGACAACTATATTGAACCTCATTACAAGGAATGGTACCGAGTAGCTATTGATGCTCTAATTGAAGGAGGTTTAGAAGCCTACAAGGAATTTCTTTCCAAAGAGAGATGCTCAGAGTTCCTAGCAGATGAGGAAATTGATTATATTTTGAACAATGTTCACAAACTTCCCCAAAGCACTATTTATTCCTCTAACAATGCCATTGATGACACTTCTTCCTCGGGAACATACTGGCCCATTGAATCAGATGTGGAAGCTCCAAATCTTGACTTAGGTTGGCCCTACCTGATGCCTGGAATTTCTGGTGGTACAAATGTTGATCTGCTTTTTCATCCACCACGAGCACAACCTTACACCATAAAGGAAACTATTCGGAAGATGATACGAGATGCCAGAAAGGTAAACATGAAAAATATTTTTGGTGAAAAAAAAAGTTACAGTAATAATCTAGTTGGTGTTTTGCGAGAGGCTTCTTGGTTTTTTTTCCTGTCAGGAAAAAACATTGTGGCTGCTAACAGTTTAAACATAAAGGTTTTCCCTTTATTGACTGAGATTGATCCCTGGGTATCACATGTACCAATGTTGTTAACCTTATTTACTAACCTTATTTACCAAGAATCAAGGATTCATTGAGTGATTAATGAAACATAATTACCATTGTACTGTAATGCTGACCAGTCTGTGAGAAATTTGTAGCCAGTCAGCACATATTTTCTTTTACCTCAGTGAATATACCACAAATGATACAATTCTATCTAACTTCAGGGTACATACTAAAGTTTCTGTCTTGCATGAGAGAGAACACTCATCAGTTTGGTATGGTAGCCAGTTGTTACAAGAAAATAACATCTTGGTATAAATCCAACTCCTGTACCTTGAGAGTCTTAGGTTTTGTGACGTTTTTGTGATGCAATTCTCCTTGCAGAAATTAGTATTAAAGGGAGCTCAGAAGGAAAAAAAATGAGGTTTAGGCAACAAGGAAATGGATTTTATTTGGGTACCTTACCTTCATTTCTAACTAATGACTAATTTATAAGATATGTGGACACTTCTCCAAATGTACTTGTCTCCACTTCAGGGCACTTGCGTCTTGAGTTTCCTGAGGCACACCTGGCAGTGACAGGTTGCTCTATGTACAAACCACCTTTTCATTTCTGGTGTTAATTTAAAAGAAACAAAAACACCAAAAAAAAAAAAAAAAAAAAAAAAAAAAAAAAAAAAAAAAAAAAAAAAAAGGGTTGTCATGCAGATCTGCTTGATGCTAGGCCACACTGCCTCTTTAAACAGATGTGACAAGGTTTCAGAAGTATTCTGAGCAAGTATGTCACACTCCCCTTTCCTTGCTGTGAAATAAATTGGGTTCTGCGTCACTGTCCGGGTTTAAATTGGTAGGACGTGCTCGAGCTGGAGTGCATCCGTAAACACTTCAGTGGCTGAAACATGTGTGTGAACATGTGCAATAGACATTAATTGAAAAGGGTGGGGAAAAGAAGGACAACATCTTTTTACAATGTCTCTCTTCTATTTAGATAAAGTGTATAATTTGTTGCCACAATAGAGTTATCACTGGGCCTTTTATCCTGCAGTTTACAGGCTAGAATGACTGTATGCTCAAGGAAGTGGAGAAATAATTACTTCAATCTCTCTTTGTCCCTTTCTGAGTAAGATTTGGTGTTTTCTGCTTTGTATGTGGGGAGGCTTGACTGTGGCTTGCCCAAGATACTCCATGATCTTTTCCAGTTTCAGCTCCTGAGCTACCCATGTACTCACTGTGAGGGAAACCACAAAACCACAGTTAACTCCTATGCCAAGATTAGTTCACTTTTGCTGCAAGGTCTTGAAATGCCATGAAGAAAGGCTGTTTCCAGTCAGTTGCCATGTTTTTTGTGCCTAGCAGGCTGGCTGCATGCAATCCAGTCCCTTTCCATTTACTCTCTTAGCTGGTGGTGTTGCCTTGCAAAATGCTATTTTAAGGCATATGCCCCCTCTGAATGCAGCTCTGGAGAAAAGTTAGGTGTGATTCTTACCTAAGAAGGAAGGTTGAGTGCATAGTATAATGGCACTATGATGTGCTCATGGCACTTCCACTTATAGAGGGAATGTTATGTATGTGTCACTGGTAAATCAGACAGCTAAAAGGTTTGTTTAGTTGATCAGCACAACCTCAACAGCAACAATGGTAACACTTTTGATACAGTGATACGGGTTGGTAGCATCAGGAAGCAGCACTTAAATCTCCAAAGATAAAGTACTGTTCAGCCTCTTCTGTCTGGAAATGCATAGAAAAGTTTAAAGGGTTTCTAAGTAAGGCAAAGCAAGGTATTTAAAACATGCTCACAGCAGGCAAACACTTTCTAAACAGGCTAACCTACTTCTCCTAAGCCACTTTTAAAAATGTAGTTATATTAAAAATTGCTCTTTGTTGCATATTAGTGCAGATGTGCAGTCATGGGGAGTATTCAAACAGGAAAAGGTTACACCTGAAAACCAGAAAAATGTAAAGAATAAACAAGGTCTTCAGTAAATCACAATAAACCAATACAGCTCTAAGTAAAATCTGTAGGAATTTTCCCAAACTTTTGTGGCAAAATAAGCAGAGTGTTGAGGGTGGGCGTATTTATACATTAAACATTAAGCAACAAACTTGAGTGCCTGAGTTCAGGAGCTGCTTTACTTGGGATACTGGAGCACGTGGTGCAGTAGGAAATCACCTCCTACAAGGGGAAGGCAGGGAATGTCCCTGCACTGATTCACCCCATAAAGGAACCCTTTGATATATATTTATATGTATATACTAGCCCAAATATTCATAAAAGAAACTGAGCCAATAGAAACCTAGATTTTTTAAAAATATCTGGAGTTACATAAAGATAAGATGACATTATTAGTTGACTTACTCTTGACCTCTTTCATGCTTGATGCATCATAGTGTCAGTTGTTAAAATGTGCACTACATATGTTAATTTTGACCTTATGAAGACATGTGGTAAACAACATTAAGCAACTTGCTTGCTGACAGTGATTTTTCCTCACTAATGAGAAAAAACATTTTTAAGGCTCAGCTACTTAGACTAAAAACAGTGACTATAAAAAATTTTGTCACAAAATCTTGTCTGTTATTCGTTTCTTAAATGTATAAGGTTTGTAAAAATTATACACATCGGCTTCATTCTAAACAAATAAGCTAAATGTTTTAACCATTCTAAGGAGACAAATCAATGCTTATGATATGTTTCTTGATTGACATTAATGACTAGGAACCCTGAATCATAAAATAGGATGACATTAATTTGCAGTCTATACTATGGCACTTCTGCAGGATAGGTGTGATGTTAGCAGAGCGCCTTAGGTTAAACCTAACATAACAAGAAAATGGTTTTACTGTTGTTATAGCTAGACCTCATGTTCAAATGATACAGCTTGCCAACCATCCTCCTCTGTCAACACAACCTGTGTTCATACAAGGAGTCTGTTTGGCATGACTGTGTCAACTGAGGAGACATGAGTCTTTTATGATGTTGATATAAACATGCAGGGATAAAGCACTGCAAAGTCTGTCTGACCTTAATGATGGACAGACTTTTGCAAACAAGCCAGTAGTCTTATTTCTTGTGTGTTTTGGAGTCCTCTACCTTTGATCATTGGCAGGTTTCCAGCTTCTCAGAGGGTTGAGATGCTCTTACAACTTGACTCATCCTGGCTGGGTTATCTGAACCACAACTGATAATGTTTAGCAGTTTTTTCTGAGTGGGTTACTCATCTGGGAAATCGTATCAGGATGATTACTGATCTTTGTCAGGTTAATGTGAAACTTCCTTCTCATACTATCAAGTAACACAGAGACTTCAATAATGAAGTCTCCTCTCCTTGTATGGCTTTTTCATAAGAGTTGCATCAAAACTGTCAGTTATGAGGCTTGTACATGTGTACAAGAAACTGCTCGTACTGTCTTTGCAGGAGTGATTGACAGGGTGAGACATCAGGGAAAGGACAGCACAGAGCATCGAAGGTCCCTTCTAGCAGTGTGTTTTTCTCTTACTTCATTAACTGGATTCCTCTCTCCACCACTGGGACATTCCTACATAGTTTTAAAGGGAATGTGTAGCTAGCTCTGAGTCTTTTAGGTTGATATCCAAATAAGGATCAGCTCTTTCTGGAGAGAATTCAAAACTGGTTTTTAAACAATCATATTGTTTAGACATCCCAAGGATTGCTGGTTTGCAACACTGACAGACTTCCCTGGTATACTTTAGGGATTTTCTGATGGAATGCAAGAAGTTGCATGATATTTGATAAATGTGTAATATTTCCCCCTGATTTTATTTTATTCCAATAGAGTAGCAATCTTAAACCTACCTGGGTTCATAAAATCAGTGATAAATTGTGAGACTTTTTAAAATCTTACTTGTTTTTAGAAGCTTAACTATGAATTTAGATGGTTAGTGTTTTATCATTTTGGAAACAAAAAAGGCTGGATTTTTGCTGAATTACTCATGATTGGCCTTTTTAATGTGAGAAAAGGTCATAAACTTGAACTGTTGGGAAAGAATTAAGTTGCAGTGTAAATAAGTGTAATCTGTCTTGATGGACCTGCTAGAGGTAGACCTCTAGTAAGTAAAAAAAAAAAAAATCTGATGCCTGCATTGTGTTTTAGAGCAGTGAACCAAGGCAAATAAAAACAGTTGACTCAGTTTACAATCATATAAAAATGTTTTCTTCTAGTTTTGGTGGGGTATTTTTCTGTTTCAAGTAAGAGTATTACAGAAAAATAATTATTAGTTGCTATTGATCTCATTTTGTCATCTGTTAATACAGTAACAATGATGGAGTTGTGTCTGCAGTCTGGTATAAAAGAAAATAAAATTCTTTACATGCCTATATGAAGAGTGATGCTTCAGTACAGAAAGAAACTTCTAGAATATGGCTGCATTGAACAATCTTTTTTTACTCTCTCAACAATACTGTTTGCCGACAATGTTAACTATAATTTGATCACCAGTTGGAACAATGATAAAGAATTGTATTTGTGGCAATGATTATCTTAGCTCATTGATGTCAGCAATCCAAACAGATGAGAGAAAGGGGCTGCATTTTTTTTTTTTTTTCATAAAAGCTAGACCAATCTGCTGAGCTCAGGGAGACGGAATAGATACATGTGATAGTGACCCACTCAGAAGTTTCTATATGATGTGTAGAGGTGTCTGATAAGCAGTGGATATTTTTTAATCATAGAAAGACTCAGTTCTCAGCTGATGATGTATAGGCAACATTTTCTCTGCCATAATATTCTACTCCAGAAGGATTTCAGCAAGTGCTTTCTGGTTCAGCTATGTTGAAGGGTGCATAGCATCATTCACTTCTACTCACTTTCTGTTGAATTACTTCCTGTTGGTTATAACCCAGCATGTAGTTTCCAGGTGAAACACAATTTTTAGCTTTTGATAGATTTATCACAGAGAGTGAAGTCACATCTTGGTGGGGTTTTTTTGTGATCTACTCAAAACACATAATTATTTCTGGTATTTTATATGCTTGGATTTTCCTTTGGAGTCCTCACACGATTTTACTTGACTATCACCTTCTCCTGCTGGCATCCTGCTCCCTCTGGGTAAGGGTAGTCCCAGAGCAGTCACAGCAGTCCACTTGCATTGAAGGCAGAGAAGACTGACATCATTGGGACACATCCACAGGAACTTTTATAATCTGGAAAGCCTGTGACTTGTGTGATGCTTATAAACAGTTTCACTACATGTAGTACCCCCAGTGTTGCCTGGTAGCCCTCCTCCTGGAATGGAAAAAGAAGCACAGGACAGGGATAACCTGGGGAGTGGGAATATGATAAAATAATTTTAATCAGTTGTGTTGGGTTTTTACTCACAGGTTTCTATTAGGTCAGAGGTTTGCAAGACTAATTAAGATGTCTTTGATACTGGTATTTTATATTAAAATTTGTAAATAACTGATGTATAGGCATTGACATTTTAATGTCATAACTGTGTTAATATGCTATCAAAGTATCACATATCCATGATGAATTTAAAAACAGAATAATAAGGAAAATTAAAGGCCAGATCTACAGGCAGCTGTATTTATTAATGTCTGTCTCAGTCACGTAAAAAGTATAGACTTTGTAGCAATATTTTTTCATTAAAACCTTTTCTTTCATTGACATCAATCTTAATAAGTTAAAATAAAAAGCATTTTTAAAAAAGTCATTTATGCTTTTTGCACATTCAGGAGATTACAATGGTCTCTATTGTATTCAGAAGCAATTTTGTTCTGAAGTGACTATAGGTAAATGTATGCTATAAATATAAACACAAACACCTTGATTTAAAATAATTTTGCTCCAGCAGGATGCCTCTTTCAGTGCACTGTTCAGTGCATTTGGGGTTTGTCCCTCTCATTTTCTTGCCTATCAATAAAAAACCCTGATAATTTTGAAGTAGTATTTTAGTTCTTCTCAATTCCTATCCTCCAGAGATCTCAATTCTTCTAATCTTTTCCATACTGGGAACAAATCCTGCCTGAAGAACTATAGGCTTAATCACTTCACATTCCTATTGCCATAGGCCTTTTTAAATCTCTTGCAATTTTAACACAGCTTTTGATCTCCAGTGGCTTTCCAACATAGCCAGTGGTGCTCTGAGTGATGGGGAACATATTGAGAGTGATTTTAAACTTTAAATTTATTTGTTATATATCAATTGTAATAGAATTAGAAAAGAGCATAGCTTGGTATACGGATACTTTAAATACTGGAGTGGTATTTGTATAATACAGTATGATAGAAACTGCATGGAAAGTGGAGAACTGCTGAGATGGAGCAGAACAAAAAGCACAAAAATCCAGAGAGCTGCTAGTTCAGAATTTCTAGTTCTTTTATTTGGAAGGAGTAGGGTTGAATGCTACTAAACTGCATGTAGTAAATCTCCTCATGTATCAGATTTGAGTACAACTGCACCTGTAATTATTTCAGAACAATTTGCTTAACGTTGTTATTTTCCCCAGGAAGCATTGCAAGTGACAGAAGCTACTAAAGTACACTCTAACTCTATAAAACACGTGCAATCAGCCCCGGTGATAATGTATGCCTATAACCATTGTCTAATGAAGAGGTGCAATAAGTTAAAGTCCACGTTTTCAAAAATGCTTGCAGCATGCTTAAGAACTCAGAGGGCTTTTACCCTTGAAAATCCTACCCTAGTTTCTTTGGAAAGAAGTGATGTTAACAGTGACAGGGTGTAACTGGCACTGAGTATTAGGATCTTACAGCAGGATCTGCAAACACCCATAAAATGACTCACCTCAATAGAGATGTTCAAATGAAATAATTGCAAGATGAAGTTATGACTTGCTTGATCAACAAATTTTTCAGTATACAGTTCGCTGATCAGTAAGCCAGTTGAGTGTAGTTTTATTTGAGTCATAAAAGTAGAAGGGAAAGTAACCAAAATAGCCATCTCTGCTTACCTTACCTTTGTTTGACATCTTTTCCCATATCCTGGGTGTTTGTTTTCCTAGGTTGTAAACATCATTACGTTTTGCTACATGTCTGTATATCACTTAGTTCACTGGCGTCTCAGTCTTCCCGATTGGTGCCAGCCAGTACAGACACAGCACTGCTGCAGTATAAACAGTAGATTCAGAGTTTATACACTCTCCTTTATCCTTAGGCATCAAAGAACATGACCAAAGTGTGTGTGCGTTTTTATATGGAAATGCAAAGCCACAAAAGCATTAAAATCAAACGTATCACAATTTTAAAAGTGATATAATTAAGAACCAAAGGCCTGAGAGCATTATACATTAGCAAACAGTACTCAGAGCAAGTAGGGGCCAGAAAACAAGCTTTTGCTTTCTTGTTTCTCTGGCTTTAGTGTATAAAAAAATAATAGTCATGCATTTGGTGATATAGTTATGAAAACTAATTTCTGAGGAACATCAAACTTACCCAAAAAAGTTTGCGTTCATATATGACTGTAGTTTTGTAGTACTTACTTTTCAATAACACTTGTAAAAGCATAAAGTCCTTTCTTATCTTGAGATAAAGAGGGTGTATCTTCAAAACACACGCAGAGTGTTCTCATGCCTTCGCTATCTTAACCAGGTCTGTCTCATGGTCTGGACTGCTTGCACTGACTGCCCAGAAGATTTAATATGAGAGGGAATGAGAGCATGTACCTCAAGAACACAGTCTGTGGTGACCCCTGCTCTCCCCAGCAAGGTGTGTGGGCATGAAGCTGCCTTCAGAAAAGTTCTGTGTTGTGTCTCTTATCCAGATGTTTTTGCTAACTGCAGCACCAGATTCCTCAGGCCTTTTCCCTTCTGCCAGTGATCCTGCTGTAAGAGATGAAGGGAGGTGATAGGATAATATGAGAAGTTATGCACTGTATCTCATAGAGATGAAAAGAAAACTTTGATATCTGCTTCATCCACTAGCAGTCAGGCTCCAACAGTAGCACTGTGTGTTCAGATAGCCAGATGGGTGTGCCTTCAGTTCAAACAACAGATATAACATCTCAGCCTTATTTTCCTGCTATTTCCTGGAGCTGCAGGCTCTCTTTGCCAAGCAGGCTTCACTTCAGCTCAGTAAACTCCCTTTATGGGTTAAGCAGTAGGTGAAATGCTGGACATCACCTATTTCTGGTGAATCTATGTGGTATCAGCCCACAGAAAGGATTGCAGGTAGTGTTTTCCTGGTAGGCTGTTGATGCTCAAAAATCTAGAAATAGAAACGAGGTTGAGGTGAACTAACCAGCACAGAAAAAGAGCAAGTGCCCACTGATTCTCTGTGGGACCTTTGTCAAGAACCACTCACCGAGGCACAGCCCTTTTTGAGCTGTGCAGAATCCGCTGCCAGTGAGCTGTACCTTCTGATCAGAAGCATCATAGGCAGCAGAAAGAAGTGGCAGTGTCAGCCAGCAAATCTGATGTCCCTCAGATGCCAGGGGCATGCTGCCCATTGAAGCAATTAGGTCTCCATCCAGCATGACAGAGCACAATGATATCCAAAGCTACCCGCTGTTCTGATAATTCCTTGGCAGTGCCTTATGGTGGATTAGCACAGACATGCAATAATTGCCTGAAAAGTCACTGTGAAGGGTGGGGGTTTCTTATAAATAGTAAGAAGGTATATGTGGCTGTGCAGTGTCTGCTTGATAGAGATCTGTAACCAGTCTTTGCTGAGGATGGGCCCAAAAATATCAGATATCGATGGATCTGACTCTGACAGTAGTAGGTATTATTAGGAATCTACAGAAGGCTGCCTTACAGTGTAACAAGAAGAGTATTATTTTAGTTAAACGTCTTGTAAACTTTGGGGGTTGGACTAGATGATCTTTCGAGGTCCCTTCCAACCCCTAGGATTCTATGATTCTATGATTATTTTGGTCTAAAGGTATACTTCTAAAGTGAGAAGAGAGTAGAGATGAACAGGGAACCATGGCTGATTCTTCTACTTGTTTATTTATTTGCTATCACCTTATTTCATGACTTAGTGCTATGTGATTACCAGGCTCAAATATTACCTGATTGACTGGCATGAAATAATGCTGAAATAGTTACTTTTGCAGTAGCTAATATAGTTATTTTCACAGCAATGTCATTATCTATTTTGTTCATGTTTTCTAAGCTTACTGACTGACAGTAAGACACTTGTGCCAGAAGTCTAATTGAGCAGATGATTTGATTTCTTATGCATAAGTTGAATTTAATTATGAAAGTGAAGTGCAGATCTGAAGTGTTGTGATAGAGAGTTGCAAATCCAAGGAAGGGCTTAGTGCTATGACTTGAAGTTGAGAAGAGTTAAACTGTTTTTGCAGTGAGCTCTTGAGAGCCCAGAAAATTCTTCTGTGTAAACATCAGACCCTTTTGAAGCCAGAGCTCTGAGTACTTTTTGGAGGAACAGAAAGGAAGGAAAAATGTGCTGTTCCTGGCACTCAGAAAAGAGGCATGTCAGAGGAGCAGGGTTCTCATTCCGTGCTGATCCTTTGGTTTGCTGAAAGGCTTCCTAATCACCCAGGGTGAAAATGCTGGCAGTTTTGGATTACTTAAGTCTTACAGCATCATGTGGAAGGGGAGAGCTTAAGACAAATGCAGACTGAACAACGTTCAACTCAGCTGGGCTCTGCTCTGTGCTCCTTGTAGAGCAGAAGTAACTTGATGAGAACTGGAATCAAATGGATGGAATTTAGGCAAGAAAGTTGAGCATTATGTGTGTAGTATGCAGGCATTTCTGCTCTCATTCCCCAAAGTGACCATATTATTAAGAATACTATACATTTTGGTTGTAATTAGTCTTCCCTTCTCCTCCCTCTTCACCCCTCCAGCTCTTCCTCTTGCACAACCCTCTCTCCTCTGTCTTTTCTACTTTCCTTGTGCACCTCAGCCAGAGGTATTTACAGCCTGCTCTAGGTACTTTTGGCATCTCTCTGGAATGCAGTTTTTGGTGTGACATGGGGATCTGAGCTCCTTCTTAGGTCAATAAAAAAATGTGGATGCCTTGGCAGCTGCCAGTCAGCACACCTCAAGCAAGTGCTTGCAGTAGGGGGTCTGAATCTCATCCCCATTCTCTGTATCTCCCAGTGAGAAGAGGTGAAACAGAGTCATGATGTCAGGAATACAGCAATGGTTTTTAATTGCTTGTTGAATTAGTTTTATTAGCAGGTTTCTGATATTTATTATCAATTGTAGGTCTAATAGTTTAAATATTAAAGGAGGTTTTCTGAATGGGACTATCTTATTTGCCCTGTTTTATTTGGCAATACATTGAAGTTTTTGGCAACGAGGCTGAAGTTTAGAGATAGAGTATTTGTGTATCAGAAATTACAATTGCCTATTTAGTTAGAAAATTAATTGCATACACAATTGATTTTAATCTCATTTTGTCAAACAAGACATCTAATAAAACTGGAAAATAAATTTTATAGGTATCTAGTAAACAGCAGAGAGATGAAAAAATACTTGTTCAAATAAGATACTTTTTTCTTCTTGAACCAAAATCAGATCCCTAATCCTGAGAGGTTTGAAATACTTTGCTGTCTGTACATGAGAGGTTCCATTAACTTAACACACATACGTGGTTACAGGATTGATGCTTAGGGGTATGGTCATCTATCATTAAGAGCCTGATTTTAAATATTTAAATAATTGTGTAAATAGTCTATCTCTTCCTCTTAGATCATGCCACAGTGTATGTGTAGTGCCAAATGAGCATATGTCTTCAGTTGATTGCATCCATTGTGAGCAACTAAAAAGAAAGAATACTGTGTAACCAAGCAGACTTCTGTATTTTTATTATTATTATTTTCAATAAAGATTGTGTTGATTAACTAAATATCTGAAACCCACCCAAGAAAGGCATTGAGACTGGTTGAAGGTTTCCCTTCTCCAGATGCTATTTCACCACTCAGTTCTCCTTTACTGGTCCCAGCATCCACGTGCAGGCCCAGGTCCACACAAGTCTGACTCAAGGGAGCGAACACATGTAGGAATGCTATAGAAAATGAGCTGGTCACATGAAAAGAAATTCAAGAGCAAGAATAGTTTATCATATTGATGCATAGAGAGCAAGAATTGGTTTTGCTAGTATAGAATGCCTGTCAAAGAACATTTTCCTCTCTAACTTCATATAAATGGCCTCAACCAAAATGACTGAGTCCTCTGTTAGCAAACCTTAAGAGATTGTCCTGGGGATAGAGGCTTCATTATCTTCTGCCACATTGCATATGCTTACTGAGCTCATATACTGTGCAAGCAAGGTTCCAGAGAAGTTTCTCAAGTGATATGCAAAGGCTTTTGAAATGATTGTCACATAGATATTAAAAGCACACATGCAATTTTTCATGGATGCTGGCACTCAAACAAAAGAAACCCAGATAAAAGCAGTAAGAAGTGAGCATCTGGAATTTAGCTGTTGTGGCACAACTGTCCAAAATATTTTATGGATTATTTTTTTTAATGCTGCACATTCTTAAATGAAAACAAACAAACAAAACAAAACCCTAAAATAACAATGAAAAATAAAAACAAAAAACAAAACATCAAAAAAACCTGACAGTTTGAGAAACAGTTTCATTGACAATTACAACACTGCTGATACAAAATTTTGTATCAGATAGAGATACTTACTTTGAGTTTTGTTAGCTGTGTTTCAAAAATCTTTGAGACCACAGTTTCACAATACACGAAATTACATGGAGAGACATTGCTTACATTATCTGGGGAGGTAACTTTCTTCCTTTTAATTATACAAAGTATACCCTCTTGAGATATAAAGTAAGAGAAGAAAGCATCTCAAGTTTATCTAGTACTCTTCAATAGGTAACTTAGCTGTGTATTTTAAGGCAGTAGAGTACACATAACAAAAATACTGATATTTAGAAAAAAAAAAATCCAACGGGATCACTGAGTACTGTATGTGAAATCAGAATTAAAATGTTATATTTGACAGACTTCCATAAAATGTTTAAGAAGAATGCAAAAAGCTAGATGTTTAAAGATTTTTGGGGGATTTCCAGCAAAGTACATTGACTGACATGTTCTAGCAACACAGCTGAGAGTAGCATATTTTGATGTGAAAATACTGTACCAAATATGAAACAAAATGTGTCATTTTGATTCCAAATACACATATACCTCTGTCTTACTTTAAAGATGCTCAGAAGTGATTATATCTCTGTCATCTGCATTTCAATTGAAGTTCACCCTGATGAGTTCACCATAGAGTTTTGAGTTTTAAAAACCCAAGTGGAAATTTCCCAAAGCTGTTTGCTTTTCATACAATTTGTATGGGGATTCATTGTTTAAAAAATAATAAAAAAAATGGAACTAGGTTTAAGGGTTTTTCCTTCTTAAAAGATTTGGATTTTGGCAGACTCTTTAACAGTCTTTTCTTAATATAAGTGTCTCACAAATTGTAGACACAGAAATATAAGAAGACTTTTTGATGCCTATTGGAGGCATTGCTGTCCTAACAGTGGAGATGTTACTGATAATTATGCTAAATATTCTCCTGTTTGAAAATGTAGAAATTATGCATAAAATTCCTTCGACGAGGCTTTGAGTTATTTATCTAAGGAGGAGAATTTAAAAAATATAGTAAATATTGTAACATATAAACTAGAAATCATCCAGGACTTTGTTTTTTTCTGAATTAGTGTCTTACATTCTTTCAAAATGCTGTAGTGCCAAGTTACAGTAAAACCACACTGAATTGTATTTTCTCATTATACTGTAACAATTTTTAATAGCTACGAATAAGGTCTATAGCAATTGGAATGCAAATAACAGACAGTGATCTGCTCTGTTGTTTTGTTGTTGTTTTTTTTTTTTTATTGCTTACCTGTGTCTCTGGATGGGAATTTAGCCTGAAATAGTAAAACTTAGATCAACCTGCTTGGTCAGTCTTATGATTATAAACTGCATAAACCCAACAGGGGAAGTCTGTTTCCTTTTCAAAGGGAAAAAAATGTGACATTAAATAATTTTCAAATGATCTGTGTAAACAGGGTATGTTTATATAAATAAACATTCACACACACACACTGGAATTTAATTGAAAAGTATAGTGTCAGCAGCTGCCACAATGAATATTGCACCACAGGCTGAAATGCAGAACACTTATGAATATAATGTATGTGAAAATTCCTTCATGGTGATCACCAAGATATTTAACTAAAATAATGTGTTAGGAAAACTGAGAAGGGTATTAGATTTAGGATGCTTTTAATTGATTTCCAAGTCATGGAAGGGTCTTGAAGGTCAGCAGGTTGTCCAGGAAGGATTTTAATATTAATGAACATCTTTTTCCTTCCTTTCTCAAATTTGCTCAAAACCACAAACCCAAGAAAAATAAATGTTTCATTAGTTTTCAAGTTGCCAAGCATTCCTTAGTGGTTTATTTGCAGTTTTTGCTTTCTTACTTGTTTTCAGGCATACTTTTGGGTGCTCTGTGCCTGGGATTTTGAAGAGAATGAGTCTTCAGTACTGCATCCAGTGAGACTCTCTGTGCTACACGTTATTCCCCTCAGAATCGTAGTGGCAGAGCTCTAGTTTTGAGTTTGTTCATCTGGCCACAATCTCCTCTCCTCCCTCCAGATTAGCTGTGATTCTGATATTTTAATGAATACAATTTTTTGTACCATTCAGTCTTCTTTACTTCTGGATTGTACGCTGGTGCTTGTTCTGTGTTCACAGGTCCTCTCCCTGGGCCTTGTCACCCTGTCATTGCTTTCCTCTTGAGATACAGTTTTCCGATTTATTTTTCTGGAAGTTATTTTGGAAAACAGCTGGGCAAACAAAAAAACAATACTTGTATCCTTTAAAAACTCATAGCTTATTATCAGTTTTGGAGACCTTCCCTATTCAGCTTGGCAGCCATTTCCAGCTGAGGCTGATAAAACTATGGTTCACAGATTCTGATGTCAGAAGGGACCATTATGATAATGAAATTGGACTCCCTGCACAGCACAAGCCTGACACTGTTGCAACTTCAAAGAGCTGATACTAAGAATAAATCTGACCTTAAAACACTTGGGTGCTAGCCCTACAGTCAGGACTTCTGGGTAATTATTTCATATTCGCTCAGGAGATGAGATTTTATTTTTATTTAACAATCCCTTCTCTCTAAATGAAGGAATTTGCTTGAAGAAACCCATTTTGCAAGCCCAGACAAAGCCTGCCTGAGCTTTCTGTTTGGGCATCTCCTCGCCCAGCAGGACAGTCAGCCGAAAGAGAAGGTGTAGAGGGTTTTAAATGCAGGAGTGGAGGGCGAGGCAAGGCTCAGGAATAGCTGCAGGGATTGATTTCAGAAGGACTTTGGGATGCTCAGCCTCTCTGTAAATACAAGCCATTAGCCTCTGAGGGTTTGATCGCATGGCAGGATAAAGTGCATCAAGGAGATCCATGATGAGCAGGGAGTTTTCACCTTCCCAGAGCATCATGTTAGCGTGACTAGACTGTTTCCAGCCACAAAAGTAATTAGACTTAGGCTGACTCAGATGTCCCTGGACAGGACAGTGGTGTGACATGCACACACCCTATATATTTTCAGGATCACACTTAAAAATAGGTGTAATAATTTTGTTCCCACGTTTATGAAATGGTTTGTGCTTTACACATGAAAAGCCCTCCATATGTACTTAAGTATTACTGCAAGCAATTTAAGAGGAATTTTAAAAGCTGGGGTGGTTTTTTTTTTCTGAGTTCTTATGACAAAGAAGTAGCAGACTTCAGTCAGATCTAAGTTTTTTAGCTATGTAATGTTTGATTTGGAAGTCCATAAGTAACATTAGTGTTTTAAAAATAAATATCTATGATAATATCTTCTAGGTAAAAATGCATTTTTGGAATGATCCATGTGAATTTCTAGGTTCTTGCATTTGCATTAATTGAAAGACCTTCTACATCCTTTAAAGAAGGTATATTTTTATATTCTTTTATTTTTGCTGAATATAAAAGTCTTGTGATTAAAGGATTGGTAGACTTGTATAATATGGAGAGACTTGTGTACAAATTGCACTTAAAACATGGATTTCTCATCTATAAATGTGAGTAATAAGGTTTAGGGTAATACAGTTGAAGGAGCCTAGACTGGAACCCATCTTCTCGGGTGCTTCTAATGGTTTAAAACTTTGTATTTGTACATTTGGTTTGGTACATGAGTTTGTTAGTTTGCTCTAGAGGTTCAAACAGAAATATATCTGTCATATCCAAATATGAAGCAGAGAACTGTTTGCTTCCTGCCGTCTGCTGATGTTCTGCTGTTACTTTTTGCTTACAGTTTTCCTCTATGAAGCTTTGAGGAACAAGAAAATATCATTTTTTCTTGTCCACTCAAAGTACTGTTTCTACTTCATGGTGAATTTCAGTGAATGCCCAGTCACCTGTGTAAATGTCAGGGAATTTTAGCTGCTGCATACCTGACTCTTGTTCCTTTGCAAAAATAGTTCTCATGTCAATTAAGATGATGTATATATAATTTTTATGATTGATAAGAGATTGGAGTATCTTTCAATTACCAACTGCTGGTCACAGTTGACCAAAACTGATGAAAACTCCATGAAAAATTCCTTCCTGAGAGTTGCGTCGCATCTCTCTAGTGAGCAGAAACTGCACTAGCAGCTGAGAGCTGGTTCAGAATTACAAGGAAAGGCAACAGCAAAAGATGTACACATTTTTGAGAAGGTAAAAAGGATAAAAAGTGAGTGCTGGTCTTGTCCACACTCTTACCAATAGGATGCTACTTTTTAGCTAACGGAAAGAGGCAAATATTTCCTTTTCAGTCAATGTGTGTCTATGTGTGTGCAGTCCTCTACATGCATGCGTAAAAACTATTACAGAAAGCATAGTTTCTAGGTATGCATAAATACAAGGGGTGCATAGACATCTGGTACAGAGAGCTTTATTGGCATGAGTTCGGAGTGGGCAGGTTACTAAAGGATAGATCTTAACTGAGAAGTACTTCATAAGAACAAATGTTTATTTGAAATAAACAAATGTTTATTTCTGCTGCGAGGAGATGCAGCAGAAAGTGGTTATTTTCCAAAGTAGTCTTGGAATAAAATGTTCACCTCTCCTCCACAGAGGTATTGCAGGTTCTCATCTCCATCCTTATTTCAAGCAGCTCGAGTCATACAGTATTTTAGGCTATTTGCATGCTTGGCACATTATTCCAGAGCAAACTGAATGTGGCTTAATATAAGTCCTTGGGCAGTTTGCTCAGTGATGTTTCTGCCTTTCCTTCCTTATGGTTAGACAGATTCCGATTTTGATGGCAAAACAAGTGAGTTTTTCCATCTGCTCCTCATATTTGCTAGCATATATTTCCCTGAGGTATATCTCTGTTCAGCATGTGAGTGTTCTGTGGCTGTAAGAGTCTCTCTGGCACAAACAATCAGTGATTCTCTCAAAGAAAGCTATTGAAGAGCTGCAGTAGGTGCCCCTGCATCTGATTTTCTTCTTTCTTCATACTTAAATCCAGGTGCTTGCTGTGATGTTTCGTAAGAAACCCCCTTTCCCTACTGGGAGCTTTGCATTTCTTGCAGGTGTTCAGCATGCTTCATGATTAGATCTCTGATTATCATTACCCAAATGAAGGGAGGTGTGTGTGAACTGGCATGTGATGCTCATCAGGATGAATATTTTGTAGAAAGGGGAACCATCTCACGTAGATGGAGTTGTACAATGTAGGACTTGTGGTGTGTTTCTCTTTTACCCATTAATAAAATCCCGTTAACTTATCTGGTTGGTCACTAGCTCAACTGAGTATAAAGGGCTTAGTTACTTGCACAATGACAGCTGGTTTCTTTGAATAACTTAATTTTATCCATTCATGAAGGAGTGCTTTGCTTTATCCTTGTGAGCTGAGAGATAAATAATAGGAGCAGACCATGAGCATGGGTTGGCAGTGCCCATCTGAAGCTGAAGTGATGTGAGTCTGGATCACAGAACTCTGCCCTGTAGCCCAGCCGTGTGTCTGCTTATCCTGGAAGTGGCATAGGGCTCTGGTTTAACAAAATACCTGAATGTCCTAAATAAATATTAAAACTTTTAAACATTAAAAATAAACTTTTATATTTAAATGGAAAGACTTCTAGATATTGAAGCATTATGATTATCTTATCTGATTTTATTGCAAAGAGCAAATATTCTTTCCTGTAACTTTGCATAATTACAGTATCAAATTGCAAATGGTGAATTAATACTTCTGTGGCCTTGCTGAGGAGCTGTTTGAAGATCAGTCAAATCTGATGCTACCTCCATGTACAAAAAATAGTGTCACCAGGATCATTCTACAGCTGCATGGCTTGCTGTTGTCTGACAGAGATGGTTATTCAAAATTCTGCTAAGAGACTAAAAGATTGGTTTAGAAACACTGGCAGAAAGAAATAGGAAGGAAATGTTTCTTTTGACCTTTTAAACTTGTTTCTAATAATTTCCTTTCTTAACTATCAACTTACAACTCCTTAAGATGCCTCACTGACTGTGGAACATTCACCTTTGAGCAGGAACTGCCAAATTTCTCTTAAAATGCATTTAAAGAGTTTCAAAATTGAAATATTTTATTTTAAATACAATATTTTAATGTATAAAATTGCTACTGAAATTATAACTCCTTCAACTAATAATAATTTTACTTGTAATTACTCTCTTTTTTATTTACTTTTGGCTACTGTATTCGATCCTGGAATTAAATTTTGTTTACTGTCTTATTTTGTTCCAATTCAATATCATCTCCACTGGGGTCTACAAGAATTGTAGGATTACTTATCTGCTTCATTTCAGTTTTCTTCACAGGAGATTTGAGCAGGACTTTTAATTGCCTCCCTACGATTTCAAATATCTTGCTCCATATGGTAATGTGCATAAAAATTTGAATTTGTTTTCTTCCTGAAAAGCTGCACATAATTACTTATTAACTAGATTAATCTTTTCTTATCTTGAGGACATTCTGCCAGTGCTTTCAGACTTGTATGCAATTATTTTTTCCTTTTTCATCTAATGTGTAATAAATAATCTATCATGCCAGAGTAATGGATTGCACCTGAGGATCTCAAGTTGATTTGCAGACAATAGCTAATTAATTAGTTTCACAACCTGTCTTTAAAGTAGGTGAAATGGAAATGCAGCCTGCCAGCACACAGCCATTAGCAACATGTTGCACCATTAACTGTAGCTGCTCTATAAGCAGGTGGTGTAATCTGCTTCTTCTGAGTATCAGGGAATGTTCCTGCTCAAGTGGCATCATGCTTAAAAAAATAAATAGTTAAAGTCAGCTGGATGGCTTGTTTACCTGACATTCAGATGTAATTATGTGCCACACAGACCTATGCAAGTGTGCATAGGTCTGCATTTTATCTGTAATGTATGTTTCAGAACAGTGATACATCATTACAGTTGCTTTTTTTGGCAGAATGTTACTGCAGGTATTTGTCCAGGTGTGATATTTTTATTTATAAATGCATTTTGTTATGTCAGCATAACTGCAGCTGAACTGCAAAAATTTTAAAGATACACGTAAAATGAACAGACTGTTTGTCAGGCTTAAACCCTGAGGAAACATTCTCATCCTCTTCTATTTATACAGGAAGATTGTTGCCTTTCCTTCATACTGACCTGTGACTAGGAATTTTAAACAGCCTGTGTTTTATATTTTTGTGGGTTGCCCTAACCATATAACTGCTGGAACAGAATACCTTAAACAGAATTAAGTACATCTATATGGTTTGAAATTAGTAGCAGGGAAGTAAATAGCATCTGTGGCAAAAGCAAAAGTTTTATCTTTAATATCATGATACAGTGTGCACTAAAAAGTAATGCATTTTAAAGGTTGCATAAAATTCATAGTAGCCCATTTTAAGACCACACTCATTATTCTAAATCAGATTTTTTTCCAGTCTCAAATCTAACTGAGATCGGAGTTTGTGAAAGAGGGATTCGTGAGGAGAGAAAAAGAAAGAAACTATGGAAGGAAGGGAAGGAGAAGGTAGCAGAAGTAGGCCATAATAATCTGTAAATTATAGTGAGTTTGCTTGCACTTTTGTGACAGCAATATGAAAATCTTTAATATGATTGAGTCCTACAAGCTACTAGAAATACTCATGTGCAATCAAAATGTTTTCACAGGACAACTATAGACATCTGGCTGTTAATGAGTCCTTCAGTGTGTGTACCTCGTGTCTAACACTGACTCTTAACCACATGTATGAAGTTGATACAAAAGCTGTAATCTTGAAAAATGATTGAATAAACAATATTTGGAAAGGCATGTTTCCTACTTACTTTTCCCTAAATAGTATGATTTCTGTGTTCATTGACTCTTGTATTGGTTTTCCTTTTAGAGGTCTGGCTGAGCAACCAATTCGGTCATCAAGCTGGTTTTGAATATTGAGTATGAGAACTATTTCCTTCATACTCAAAGTTTAGTTAAAATGACCAACATCAGAGCAGAAGTCCTTTGCTGTCTTAGGTGTAAGCTGGTCTGCTAATAGCATTAATTGTAAAAAGTATTGCTCTATTGAAATGAACTTTAATGTTCCTTTTTAACCTTATAAGACAAAGATATCATCCTGCTTCTTTCCAAATGCTAACAGGAGATTCTGTTGAGGACTGGTTTGTTTTACTTTGACATTACCTTTGCTATGCTGTGAGCTAGGGGAGATTTTTAGCCAGAATTTGTTGTAGTCTCAGTTGGGATTTTGTGGACATTTAGTGTTCCTTAGGATCCTGAAATCTGCCCTTTGGAAGAAGTGTATATAGAGGACTTACCTCCAAAACTAATTATATAATTAGGGCTTTTTTTCACAGTATTAAATGTAATCAGGTCATGCTCATTGGTCCACAGGCTTCCGGTAATTTGAAATCTGGCAACTGACTATTACTTTTAAATGGGCACTGACATCCAAAATATATTTGTCTTCTGTTGGATGCATTGTCTTTTAAAAAATAATCGACTTCTAAGGAAGCTCTGTTACTTGTTGTAGGGTCACTCTGGTATGGGTTTCCTTTAGGGACTTACTAATACGTGGCTTACAAGTCCTCCACAACTCTATGTTTTTATTTTTCCAAGTGTTTGATGGGTCTTCCTTGTGGACTGTGGTTAACATATTGCATATAAGCATTCAAAAGTCTACCTTTCTGAATCATAAGCAATTCTAAAACACATCAGGTTTGTGTGCTTACTTCGATAAATCCAAATCTTCCTATGCTTAGAAACAGAAAATAAGTGTTTTCTGCTTTTGAAGCACTTATTTTTATCTAGCCCCATTATTTTATTTATTATGGTATGCTATGGAAGCACTGTTTCCACCTCTTGTCTTAAGTCTCTGCCTTTTTTTTTTCTTATGTGCAATATGTACTTGTAATACACACTCATTCCTGTAAGTAAAGACAAGGGATTTCAGGCACTATTGTAAAATTAAGCAACAGAGCTATGTTTAATTGGATTTTTTTAAAAAAATATATAAAATACGTATATACATATATGTACACACACACACATATACTAGAAGCAGCACCGAGCCTTGTGAAGGTTATTTTAATATATTGTTTCTTTATAAAACATGAATATTAGATACTCATCTCTTCCCATTTAATTTCAGAAACGTGTTTACTATTAAGGTCTCAGAGATGACAAGCTGCACAGGTATTGCATAAGCAAACTTAAAAGCAAAATTACTCTTCCCAGTCTAGAAAAGTGGGTCTGAATCATCTTTTCTTCCTATAAATCTGCCTTTGACTAAGAGAATCATTCATTGTTTCAAAGTGTAATTAATAAATTCCAATAAAATGGTATACTTTAAAGAAATGTTGCTTCTTTTTCTAGTTTAAAGTCTACAGTCTGTAAGCGTTCTTTAATATTGTGGTTTTCTGTACATTGTCTAGTGTTTTAAAATATGTAAACTCTCAGGAAGTGGAGTTCAGTATTGACAATGTGTTTATACAGGATTCCTAAGGAAACTGAGTTGAGAAGCAGACTGACTCAGAATTTCATTCCATTCCCACTCTGAGAAACCTCACCAAAATGTACTGTTAAAGGAGGGAAAAAACCCAGAACCTTTTCAAGAATTGTTATCCAGATTAGTTGAAATATCAGAGATTTATTCTGACTCTTTGATAAGCAGCAAATTACTTTAGTATTTCTTGAAGGAAATCTCAGAAGGAGCCCTCGGAAGTATTCATGTCCAGTCTAGTTTATCTTGGCATGAAACATATTTGTAAGCAGGAGCAATTTGAGAAGACAATTCCACTATATTTTAAAGACATTTTTGTCTCTTTGCATTTTTTCCCCCCAGAGTTTTCATGGCTTTTTCTATACAGTAGTGGTGTATAGCAAGGCATGGCAGCTGATCATCATTTCAAGTATTGAAAGAATTCTTAAATGTATGGTTTCATCTCATACTTCCCTTGTCCAGGTAAAAGCAAGCCAGGTTCATCTGCTGATCTTGCTAGTGTCCCAATTATTCAGCAGAAGTCTCAAAAATGAGACTGGTTTCTGAGGTTTTCATATGATGTTTTCAATCCTGAATGGTAGATCAAATAGTAAAATTTACCAAGAGTTTAGCTCTAATTGCTATTTGCACATTAAAAAAATATAATTGAGGCTTATCACATGGTTGAGCATTGTTTGGTTTTGGGCAGTCACTAAGTAAGGCACACATGAATAAATAAATACTTCTGCTCAACAAAAAAATTTAAAATAAAAAGTATGGCTTTATAATACTATTCAAATAGCCTTAACATTCCCTAAATAATAAGGGATACAGTCAGAACCCACATATTAAATCTGTTAATTCTCCTTAAATAAAAAAGATACTTCTGAAGCAGCGGGTCTGAAATTCAACATAGAGAAAGCTGGAGGCTAGAGAAGTACCTTTTATTTTTGTTATGGATTTCCATTCTGGTAGGCTGTCAGAAACTCCTGGCATTTCCTTTCTGTTTGCTTTCTTTGGGAAAAGCTTGGCTGCTTCTCAACTAACAACGATTAAGAACATTCTGAAGAGCTAAATGAGAGCATGGCAAGCAGAAAGCAAAGTGTTAAAATTGAAGAATGCTTGTTACTTTAATCATGCATGATGGTTCTTTGCAGATTTAGGTAAATATTCTCTAGGCTATGCCATGTCAGTCGCTGGGCAACAGCTGGTTCTTTGCAGATCCCTTCTTCCAAGATTTAGGTTTAATAAATGCTTATTGGAAAGTCCCCATGAAGAATTCTCAGAATATCCCTTTCCCTCCTCTCATCTCGGTGACTTGCAGAAACTCAATTCTGCATGTGTGGAAGTAAAACTTCAGAGGAATTATCTCCTCTGCTTCCAGCCTTAGGGAGATGGTGCCTCCTGTAATTTTACCATTTTAAGGTGAGTTTTTACTAATCCTTCAGCCAGAGTAACAACTACCAAGCCCATAGATACAGATCACATTTATGGAATTAATGTAGCTCACTCCCATGTTTTGCAAGATACTCACCTGTAAAATTCCCAGTTGCATGAATTTGAAGAGGTAATGCTGAGGTGTTTTATTTTAAGACGGTACACATATAACTTGCTAGCTCAGCCTGCAGTAGCTTTCTGGAAGGCAGTGCAGAAGGCTAACGTACACAGATTTCTCAAAGAAAACAATCTTAGTTGCTCTCCAGAGATCTTTCCTTTCTCTTGTGTTGGTTTTAGTTTCATTTATCGAAGAGGTAATCCTGGTCTTCTGATCTGCTTTTTTAGAGACATAGTAAGATGCACAAAGGTTGCTACCTGAAGCAAAAGGCTGAATTGTCAGGTAGTTATTACAAGATGATGCATTGTAAAAATTGGATTTTCTCAGTGCATTTGCAAGTTAAATCAGTTATTTCTTCGGAGCTGTTGTTTTCACTGCCATATCATTCTTTGCTGCCAGAATCAAGACATTTGTCCCTGCTACTGATTGCTAAAAGTTCCCCTAGCACGCATCTTCCTTATGTGTGTTGCACAGAACAGACGAGGCTTTGCCATGGGGGCTGCACGATTAAACAGACTGTTTATATCATGTTCTATGTGGTTGCTGCATTCATAATTTTCTGAAAATACTTTGCATTTATTTTCCACATTGTTTTGCATTTCTAGAATTTTAGTTTGCCTTTTTTTTCTGGACAGTGACTTTTTTCTCAGTTACTTTCATTCATGTAGAGAATGTCTAACATCCTGTTACAGAGGAAAGCTGTTGAGGTTATTGGAGATTGCTAACATGCATGTTGAAGGTAATTTTCGTTCCAGTTAAATGTAGTTTTCACCTCAGAAATGTTTATGCCCTGTAGGTGGCATGTGACATGGTAAACTGTGGCTTGGTGATTGGACCAGAACATGTATTCAGTTTTGAGGTGAAAGCTTTGTCTGTCCTCAGAATTGATGGTGGAAACATCCCTTTGGAGCAGGTGGAGAAAAAGAGAGTAGTGAGGCTTAGGAGAGCTTCCAGTGAGGCAGTGTAGCCCGTTCTAGTTAATTAAGTTGCTTTTAAAGAATCCAATAATGGAAGAACATTTCGAAGTATACTGTATAGTTATGGCCTATTACTCTCTGATTGCAGAGCCAAGTTAAACAAATTAAATATGATCTCAGGGAGCCAATTTTGGTGATAATATATTACAAGTAGTGACATTAACTTAATGAGAGTTGCATAAGTGTAAATTATCTTAGTATTTTTTCTGTTATATTGGTATAGTAATTTAGGAAAATGGGTCACACTTGGATGTTTGATTACTGTTTGTATTATTGTACCTAGACTCTGTTTATAGAGGTGGGCTCCCCCATTATACTGCTCTTTGGCACTCAGTCTCAAGACTTCTGTGGTGCTACAGCTGCTGTGTGAGAACTCAGCATTTCAGCCAGCTCAAAGGTGACCTGAGATATTCAGGTGCAACTCGCAATGGTTTCAAAGTGAGTTTTGCAATGCAATGATGTGTTATGCAAAGCATTAATGAACTATCATCTTAAAAGCACCATGGTGCTAGCAAAAGATCTATAAGGTATGGATGTCAGGTGATTTAGTAGGATCACAAAATAACCGAATCACAGAATCATCAGAGTTGGAAGGGGCCTCTGGAGATCACCTAGTCTGATCCCCTGCTAAAGCAGGATCACCTAGAGCACATTAGACAGGACTGCATCCAGGTGGGTTTTGAATGTCTCCAGAGAAGGAGATTCCACAACCTCTCTGAGCAGCCTGTCCCATGGCCTTGTCACCCTCACAGTAAAGTTTTTTGCTAACATGTGGATGGAACATTCTGTATTCCAGCTTGTGCCCTTTGCCCCTTGTCCTGTCACTGTGCTCTACTGAAAAGAGTCTGTCTCCGTCCTCCTTATACCCCCCCTCTAGATATGTATAGACATTGATAAGGTATCCTCTCAGTCTTCTCTCCAGGCTTAACAGCCCCTGCTCTTTCAACCTTTCCTTGTAAGAGAGATGCATCAGTTCCCCAGTTATCTTTGTTGCCCTCCTCTGGATTCTTTCTAGCAGTTACCTGTCTCTCTTGAACTGGGCAGCCTAGAACTGAGCACAGTATTCCAGATGTGGCCTCACTAGGGCAGAGTGGAGGGGGAGGATGACCTTGGCCACAAGGACACAATGCTGGCTTATGGTTAACTTAATGACTACCAGGACTTCAGAATCCTTCTCCTCAGGGCTGCTTTCCAGCAGGTCAGCCCCTTACCTATACTGATGTATGGTGTGGTTCTGCCCCAGTTGCAGGACCTTACATTTGCCTTTGTTGAACCTGATTAGGTTCCTCTCTGTCCAACTCTCCAGCCTCTCCAGGTCACACTGGATGGCAACACAGCCCTGTGGTGTATCAGCCACTCCTCCCAGTTTTGTGTCAATAGCAGACTTGCTGAGGATACACTGTCCCCTCATCTAGGTCATTTATGACTATGTTGAACAAGACTGTACCCAGTTCTGATCCCTGGGGAACACTGCTGGCTACAGGCCTCCAACTCAACTGTGCACCATTGATCATAGATAGAATCACTGATCATGATTTAGATCATTGATCTAGACCCTCAACTAGAAACAACAGCATAACGTAATTAAAAAACAAAACAAAACCCAATAATTTGTGGTGTATATCATATAGTTTACTAGTGGCATGGTTATCTAAATCAATCACACAATTTGTCTCTTTTTATGGTGCCTCATGCCCATCCAGTCAATTTGCTGCCTGTCTCCTGCTGCTAATAGCAAGGTATATAGTACCATATCTTCTTTCTGCACTGTTGCAAATATCATGACTTGCCTGCTCTCTGAGAAAGGCCAGATTCAGATAGCACTGAGGCTGTGCCACAAAGAGATTTTCTTCAAAACAGAGATCTGTGGAAAGGAATTTGCCTGAAGTACCAGGGATAAGGTCAATGAAAACAGAGTTATCTTTTCTATCAGAAGCCTAATTCTTTGGTCTTGGGGTGAGGATGTTCAAAAGCACTGCACAGCAATATGGTTTTCTGTCATAGCACTCCCAAAGCAAGCCTCACATAGGTTACAAGAAACAAATACCCTTGCAGAGTAGGGTTGGTGTTTAGCATCATTCCCTCCTAGGTTAATAATGTAATGCTAGGTGTCTCTTTCGAAAAGCCTGACCTAAGGAAGCAGTTGCATTAGACAATTCCTCATTAGTGTTTGTATCAAAGGAGGTGTAAATTGACACACTCTGCACGATATCCCTTAAAGAATTATAATTGGTGTTTGTGAAGGGAGTGAAGATATTGGGATAATGAAACTGTCACTAGTTCACAAAATAGACTAACAGAACACTAGCAGTAAAGGCCTTTCATTATTACATCTATGCCATAATTTCAGTACACACCCATTGAAAGGTTTGATTTTGATGTCCTAAAATTGAGTTATGAAGTCTAAAATCCACTGATTTTTCTTACCAAAAATCTCACAAAAATGGGAGAAGCAGAAAAACTCCATTACTTCTCAGTATTCTTTATAGTCTTTGTTTTCTTTCATCCTCGCAGCAAAATTAATGATTACTACCAAACATGGCAAAGTTTACTTAGATTTTGACAATGATGGGAATGAAGATTCTGAATCACTGAATTGCGGGCTTGGTCAGTTGGAAGGGACCTCAGGAGTTCTCCAGTCCAAAAGTCCAGGAGTTCTCCTTCTTAAAGCTAGGCTGGCAATAGGATCTGACCAGGTTACTTAGGGCCTTAGCTGGTTGTGTCTTGAACATGGTCAGGAGATGTTTAATTATAGCTGTAATAGGACTGGCAATTTCTATCTTTATATGCCTTTGGTTCCTGAAGGTGAGAACCATTTAAGCAAATACAATGCATGAGAATAGGCCCAAACTACCAACTCCTAGGAACCATGCCTGGGCCTATAATATGTGGCCTGGCCTCCCAAATCAACTGAGGATCAGCCTCCATTTACAGCTTCATAATATCCAGTGTGATGCCATGTTACCCATGTACTTAAGCCCCTATTTTGAAAGAACCTGCACATTTTTTTCAGGAAATTTCAGCTACAGCTCTTTATTTAAACCTTCCAAATATGTGGTGTTTGTCTGTCTTTCACTAACCTTATCACTAGTATTGTGACAAGAGTTAGTCATTCCCTCAACTTGGAGATAATTCAAAACTTTTAAAGAATGAAAAGAATTTTGTATTCAAATGGTCTGATAGTTTAGAGATAATGAGTTTTAAAATGTTACTTTACTCAATATGGTGGAAATTAAATAAAATACATCAATTTACCAAAAAGTGTGTTTAAAGATTTGCATAAAAATAGCACTATTCAACAAAATTTTACTTCTCTGTCTATACTTAAATGTTTCTAAAATGTTAAAGTGATGTGTGAGGCTTTACTTTTCTATTGCAAACCATTGTCTTCATGTCAAGACAGTAGTAAGAATAATAGAATGTGGTTCTACCGGTGCCATAATTTAAATTGGTAAAACTATCAGCTTTATTAGCAGTAATTACATGCTTTTTGACTTCAGCAAATTTTCTTCTCCTGTGAGAAGCCCATTGAAACCAAATTTTAACTTTAAAAAGCAGTCACCACATTAAAAAAGAGCTGGCAGATAAATTGAAAAGATTGGTAGCAACAATCTAAGATTATCTAAATTTAACTTTTGGGGAAGAAGACTTCTATAATCATTGTTTTCTGCTCTGTCTTCATTTTAGTTGATCACTGTAATGTGCTCTTCTATCCAGTACCAAATCTGGTGCTGGTATATCAGTTACATTAGGCACAGCAAGTGTCTGCTCCACTAACTGGTTTTTTTTTCTCTCTGAAAGTATGGAATGCCTAGTTATTCCCAACTGAGGATTTTTTATTTTTTTTTAAAATCAGGATCATGATTTGTTTCCCAAGGTTTGGTGAGTTTTCCCAGAGTTCTGTGACCTTGATGAGAAAACTGCTGCTGCACCGATCCAGTGTCCTATGTGTGTGTCTGGATGTCCATTGTGCTTCCTATACAAGCATTGGTGCTTGTTTTTGAAAAGACGTCTGCAGTTTATAAAAAAAAATGGCAGTTTATAAGGAAGCCTACTGTATGACACTCTGGTGTTCTGCCTTGGAGGAATTTTCTAGATGCAGGGTAGTGTTATTCCCAAAAGAAATAGAATCTGTGGAACAGGCTATTTTTCAAACCTATTTTCTGCAATTTAAAATTTATTGGTTGCTTCCATGCTGGATTTCACTTTTATTTGCCTGCTTCTTTTAAGTATCAGGGTGGAAATGAGCTTTGCAATTGCAAAAACAAATGTAAAGATACAGTATGCCCCCAAAGTGATGTAGCGGGCAACTGATCTTGCAGCTGTTATTACTGCTTTAATTAAAGATAGATACATATTATAGAATACATCTTCTGAAGTAACTGTATTGATTTTGTATTGGTCTGTGACTGTATAGTATAAATATTGGTCTCCTTAGTTAATCAAAATTTGGGACCCTGAATACCTTTTACTTTCCCCAGGCCCAATACTACCTTCTGCTGCAAAGTATACAAATATATATGGAAATGTATCTCCACACTCTGCAAAAAAAAAAAAAAGAAAAAAAAAAAGAAAAAAAATTAAATAAAGTTTAAAACATCTTAAAGCCAGGCTATCCTATGGCTTGGGGTAGGGCTTTTTACACAGGTATGTACTGAGAGGGCAAGGGGAAATAGTTTAAAACTTGAAGAGAGGAGATTTAGGAATTCCTGTGGGGGTGGTGAAACACTGGAGCAGGTGGGCAAGCTAATCAGGGCATAATAGGAGTCATCTTTGGTTTCCAGGGAAAGTGAAGATCAGTGTTCAGTTGGTTGTGGGGTCACGACTGTGGCTTTGCATTACATGTCCTTAAAACTGGTGAGGATTTTTCAGCTAGTACAAGCTTTAGATTTCAAAATGCCAACTCTCAAAGTGAAACCTACTTTTTCTTGCAAAGTCTACCCTGATGCTTTTCAGAATTAACTGCAAAATTAATAAACTTAACTAGTTGAACTTAATTAATAATCAGGTTTCATAACAGTTCTACTACTGAAGACAGAGGGTTTCCCTGTTCAATTCCTGAGTTAGAATATATCTGCAAAGTAGTGCTAATTCCACCAACATACTGGTCTTCTTGGTTGTGTATTTATTTCTTTCTTCACCTCTTCATAAAGATAGATATGGTCATTCCAGTAAGTGCTGCTTTTTAATGTTTATTATTCATTCCTGTTTTATTTTTACCATGTAATTCTTGCAAATCAACCTTTGCAACTGCAAATGCTGTAAACAAATTAGCATCTTAGATATCTGACATAAGAAAATGAGTTATTTTTGAAGGCAGTACTGTTGATTTTGAATATTCCATTATTCCATGTATTTCTGTCAGTGTATGCTAATGAATTCACTCAGGATTTCTCTTACATTTTAATAGGTCCTTGAATGTAATATATTTCTAAAATACATGAAGAAAAATAAAGGTTAAGAAGAAATTAGGGAGTATAGAGGGAGGAACACAGGTAATAAAGCAGGACTATTTGGGAACAGACTTTCTTCTTTGGTCTTTTTTACCTAATACATTTGATCTGTGTTGGGAGATTTTTGTTCAGACATACGTGAAACAAGACAGATGAATAAATAGAGTTGCCATGTTCAGTTAGCATTGTGTATCTCAGAAGCAAGAAAAAGCAGAAGGTACAGTCTGAAATTGATGAGGTCCTTAGAGTCAAGATAAACTTGTGTCTTTCAATCTTTCCTTTCAAATTTAGGTTAAGAAATACGATTTGTACTCTTAAAAATCACATTTAGGTTTTGTTTTCCAAAAGTCAATAAAATAAATGTGGTAGTTCTTGGCTGTATTGCCTTAGATGTTTGAAAGAATGTAATTATTTGATGCTATTCAGTTCTCTGACTCGAGGTTTTGTAAATAGACTTTTTATTGCCAGGTGACATGTTATGGTAAGGCCAGGTCCTTCAATTTTTACTACTTCAGGAGCTGTTTTTACCTTTCCTAATGACATTGTTATTATACTTTCTGCAGGTCAGCTCTAGGTAATATTTATCATTAATATTTTTAGTGTCTGAAGTATGTGTTTAGCATAAGGGAGTCTTCTAGTTACCAGCATGTAGGGTTCAAAAAGATGGTTCATTCAGATGACTGACTGGGGATGTAACTGCTACCTAGGTGTGTGCAACAGCATTTAACAAATTTTGTGAGTTAGGTAAATGTTTCAGTTCTGAAATAACTGGAGTGCTTGTGACTAAATTACACAGTTAAAGCTGAAGTACAGATAGTTTAAAAGTTAGTGAAAATGGTAAAGCTTGCTCTGATACCTATGAAATGTTTGATTTGAATTTACACCTGAGGCATCTTACTGGAACTTACATGAAGACTTCAGTGGATAAGAATATTCTCTTTAAAAATTATCTAGATACCTTTTCTCTCTCTGTTATTTCCTCTTAACACTCCAATACTAGTTCTTCCCAAGTAACTAATGATATATCAGTAATATATAAACTCCAGAACATCTTTAGCAAGACATTGCTTTTCCCAGTCAGAATATTTACTTTATCCTTATAGACTGAAGGGCATCAGTAGTTGGTGGTGAGCACTGTAATCTTCTTGAACCAGCTCTCACCAGCTGAGGAAGTTGCATCACAGTAAGAGTACTAAATCAATATGGATCCTGAAGTCCTCAGCTCTTTAGTGTCTGCTTACTGAATCCTTCAAGCTCCTGAGTCATTAGCTTTAGAGAAGATGATGAAAGATGAACAAGCTCCTTGTACAAAAAGATTATCTCAAACTTTTTTTGATGTACACTGCAGTTATATTATGATGGTTCTTTTTTTTCCACTGTGTTCATATTGCTGTTTCCCCTTCTTTTCCACTTGTTTTCCTTTTCCTCATATAATCAGTCATGTCACATACAATGATACAACTTCTTTGCCAGACTTTGGTACTTCTGACAAGTATCACACAAGCTATCATCTGACTTCTCAAAAAGAAGATCCAGTGATCTTGAAAATCCTTCCAGGTTAAGTGGTGTGGCATGGAAAATATTAGAACTTTTTGATGTGTAAGAATTATGGTTAGTTGCCTAGTGTAAGCTTCAGTGAAGAGTTTTATGCATGTGTTTATGCAATACAATAATTGGTGTATTTTCTATTTTATTCAGGTCATTGCCATCGTTATGGATATGTTTACAGATGTGGATATTTTCAGAGAAATCGTTGAGGCATCAGCTAGAGGGATTGCAGTGTATCTCCTGCTTGACGAGTCAAACTTCAGTCACTTTCTGAAAATGACAGAGAAACAAGGCTGTCAAGTTCAGAGGCTCAGGGTAAGGCTTCCTATGCATTTACTGCAGAAAATGTTTCATAAATACTTCTAGATTTACTGTACTGTATGTAGTACTGAAGAAATTCCAAGGATGTTGCCAGAGTTTCTCTGTCAGAGTTTCTCTCAGCACCTCCTTGTTTGGACTTCCTTGCAGTTCCATTTGCATTTCCTCATTTCTGTAACTAGTTAGGCCATAAATATTTTAAAATATCATAAAATCTTTTCTTAGCAGCATCCATTTTAAGAAATTACTCTAAAAATCAGATAGAAGTGTGGTGTACTGCTGAGGGTAAAGCGGGCTTTTTGGTCGAATTTTGGAGAAAAAAAAAACATCTTTCACTCTGTAGTGCTCACTTAGGTGGTATTCCCATGCCACATTCCATGCTTGTTGCTTGTTTATGAATGTATGGGATTGCCCTCTTGTGGCCTAATACACAGAGCTGTGGAAACTTTTGGAAGGAAAACATGAAAACCATGTTGTAGATCTGTGAACAGTGGTTGTGTTTGAGCTCATTAAGTCAGTATTTGGCAGTATTTCCATCCTCTAGACCTTAGGATACCACCACTTGCTGATTACTTGGGTTAACTATGACACAGAAGTTGACAAAAATGATGACAGACAAATGATGTCTGTCTTTTTGTGGCATGAGCTTTATTCTCGCAAAATAAAATAAATTAGGAGCTTGCATTTCAAGTGATATCCCAAAAAATGTCTTAGTATGCATTTTCAAATTAATTCTGTGCAATGTGATTCTAAAGTTGGTTTGAAAGCTTAAGCTCTTTTGGGTGGATTAAAGGTTGTCTTTTTAAAATGGATTTATAGACCTACAAGCATTTATACTGTTGTTGAAACAATTAGTGTGCATACATTATTGTGGGTTTTGTATAGTTTAGTGTGGATTGGAGAGGTTTGGACTTGGCCTTTTCAGTGACATCATGTCACTGAGATGTTTCTACTCCATAACGGTGGGAGAAATAAAATACATCTTTACTCTGCAAGGTATACTTAGAATACTTTGAGTTTTATCAGAAGATGAAAAACATATTCCAAAGAGCTAAGCAATAATCCTGTTGTGTGCTGCATATCCAGTTTAGCTTGTAATAAAGCTTTTAAAATTAATGGCCTTCTCATCCAAGTGCTACTCCCAATGACTGTTGTTCTGAGAGCAGAAGTTTACTACTCCCACAGTAATTTTGTGTCTTTCCTGAGGATGAAAAAAACCTGCAGGTGACTATGAAAGAACAGTCAGTATTTTGGAGAAGATTTGTCCCTTTCCTTATTCCCCATCAAAGCTCAGTAAAAAAATACCTTCAACTTTTTGTGCTCTTGGCTTTCAGTCTCCTCATTCTATTCAGTAAAAGTAAGAAGAGGACAGAGATATCTGAATCTATTTCTTTTTCTCAAGATGTAGCACCAGCAACATTGGTCTTGATATTTTCTGGAATGATTTGGTTCAGTCTTGCAGGAGCATGGCAGATGCTCCTCATGCAATGCACTCGTGATGAGTTTCTCTAAAACTTCTGTAACTCAGTGCCTTTTTTTCTCATCTTTTGACTTGAAAAACTGAAATTCAGTGTTTAGCGAAGCTGTATTTTTTAATTTAGTTTTACAATTCAGTATTCCTCTGAATGGAAAAAAGAGGATTTTATTCATAAATCTACATAAAATTTCTCATTTGTAGTCTGACTGCATATCCCTCTTCATTGAAAGATGTAGCTGAAAAAAATGGATAGACTATACATTCTGTGATATTTTTGTGAATTCTGTACAGAGTATGAAATGAGGGTTTACTAGAAGCTTTCTGTGTCTTTCCTACAGAATTCTTCTTGTGGGTTGTTTTTTTAGTCATGTTCCTGTTAACATCACCAGTGGAACTCAACTCAGATAAACAATTCCTCTCATATACTTTTCCATTTTTCTTTCCCCAGTTTCATTTATCTGATTCCAGACTGTCCTACATTTTTCCTCAGTAATTGATGCGGTTTTTGTTTTTTTCTTTTCTCTACCTAAGTTTCTTTTGACTAACTTTGTTGCTGGTCTGATTTATTCATATTTGCATATTAATATGAAGGATCATTACAGATTCAGACTTTTTAGTGCAGAATGCAGGGCCAAGACAACAAACCCCAGAGCCATCAGAATGCTTAATACAGGAAACAAAGGACCAATGTAGTCAATTTTGTTTAATGCCCAAGAAGTCAGCCAAGCTCTGCAGCTTATGCCAGATCTTCATGTTTTATTTTAAATGAGGTGAGGCATGTGGCAGAGACTCTATGCTCTGCAGAAATCTCTGAATTCCCAGAAATCTCTGTCAATAGTGAAGAATCATCTTGCTACAGGAGGATTTTAAAGCAATTTGGCAGCAACTGTTTGTTGCCTGATCCTCTCAGTATCTTTAATGAATTGCAGGAATGAGAAAATAGAACCACAAATATATATGCTTAGGAGGAGCCACTCTTGAGACCCATTTGCAGTCTGCTCTTTCTCACCAGTGTTAAAATCATCAATAGTTTCCCAATACTTCCAAGTATAAGTCAAATTCTAAGTTACTGAACAGATATGTAGAGCATGTACCTTTGAGCAAACTTCTGTGCTAAGGGACCCCAGACTCCAGTGTCTCAGTGTTCTCAGAAGTCACTGAGAATTTGTCTTCCATGGTCATTGGATCAAAGTCAGAATAGAAATAAACTTGAAAACTGCTTTTTATCTTGACAGCTACTGTTATCTCTCAGTAAGAAGAAGCCCAGGATAAGTAAAATTAATGATGAACAATATGAGAAAAGTAACTTGTTTTTAAAAAGCTGTTAGGCTAAGTATTAGATAGACATCCATTTTCTTCTTTATATATATTCTTGACAGCAAGGACAGGATGAGTAATTGAACACTGATAAAAACATACTCTACAAATAAAAAGTGCCAAAGTGAAATGTTTGAGACCAGTATATACAGTCTATCACACTGGAGGCTTTTTACTAATGAAAATAAGTGTGTAATGTTGAATTTAACTTCCAGATTTTAAATCATGTTTATGTGGTGCTCTCTGTGAAGATAGTGGTGCAGTCATACATAAAAAAAGAATTTTAGAGCTTTTTTCTTGTTCATCATTTTGGGTGTCATTTAACTGGATAGCTGTGATGGCCATCCATAAACTGCCACCTCTGGATATTTTAGACATCCTTGAGTGTCCTACAGCCTGGGCCTGAAGAAGGGACAAGATCCTGTGTCTGGCTTCAGTAGCCTCCTAAACATCAATTGCTTGGTTAAATTATTCTTCCATATACATCCACTAGCAGTCACTAACAATACCAGGCTTAGGACCAGACAGACTTTCTGTGGACTGAGGTTTTTTATTTTATTTTGATCTTGTGGTTTCAAGCCTTAAAATATTTACCACTGTGGATGCCCTGGTTGAGCAGAAGTGAAATTGTGACTGATAACAAGGCAAAGTACTGTGTCCATTCTGGGGCTCCAACATAAAAAGGACATGGACCTGATGGAGTGAGGCTGGAGGAGGTCCATGAAGACGCAATCTGAGAGTTGGGGCTGTTCATCCTGGAGAAGAGGAGGCTCCAGGGAGTGATAGGATGAGGGAAATGGTTTAAATATGAAAGAGGGTAGATATAAATCAGATATTAGAAAGAAATTCTTTCCTACAAGGGTGGTGAGACACAGAATAAGATTGCCTAGGGAAGTTGTGGATGCCTTATCCCTGGAAATGTTCAGGGCCAGGATGGATGGGGCTTCGACCAACCTGGTCTAGTGGAAGGTGTTCCTGGCCACAGCAGAGGGATCTTTAAGGTTAGAATTATATGATCTTTAAGATCTCTTCCAAGCCAAAATATTGTGTGATTGTATGATTTGCTTAGGTAAATCTTACATGTATTTGTGTGTCTATCAAGCTGGCTGGGATCCTTCATGATGTGTTGTTTACAATCCGCCCTCGATTCTCCTCTCAGGATTCATAAATGATTGCTTTATCCACATCAGTAACATTTCTGCAGTGATCAGTGACATGCTACTGTTAGCACTGTTAGCAGGGAAGTCCTGTAGCCTAGGGAAGAAACCAAGTAGGAGGGTGGAGCCCAGCATTTCACACCAAATGGGACTTGAAGTTCAGTAGGTGTAATATATTGACTGCTTCTAATCCTAAGTGGAATGCACTGTTATTATATTATCCTCAAATACTGCCTTCATTTTGAGTGCTTATTCAGAGTACACATCCCTGGCACCTAATTAGAGGGTCTGAAGTAGTGAAGAATTCCAGATGAGCTGTGGAGGAAAAGGAGGTGTTATGTGAGAAACGTGAGGTGTCTTCCATGCCTTTGCAGTGCCATGTTCCCATGAGTTAGTGGATGACCTAATGAGACAGGGAAAGAGTTGGCAGGATTAAGGAAGCAGTACAGAAAAGCTGCAGAAGTAATACTGAAGAAAAGAAGGAAAAGAAAAAGAACAGGAGAAGCAGTGACTAAGATATTTTTTTTAAAGCAGCAATTTAATGTAAATTGTAGATGTGCCTACTTGAAGTCATGTTTCAACCTACAAGTGCCTAAGGCAAAGCTTTTTGTATATAGTATGGTGATTTGCAAGCCATTAGCTTTGCTTGTGCCTGCAGCATTCCAGGTTCCCAAGTGATATTCTGTCCAAAACCAATCAGTCCTTATCACAGTAACACTTGACCTGTTCAACTGGCATGTCTTTAAGCCAGCATTCCTTGTTATGGTTATTTGAAAATGTATAAGCTACCTCTCAAGTTACCTTTTTTCAAATTATAGTGACAAATATAATTTAATACAGTTAATATATGTCTGACATACAAATATAATTAAATGTTGTATAGAAATGTGTAAAACACTCTAATCGTTGAAGTAAATTCATATTTCATTAATAATTCACAGCATTTTATTTTATACTACGTAGGAATTTACGATTGTGATAATCTTTAGGATGGAGTAAGTAACTGAGACTGGTTTTCAAAGTTTCAACAAAAAACAGCAATGGAAAAACAGGAAAATGTATCTTCTTTTTTTTTTTTTTTTTTTTTTTTGGTTCAGCAGCTAGAGATGCAAAGTCACATCTCATGTTAACCTCCCACTTAATAATTCAAATTGGGTTAGTAAAAACTCACCTAATACATAAAATTTAAAGAACTTTGATAATTTTAGTTGAGCCATAATTTGTCAGCTCAGCAGCTTTTAAATGTAACCTTTGCTTCTTTGATTTGATTTTTCATTAGATGAAAGTTTTAAGATAGCAACAGTAAAATACATACTGATTAAGAAAGGATGTGTTATTTGGAAATGTGCTTTCATTTCATGAAGATTTTCTTTAGTTTTCTGTTTGGAGAGAGAAAGTTCATTGGACTGTAGTAGAAGCTGTATCATTACAATTCCTACAGCCCCCTGTCTATTAGAACTTTATATGTTTTAGGTAAATGTGTAAGCACTCCCGTAGACCAAAAAAGTTTGTGTAACTTGAGGCATTAAAGTACTGCAAGCTTAGTCATACTTTATAGCTAGAGTTCTAAATACTTCTGTAAATTTAAACATTTGTTTCATCATTATATGTGTATTTTAAGTAAGATGTTCCCCTGTATTCACAAGCCTTATAGTCCACAATTTTTTTTTAGTGTACACCCTATGTAATAATCATATAGATTCAGTTTTCTTACTTCCACTGCTAAACTAAAGATTTCACTCCCACTGGAATACTTGTAAATTACCACAAATTAGTGTTGCTAGGACAAATATCACAAGGGTGGAAACTACAGTAAATATTGTGGTGATTCACAGCCATATTCCATGCTATTTTTATGTTTTGCAAGGCATTTGGTATCTCACAGCTGCATGAGTTAGATGCTATAGATTGGTTTGCATTGAACATAATTTTTTTCCTATAAATAAGCATCTTTCCACAGCAATTTCTGATAAATGATTTTTGATTTTTTTTTTTTCTTTATCCATGTAGGAACTTTTGAAAATTATTATCAGTGCAGTCCCATAAGTTTTGTAACTCTACTTTTGAATTATTTTATTTTTAGGAGCTTAAAATAACAAGTAAGAAAAAGGAAAAAAGTAGAGAAAAAGGAAAAAAGATACTGGCTTGGATGAATCAATTTCATCTACAGTCTGACAGAAAAAGGTTTTCTTTTTTTTTTTTTTCACAAAAAGATCACATTTTTGTGATCTATCACTGAGAATTTGCCCAGTGCAATTTACCAAGTTCTCATGAGTGAAATGAAGCTTCTGAATAGAATTTGAAATACAGACTTAACTATCATGTAGAGGTTATGCTACCTAGGAATGCTGTGGTAGCATCTCTGAATTTAGAAATGTGATTGATCCCATGTTGCAGAGCTGATTGAGAAATGTTGGTAAAGCCACAAGGGATCCTGGAGCCAGGTGGTATCGTTCAGTGGCTCGTCTCAGAGTAGGGGATCTGTGTTTGTAGATATAACAGACTTGTTCAATTAAAAGAAAGCTGATCCTGGCTCTTTAGATGTTTTTTCTGATTATCTGCTATGCTTCGAAAAACTTCCAAATACTGTACATCAAGTGCTGAAAAGAATTCTTTTTTTCACTACAAAACCTTTTTCTCTTGTCAAAGACTTCTCATGCCAGAGAGTGAGTGGTGGCTATGAAAAAGCAGCTTTCAAGATTCCATGACCTAAGAAATCTCTTCAGTTTTGAAGACAAAGCCATTACTTGCCATGTTGGGTCCCTATGGAACAAGTTGAATCAGTTTACATCCCTGTAGAGTTTATTAATACACACAAATATATTTCTTATGTTACTGTACCTCTGCCTTTTAAACCCCTAGATGCTAAGTATGCATGTAGGATATACCAAATGAAGCATTTCAATTTTCTTTTTTCAGAACATGAGGGTGCGGACAGTGAAAGGACAAGATTACTATTCCAAAACAGGAGCAAAATTCCACGGAAAAATGGAACAAAAATTTCTTCTTGTTGACTGTAAGAAAGTTGTATATGGTTCTTACAGGTAAGATAAGTCACTTAGGTGTCTCTAAGGAACCTGTCATCTCATTATCTCTCATGCTGCAATTTTTTTTCTATTTCTCAGAATTCTTCCAGGAAGATCCATGGGCAAATTTGATTATTATTATTGTAATTTACCAAGCTGCAATAGATACTCATTGCTAGCCTTGTACAATTTTTGATGCCCTCTTAGGTTTTCACAAATAAGAAATAAAGGATATGGCTTCTGCTATAACTGAAGACATGATAACAGAGACAAAAATCCTGATTTGTCATATATTGTCTGCATTATTCTCACTCCAGAAAAGTCTGCCAAAAATATTTTGTAGAGTTCCTCCTTGTAATACTCTTTTAAAGCTAACATTATAGACCTGTCCTGTGTCACTCTGTAGTATATCATGGTCAAATTCAGAATTGTCCAAGTTAAGATGACATAGTCGCTCTTTATATCTGGCGAAGTCAATTTATTCTATTTCCCATTTTAGTTCCATTATATGTGTGCAAAGGCTGGAAGAACTTTAAGCTTTGCAGAGTTGGAAAAAACCTGAAGTTATAGCAGAGACAGTGTCCTTTCACACATTATTAAATATTTTCATTCTTTTCATCCTGCACTACCCTCCTTTGCACAATTTATTTACTTTCTGACAGCACAGTGCCTCGGTGTCAGATGCACATCCACTGACTTTCATAGATTTTCACTCTGTAGGCTTTCAAAAATCTGGCTTTTTATTTCCTCTGAGACTTGGCAGTCCTCAGATTCAGACTGATGTATATAACTGGTAGTGAGGTAAGTGACAAATTCATAAATTAATCAGTATCAGAGAGTGCAAGGAGGATCTGCCTGTTTTGACATTTAGACACAGTGGTAGAGTCTGTGAAAATGTAATTTTGAAACATAACACTGCTTTAAGACCTAGCATCACAGGATCTGGAATAATCAATTTCTGTAGAAATTAAGCTTGCTTTGTAAACTTATCTAGTTATTTATAACAGGAAATGCATCTCTTTCTGTATTCGTGGTCTCAGAACTCAATTTAGAGTTTAGGGTTTTTTCAAAGATTACAAAATATATTAATAATTGTGAAAAAGTAGAAAAAACTTATCCATCACTATTTGATTTAATTTCCTCACATTGTCGTTTCCTGAAAAATACAAAACTAAAAACAAAAGCCAAATGAAATTAAATCAGAAAGCTATTTACATGAATCCAACAAACCATGAATTTTCTAACATCCAGAAGACAAATGCAAATAAAACATGTTCATAGAATTTAACTTTTTCAAAATTTTTTTCATAGAAATAAGATTGCAAAACAGATTAATTCTTTGTTCTAATGTAGAGATTGCATGTTTTTGATAGCATGACACAAGGCTTGTTGAAACATCCTTAATGTACATAGTAATCAATTTTATCTCATTTTGTAGCTGTAAAGTAGCTCAAGCTACCTAGCTTTCAGCTTGTGTTCAGCCTTTCTTAGTACAATAGAAAAGAGGAAAAATTCTGTCATCAGAATATTATCATTGCAATTAAAATAAATATTCATATCCATAGTAGAAAATGTAAAATTATTAATAATTCTGAGAAGCATATTTTTTGAAAATGTTTTTAGAGTGAAGTACATTCAGAACTGTTGAAGAAGTTGTGGATATTATTTCAAATGCATTTTTTTCACAACGTAATCACACGTTAACTTTCTCTGACTTAAGACTAAATAGTGTGGGTCTAGCTCATCCTGGCTAAGTTTCTGGAGAGTTGTTTTTTGTACCATTAGATATTTGTATTCTACTGTTGTTTGTGAATAAATTCTTCTGCAATATCCACTTTTTATAAGGGCAATTAAGTAGTTATAGACTCATTTATGCTACCACTGCAAGCAGCAGAGAGTCTCCAGCTGAGTTTGGATGGTACTAGATTAGACATTCCAATTCCAAATTCCATGAATCGTGCCCACAATTTTTTTATCTCTTTAGAAAGTATTCATACAAACCCCAGGTTTGTGTGAAAGATTTCTTATCAAAAGGGACCAGCGTCATACTTCAGTTCAAAAGAACTGTTTCTAATGGTCATTTGTTCTTCTTTCAGCTTCATGTGGTCGTATGAAAAAACCAACCTCAGTATGGTTCAGGTTATCACCGGACAGCTGGTTGAATCCTTTGATGAAGAATTCAGGACACTGTATGCCCGTTCTTCTGTTCCTAGCTCATTTGCTCCAGAATTAGTGCGGGTAAACAGTCGCAGGACACTCTGGGAAAATGACACATACCAGCACTCGGTGTCTTCCTTGGCTTCAGTTTCTAGCCAAAGAAACCTTTTTGGTAGGCAAGACAAAGTTCACAAAATAGATCCTGTTTGTTGGAAAACTCGTGGAAGATATGCAGTAAATGAAATAGAGAAATATGGCTTGAGAAATCAAGCCTATAGTAAACAACCATTTCATCCAGGTTTTAATGTGCAAAATCCTATCCAACAGTATCAACCTAGTGAAAAAAATGAACACTGGAAGAGACATAGTTATGCTGGGGAGAAGCCAGAAAGGACGCCTTACTTACTGCTCAACAGAGCTATTAATAGAGCCAACACTCCATCAAATCCTTGGAAAATGCCATCTGACAGCCTCAGCATTGTTTCTTCGTTACGAGGAGGATATGCAAATAACTACAATACACCCCAGCAGAGTTTTGCTGATCAGTTTTCACGACCAAAGGTAAACCTTGCAGAAAGAAATTCAATTGTCCGGAGGTCTTTCAACGGGACAGATAATCATATCCGCCACCTGCAGCAAAGGATGCCAACCCTCGAACACACGACCAAATCATTCCTGCGGAACTGGAGAATTAAGTCATATTTGAATGATCAGTCTGATTATCCAGTAGAGTCTAATGGGTCAGCTTTGGGTGACAGGTACGACAGCTATGACACACCTGAAACTATTAAAGCTCATGCGCTGTATTCGCATTCTCGCTTGCGATCATCCTTGGTGTTTCAGCCAACTCTGCCTGAACAGCAGGAAGTAAGCAGCTGTGCAAGTTCTTCAAATTCAACTATAATTGGATCAGAGGGAAGTGCGACACCAAAAGGGACATCTAATCATGCTCCAAGTGTGGAGAATGGAACTGATAATACTTCAGAAGAGCTTGGCACAAACGTCCCGCTTAAATCGGATGCACCAAAAAACCATAGAATTCATACTGCAGACAACACAAAACCTAATGTAAATTCAAATGCAGCAGGTGACTCATCTCTCTACTTGTACACAACGCTGTGTGCAGACAAACATGCAGAAAATTTGAAGAATCTTCAGAATGAAAATATGCTAAAAAGGAGAAGCTTTCCCATGTTTAATTCAAAGTCCATATTAGACCCTGGTTCTAACAAACATACATCCAGTTACATTTATAGCACATTGACTAGACATAGACTTAAGCAGCCAGTTAGTCCAAAACTTCCAGTGGACACACTGAAGAGCTCTAAAAGTTTGCACAGTGTGACCAACCATCTGCCCCAGGATGAAAAAGACCTCAAAGGAGAGATGAAGAGCCCAACTGCCAGCAAGGCAATTTCTATGGCTGCTCTCACTGAAGCTAGCAAAGAGGAGTCTAGTAAGGATTGCACAACAAAGAAAGAAAGTAAGAATTCCCCAAGTTTTCTAAAGAAAGGATCCCAGAAACTGCGATCACTTCTTAATCTCACACCAGACAAGAAGGAAAACTTGTCAAAAAACAAAGGTCCTGCCTTTTACAGAATGTGTAGTAGTTCTGACACGTTGGTTTCTGAAGAAGAGAATCAAAAACCAAAGATTTCTGAGAATAAGACAGATTCTTCCCCGAGGAGAAAGAGAAACACATCATCAAATTCTCAAGGTAGCTTGAACAGAAGTAAAGAGGATGTCACTGGAAGCCCAACAAAGTCTCCTAAGTCCCCAAAGTCACCAAAACCTCCAAAATCTCCATCTGATGAAGGCAATAGAAAGTGTCCTCTCTTGTGCCCCATTGAAACTAAGTTCATAGAGACTGCAGGAGACGCGTCTACTCCAAGATTCAATACAGAACAGATTCAGTATCAGGACGTGAAAGAAATTAGCACAAATGCTACTCCTGAAAGTGCCCCTGTTGCTGCTCTTCAAAGGGCAAGTTCAATGATGCCACAGCTGCCCAGCTCAAAACGCCAAGAGGAGCTGAGGCCTCGTTTGAGTGAGAGGCGTGTTTATAGCCGCTTTGAGCCATTCTGCAAGATGGAAAATGCACCTGTAGGAAATGCACCCAACAGCAGTCCACATCTCTCAGATATCAAAAGAAAAACCTTGGGGAATAATTACGGCAGGAGTAATCACATGGTCAGCTACAACTCAACTGCTTACCATCCATTGCCACCTAATGAAAATAAGCTGCGAGGATTTATGCAAAAGTTTGGAAACTTCCTGCACAAAAGCAAGTAAAACTTCTGTTGGTTATGTTGAAATACAAGAATGACAAAGCTGGACAAAATCTTAACTGGAGGAGACTGATGGGCAACTTCTGTAGAGCTTACTTGGGTTTCTTCTTGGGTCTAGGACATTGGAATGAATGTACAATTTTTTACAGAATTATCGTAGAATTGTTACACTTAAATCTTTGCAAAAATCCTGTGTCCCTGAGATGTCTCAAGAGAGTTGTTTATAGTGTTTATATTGTAAGATTAATTTTATATATTTTCCTTATGAAGAAAATATGTACTAACATATTGTAAGATTAAGTGTGAGGAAAAGGAGATGGAGGATGTTTTTAAACTTCAAATAGTGCTGTTTCCAAAGATTTGTCCTTTAAAAATAGTATAGCACTAGGAATAGGGGCTTAATTTTTTGAGCATTTATGCAACTTTTAAATGATAAACACAAATGTTAATGCATTGCATGTTACTTATCTTTAAATTCTCAAAACCTTTTAGCCTTCATCTTGTTAATAATTTACCCCATAGCATCTATCAAACTGCTTGGGCAGCAGATGGATCTGTCTTACTTTATTGAATTTTCCATATGATATGATACTGCTCTAAAGTATTCGGCACACAGATCTTAAAATGACTTTCATCTGAGCTTTCACAGATTTTTTAATGTGGTTAAACTACTGTGAATGGAGGATGAATGTAAAAAAAAAAACTATTTATGAAAGAGGTGCCTTGGAAATAAATTACATGTTAAATTTTAATGGGTTAATTGCATTTATGTAACATGCCAGTAGTCTGTAATGTATTCCAAAAATAGCTTTTTGTTACATTTTTCTGTTTGGTGTTACAAAACAAAAAAATATATCCATGAACTTCCACTTCTCAGGTAAATTGTTGAGTGTCATATGCAACAGTCATGTTTTAAATGTTGCCAGATATATTTGCAACTGTGGCTTTAATAACCTAGTGTTTTAAATAAGGTTGTAAGTGCTTTAGATTAGGTGTATGAGGAAGATGCAGGCTCAACCCTGCAGTGCTGCCCTATGTCCAGATGAATATTACAAGGCCAGAAGCAATTAGGCATCGAAAAATGAGAAACAGAAAACTCACCACATCAAACAATAAGGCAGCTGTCTTAGGCCAATGAAAGTACCAGTGAAGGGTGATAGCAGCAACTGTTTAGGTTAAATGAAGGTATTTAGGCACCTAGCTGCAGTTGAAAGGACACATTTTTTTTCAAATGTGCCTCTCGGTCATAAAAAAATTCTTAATATTAAGTGCCTATGCCCGGTCAGTGCTTATAAAAAACACAGGCAGGGTGTTTGGGGAGCAGCATGGCACCCAGAAATCTGAGAGGATTCATTGCTGAAAGTTTGTAATCCTTATACAGTCTTCACATTTTCAGGATCATGTTTTAGGAAATCCAGCCACTTTACTCTTCGATTTTTAAGGTCCTATGGCATTCTGTGGAGGAGTCCCACTAAGTCTTGGCTTTATTCTTTAGAAAGAAACAACAAAAAGGCATTTCATGCACCAGCAGGATCACCTGTATTTGTCTCCTCTACCTGTGGCCACTGAGAAGGGATTTTATGAGGAAAACTGCTTCTCATTGGGAATCTACTCTGGTTCATGTGAACTCACCATGATTGTTATCACTGATTTCAGTGAAGCAGTGCCAGCCTTTTGTTCAACCTGTTTCTCAGACAGCCTTGTTAGGTTGATGCATCATAGCAATAGCTGTTTCACTGTGGGGATGGTACTTATTTATAAGCATGGCAAAGTCTTTCATCTCTATCCTTTCCTGAAAGTTAAGGTCTCCCTTTTACCTGTGACCCTGGAAGAGATTTTGTTAATTTCTTGGTGAACACCAGTCCCTTCGTTCACTCCGTGCTGAACCACAGTAGTTGACGTTTTTCCCAGTGAACTTTTATACTGAAATATTCTGTCCCAACTGAAGTAGCATTTTCAGACCTAAGGCTAGGACTGTCCCCTAAGTGCTCCAAGCATATTTTCAATATAAGGATAACTAAATTACACAGCTGTGCAGCCAGCAGTCATGTACTTTTTTAATAACTCTTAATATTTTTTTTATCAGGGAAGTTAGTAATTCAGGACGGTGTGTGAATTAACAGTGCAGCAAAAGAACCTAATCAAGATGCAGGTGGTGCTAAAAATTATGAGGGTAGTTTTTAGGAGCATCCTTAATTTTCACTTTTAAGAGCTCTGATACATGCTTGTAGGCAGTACTGTATGTGGGAATGAGATGAGAGGTAGAGCAAGGGTCTTGGGGCAAATTTTGCAGTGACAGAACTTTCCATTTTATAGTAAACTTTGAGAAACCTATTTTGATACAATTTGGAAATATTTTGTTGTCTTTTTCTAAGTAGATTGATTATTAGAGAGACCTGAGAAGGCAGATATTTTAATTTACCAATTTTTCTATGTTTATAGATATATATTACTATTTTGTACTTATGCAGAAGATTAAGACCCTTCAGTGAAGAGCCTATTCATATAGACTGAATGCAAAAAATTAATCACTGTAGAAGTAGATTTGTTTCATTTTCACATCTCTCCTCAGCGGTCCCACATAGGAATGTAGCTACATTAAGGTCTGATCTTAACGAGGTTAATGGAAATGGATGCAAAAGACCACCACAGCCCTCAGTGGAAATAGGATCAGACACATAATATACTGATACCATTATTTTAGAAATGTTACAAGACCCACTGCTGCTTGAGGAGCACAAGATTCTTGATACCATGGGAAGAGCAGACCAATATCCTGCCCACAGCTGCAGCTTTGAAGGTGGGGGACCACACTGGGGAGCTCCACAGGTGGTGTGAGGGCCAACTGTTAGTTTGTTTTCTCCAAAACCATGTTAAAATGCTTACCCAGTCCTGTCTGATGTGTCATGTGCCTCTGGGGGAACCCACCTGTTCACAAAACAGAAAGGAGAAGTATGGGGCAGGGGGGAGTATCAGCATCAGCAAAGAAAAAGGAAATGAACAGTTCCAGAGGGAAAACTAAAATTTATATTTTTGAACTTCCTTTTCCCATAGCTTGTCTGATGTTTTCGCTCTTCCTCGGAGATGTATTTTGTTCACTGTGTCTTAAATGTTCTCTGCACATTGCAGGTGTGCTACTACACCCTGCACACACCCAGTGCACTTCCAGTTGTGTAAGACTGTGAAGTAACAGCTGTTGATGTGCACGACGGTCATTTGGCCAAATGGTTTGGGGGGTATGAAACCCATTAAAAAATGACATGTTGTTTCTACATTAAATAAAACTCGATCAGCACCATAGTAGATCCGGGCTATCCACTGTATCTTTGGCCATGCCAAAGCTGATCATAGTTCTGCAATGCTGAGCACAGCCCTCAGCAGCACCTTTGGCACCTGAGAGAAGTGCAGGTGGGAGATCCAGGCTCCTTGTGTGGTGCCCATACAACTTCAGTCATAAAGAAACCACCCCTACATATGGTCGTAATACCCAGGGAATCAATTGCTTCATTTCTTCAGCCTTGTAATAAACAGTTTTTACTGCCTCTCAGATTGCAAAACGTTGGTTGGTTGCTTTCTAATGGGCTTGTACTGCACTCTTTATCCATGCTAGCAACCATGAACTAGATGTAAAGAAAGGTTAAAAATTAAGAAAAAATTTCCAGCTGTGTAATACTTGAGGGTAGTAGTATTTTTCACAGACGTTGAAAGAAAATTTATCAGACAAAATAAGTTTGTGCTTGATAGGTGAAAAATTGCTATTCAGAGAAAAGCTATTATATTTTTTCTGAAATGTATTTTAAAATGTTGTCATTTATAATGAAATCATAAGAAAAATACCAAATCAGTTGCAAGCAAATGTAAAAATAAAATTTAAAATGTCTCACTAAGCTGAACAATAAATGTATATTTTTTTTCATGTGTAGCATTATGCAGGTTAAACTGTACAACCAAGTAGCTTTGGAGCTGTGTAATGCAGAGATCAGTAAATCTACTGTGGTGCTTAGTGTATTTTATTCCCCATATCAATACTCTACTGCACTAAGGGTGTTTTTTTTTTAATTAGCTTTTTGTTCAAGTCAGGAGAGTTAAAGCAACATGAAGATGCAGTAATAGACAGGTAATTGAGACATGTTACTCCAATTTTGTATTCACCTGTATGAGTACATGTTCCATTAGCACCCTTGTGACAAGAGAGGAGACTGCAATGCTCAAAAGGTCATCTTGCCATCTCATTCATCTTGTACAGGTGCTTATAGATGCCTTGGTACCTTTTTATAGGGTCTTAAATTTTTCATATTTTTCAACTCGAGTTGCAATTATGTCTTCATTTTTCAGATTTTGACATGATATCAAAGACGTTGCATGTTCTGAGAACTGTTTTCTGTATTGAGAAACAGGATGGAAGAAAATTTACTCTTGAACAGCTCAAAACAGAGCTACTTTGCTCTTAGGCAAAGGTAGTAGTGCAGATTTCTACTTTAGTGAAGTTAACTAGTTAACTTTTAATCCTCTTAGCCTTTCTTGCTTAGAATGGTTCCCCCAGGTCAGTATTTAAAATCAGTTTTCATATATGTTACACTTAAAAAGTGGTCAAGTCATATTTCTGAGAAGTCAGGGGGATACAGAGTGCTAGATTCCCAAACAAACCTTGAAAATATTTTCATGTATTTCTGGAAGAGGATATGGTTTACAAAAAATCATTGGACATCTCTTCAGAAGAAGCTGCCGTGGACGACTGTGCATCTTTCTCCCACCATGTGTATTATGCTAACTGAAAATTCCACAGATAGGTGCAAAAGATAATTGAGGGGAAAAATAATCCCTTCTTGTATGTTTTGATTGTATTGCTTCCATATATAATATAGCTGTGAGGAAAAATGTTTATTTTCCCTCTGAAGCAGACAAAATTTATGACAGTTGAAGTTGAAATCTTTTCAAGACTATTCAGTAGGGGCAATATTTTATTGTGTTTGAGAAATGATGCAACTCAAACGCAGGACTCTTACATGTCTGTTGTACATTGTCTGTTCTTCCCTCATTTAGCAATCACTATGCACAAAATTCAGACTGATTGCCTCCGGCTTCCAAGCCTTTCAATACTCTGGAGAACTGATCCAACAAGGCATTAAACACACACTTGGTATAAAATAGGCAGTCCCTGGACAGAACATAACACTGGGCAAATGTGTTAAATTTTGATGTAAAAAAATCTCAGTGTAGTCCTAGCTGATTTATTGTGGAAGACTGATGAATATATGATTTCTTTTTTTGGCCATGGCAACACCATGTTTTGACATCCTATCTGGCATGTTTCTTCCAAGTGTCACATATGCTGTTGTTAAAATACCATTATTCTGGTTTCAGGTTCCAGATCAATCTTCCTTAGTGCAGGGTCCGTGGATCCCTGGTGATCTGTAAGACTTCAAAAGGTGACACAGAAATGAATTCAGGTGACTGAAAAAATGCAATCAGACAGAACAGAAAAGCATTTGTGCATATTTCTACATATAGCAAAGGAAGCAAGCAAAAATGGAAGATAAAGTCAAAGTGAACAATTTTAATATAGTTTTTACCAGTTGAAAATGAAAGCTGGTACAGCAATGCTGCAGGAGAAAAAATAATATTAATGAGGTGCTCTCTGATAAAAAAATTTAAAAAGTTTAAAACCCCTGATCTAGATGATGCAAAAAAATCATGAGGGGTGCAACACACATACACACACAAGACCCAGAATATATATTACTGGGTAATTTCTGGGGAAAAAAGCAAACAGGAGTTCCATCAAGTTGGTTTCAGTACTGACAGATATAGAAGACTGAGCTTGTTTCATTTAAAATTTTTACTTGATATGTAAATCATTTTTCTCAGATGGAATTCCTTGATTACATAGCAGCTATGTTACGGATATACTGTGTATGTACAGATACAAACCAAAAAATGTCTTGAAATAATTTATTACTTTTATTTTTTACCAAATAAAATGTTTCTTCTAAAACTCAGCTCATTCCTGTGGTCTTGTTTTCACTGGCTCATACTGTTATTAACCTTTTTTAATTTCAGAATCTACTACCTCATCTTAAAAGATGCAGATGTCAGAAATGTAGGGTGGAATGTTGTAAATTGAGGTCTCAAAACTGCTTCATGGCATCATCACTGTTCACACCTCTACAGGTCTAGGAGTCTATCCAAATTATAGAGAAAAGACCTAAACCAACAACACTTTAATGGACAATTTCTGTTACAAAGTATAGGTAGATGGATCAAAGAAGAGATAAGATCAACAGTATTAGCATTCCATGTTCACTTTCAGAGCCTTGTACCACCTCCCTGCTCTGGCATTTCAGATTTGGTTTCCTTCCTGTTAATTCTGCCTTGCTAGCAATGTCAGGTTCAGGAGTTTTTTTCTGTGTCCTCCTTCTATCTCCACCTTAATTTCCTCTTTCCTATTTATATGAAACGTCCTTCAGAAATCTGTTTGTCTACCTCTCTTCCATCACATTGCTTGAGGGAATTGGTTTCAGGCAACTCCATGCAGGAGTGCATGCTACTACTGAATGGCTAATGAGCAATCAATTTTGAATGCTGAATATTTGTTCAGTGCCTTTGAAAATCCAATAGAAACCATAGTAGGCTTTCCAGGCAGCTTAAAGTCAGAGGAAGGAAATTAAGAGGAACAGAGTATGTGGAAAGTGCAAAAGAGAAGGGTTATAGAACCTTCAGGTTAAAGTAACCTGAGGTAGTTACTTTTATTGCCACGTGGAACTTTGATGGCAAACTTTGTTGTAGTGGTATGTATGCAGGCACTCATGCCATCTATCTTTATGCATAATACTGAGGCTCCTACTTGTACAGGAACTGCTACTTACATAGTAATATAAGTAAAAATCATCTTGGTTAATTGAGCTCAAGCTTTTTTTTGATTCCCACACGCAAGTAATTATAATTCCCATCTCCCTTCCTTCCTGTTTTCCTCACTTAGGTCCAACCTAAACTTACCCTGCCAGCAGTCCTATCTGCAGCATTTCAGCATTACTAGGCAAATAATAATAAAAAAAACCCTGAACCTTTCCATTTTCCATATCAGTTGGATTGTGTAGGAATCTATGCCTGTGGCCAAATGAGTACAAGACTGATGGCTGTACGAGTTGGGGATTTCTGACAGAAAAGCTCTTGCATGCCATTCATCACTGAAAGTTAAAATGTGCCTCTTTTCGAAAAAATATTGTTGAAAACTAGAATAATCACAGTGAGTTATGGCAGAATTACTTGAATCTCCAAGAATTGCTCATAGCTGAATTTGAGCTGTGATTCCCTTTTGGCAGATGGGAAGCCCAAGGCTGCGCTGCTCCCAGTTGTCGAAGCAGCTGTGGGTGTAGACACAGATGACTCCTCATTTTACCTCCATTCAGTTTCACTGCCTTGAATTTACCAAAAATACGAGTGGTTTAGGGATGCCATTTCCAGACGTGTAAACAGGCTTGACAATCCTTCCACTGAAGAAAGTTTTCCTAATCTCTAATCTAAACGTTCCTTGGTGCAACTTGCTCTCGTCCAGTATCAGTTACTTCAGTGAAACCCACCTCTGGCTCAGATGGTCCCTGCACTAAAAATGTTGAGTCCTGGGGGGCAATATCCTGGAGGAATGCTTTGAATCCATTTCCTTTTGGCCAAATAACACCCAGAGGAACCTCTCTGCTACTGTCCAAAGGACCTTGCCACCATTCTTCAGTGCTTCAAATGGCAAGGGGGGGACAGGATCAAAAATCACTGATCTGAAAGAATGTCCTTTTCACTTGCTAGGAAGAAATAAGCTATGAGGGAAGTATGCCTTCCTCTACAGATTTTAAGAGTGGATGTTCCACAAACTGCTTTTTTCAAACTTAATGCCCTTATAGTTTTATCTGATACAGAGTGCAGACTTAGAGCACTAAAACTACCCAAACAATAAACTTTTGAACCCTTAGGAGGTTTTAAACAGAATGAAAAATTCTCAGGAGCATGTTTGTTCTTTTTTCCCACACACCTCCCAGGGTATGACCAGAGAGGAAAAAACAGTGCAAATGAGAGTAAACCAGAGGGTAACTTTGTGTTTATACTTTTTTCTTCTATCAGGGCTTCTGCACTACATGTTGGTTTTAGCTCTTCACTGAAAAGCTCATTGAAAGCCTCAAGTCGTACCTCTTACATTGGTCTTTAAACCCATCTTTGAGACTTCTGTTTAACCCTCCCCACCCCCCCAATTTGTCACATTATTTGATTCACCCCTCTGCAGGATTTTAAAAAAATGATCTATAGTAAATATATATTTCCTGAGGAATATCACTGGCTGCATAGATAACATTTTGAAGATTACATATATATATATTTACACAGACTGGCACACACTTATTTTCCAGCTTGATCAGCTCAAAATGCACCAAATATATTGAACAATGATCTACAGTTAAAAGAGACTAATTTCTCAGTAGATAAAAAAATCAGTCTATCATCTTTAACAGGCAGTATTTTATTGAGTTCACAAGCCAATAATTTGTTTGAATTATTTGCAGTTCAGTTATTTACAAAAATGTTAATCTTGTGACCTTGAGAGATTAAATAGTAAGTGAAGCTGATAGCTGGCAGTTTGAACTCAAGCAACATTTACTTCCTTTGCATTTCCTTGAGCAAGCAATATTAAGCCTCATCAAAGAGAGAGCATGACTCTAGGATGTACACTTGCATAAAGTCTGACACACACCTGCTTGTACTGACATAGCAGCAACAGAAAGAAACAAACAGCAACAAATACTATAAATCTTTCATGCTCAGTAGTGAAGAAAATGTTAAAAATCATGTTAGGGATTTCAAATTGAAGTCTCATTTTCCAAATCACAGAGATGATGGGGGCTTTGTTTTGTTTGGGGTTTTTTTGTTTTGTTTTGGGGGTTTTTTTGGGGGGTAGGAGAGGCAGTGAGGTTAAGCACTGTATCTGGACTTACTCCTTATATTTTGCAGATATCCATATCTTGATAAGACTCATCGTGCTCAACTCACAATTTTTTAAGGGAAATAAATACTTTTAAGGTCTGTAAAGCCTGCAAAGTACTTCTGTGATTTAAGAAAGGATGCCTTCAGTCACATGCCGAGAGATCAAGGATTCACTCCTGAGTCTGTACTTCAGAAAAGGAATCTTTCTAGGGAATAACATTCTGCATATTGGCCACATGGACAACTTGGAGACTTTATTTTCAGTAGAACATTAGGAATGCATTTGCATCTTTAGATGACAAATCTTAGAAAGTCTGAATAATGAAATAAACAAAAATAAACATATAAGCCAGAACAAGATTAATGTATGTTTCTCTTTTTTATGTGTGCTTTTTAATGTTTTTTGGGGTTTTTTTTAAAGATATTAATTTTTCATTCCCCAATACTCATTATTAATTAATATAGCCTCCTTCTTTGAATTTTAAATAACCCTTCACTACTACAACTGCCTTGGATTCCAAACTTACAGAAACACAATGACCTTTACATGACCTTGCAAACTTTACCTACTTCAGATTTCAAGAAGAGTACCTTGAAGTGTATTTTTTCCTCTTGCTTGCAAAGCAAGATCCATTGTGCCATTGAACTCTTTAGAAAAAATTTTAATGTGAGAGGAAATATTGGTCAAAGCATTTATATCAAAATGCTTACATGCACATCTATAAAAGTCTTAATTAAATGGGAGAAAGAATCAAAAGAGAAAGAAATACTAGACCCTCCATTTGCTTGAGACAGCCAAAATGTATATTGGAATATTTTAATCCCCTGCTGGTAGCAAACCAGATTTGCAGTGCTTTTGAAGTCACAAGCAAAATAAAGTCTTCTCAGCAACTGGATGAGTTCCTGTCCTGGAGCTCTGTATGGCAAAGGGACCAGTGGTGATTTGTCCTGTCTCTATTGGAAGAAAACAAAGCCATCTGAAACCATAAGGAACAGGAATCTGACCTCATTAGTACAGTGAGTTAAAAACTCTGTTGCTGTAAGCACTTCCTGAGAAGTTTCAAGCAGGACTGGTCTGCAGTGTCTGATAAAAAATTCATGTACAATATCATAATAAAATCCCTGGTCTTAATTTTTCCCTCCCTTCCCAAAAGAAATTTCCTCTCTCCCTATGCTGCTACCCATGAATTTGTGAGTGCAGCTTAGCGAGAGTGCCACTGCACAATGATACCTCAGACAAATGTGCAAACTACAGCCAATTTTGCAGTTCTAATGAGACTGCTAAAGTATCTGAAGTGCCATGGTTTAAAGACTCCTCATATATCTCCATTCTTTTGCATTATTAAACCAACCATAGAAGAGACTGCAAAACTGGCATTGAAGTTATCCAGTTTCTGATAACTGGATATCAGTGCCAATGTACTGATAGCAGTCTTCATGTAATAAATTATTATATCGTGTGATATTTGTATATACACTGTATTTATAATATCAGATAAATTGATATTTAATTTTTTTTGACCTGACAAGGTAGAAAAATGCCTCAGAATAAAGAGCATATGATTATACAGCCCTAGTTTTGCAGATAGTTCCTTACTGACTTCCAAAATTAAGGACAGAGCATTCTTTGAACTGTACTTTATCTAGTAATCATTATATAAAATGCTATTTAGGAAATATATAATTCATTTTCTTTCAACATGGTGAGGATAGCAGCATGAAAGAATGATAATTACAAGAAAGGATTTAGAAAAGAGGAACCTGATGATAGACTTTTTCAAACACATTTTGGGTAGGTTTTTGTCTGGTTTTTGGTTTTTTGTTTGGTTGGTTTGGTTTTGTTTTTTGTTGTGATTTTTTTTCATGTACAGGATGCATATTCCCTGTAGAGATGAGAAACTACAGATGAATCATAAAGTAGTGTGAATCATAAATTGGTGCTTGCTGTAAAGCGCAGTTATGAATTAATTTCAACTTATGAATCCATTATTAAGTTGCAACTAATACAAGACCCGGCAGCTGTTACATCTAAATAACATAAATCAGCAATTTCCATGCTGATTTACACCCAAGAAAGGGCAGTTCTGAGTCCTGATTTTGAGGATGTGCAATATTTTTAAAGGAAGGACTGGAACAGCACTTGTGAGATCAAGATTTAGCAGTTCCTCCACAGGTTTCTTGTGTGGCCAGCTAAGGCTTTGCTTTCTAAACACACTGTGCAACCACATTTTTATATCTTCCATTTGTCCTCTAAGATACAATAAAGAAGCAGAGCTGAATACACTGACCATAAGTCAAGATTCCTTCTTCCCCTGACTAAATGCCTTAGTGATGCTCCTACAGAGGTAATCCTGAGGCAGTACTGGTTGCCCCTCCAGTTTCTGTGAACCTGCTGCTTCAGCCAGGGACACACAGAGATCAAGGACAGAAAGGGGCAGGTTTTTTCACAGAAGTACAGAATCACAGAATGTTAGAGGTTGGAAGGGACCTCAAGAGATCATTGAGTCCAACCACCCTGTCAGGGCAGGATCACCTAGTGTAGGTCACACAGGAACACACCCAGGTGGGATTTGAATGTCTCCAGAGGAGGCTCCACAGCCTCACTGGGCCTGAGAGTGACAGTACTGAGCTTGTACTGAGAGTCACAGTACTCTGTCAGTACTCTGTCACTCTCACAGTGAAAAAGCTTTTCCTTATGTTTAGGCAGAACTTCCTCTGGTCCAGCTTGCACCTGTTGCCCCTTTTCCTATCATTGGACATCACTGAGAAGAGTCTGGCTCCATCCTCCTGACACTCACTCTTTACATATTTATAAAATTGATGAGCTCGCTCCTCAGTCTCCTCCAAGCTGAAGAGCCCCAGCTCCCTCAGCCTTACCTCATACGGGAGATGTTCCACTCCCTTTATCATCTTTGTGGCTTTACAAAATCAGAGTGCAGTAAGTGGGAGAAAGGTTCACTGAGCAACTTTAAAGGTAAGAGGGATTATGATTCTTCCAGCAAGATCCAGACCTCTTAGGTGTGCTGAAAAGCAGAACTTTAGTGATCAGAAAACTGACATACTGGGCTCTACTGACTTCCCAGTCAGACAGAAACCAAGTCAGATTTTGAGGCTTAAAAATGTGGATCTAGGTGAATAAAATGGGTGTTGTGTGGTGGCACTTCTGCTGATCTGGTTTCTCGTCCATTTTTTATGTTCCCTGTACACAGTGAAAGGGATGAGGAGGGCTCCTGGACAAAGCACCCAGAAAGGATGGTGGAAGACAGACATACTTTCTGCAGAGTCAGGAGGGGTTTTACTGTACTTTATCAGTCATGTGTTTCCTCACTGGCCACAGATAGAGGCAGATTCCTGTATAGAATGGCTCCCACATGGATCAAGTTGAAGGCACCGTTGTTAACAACTGGTGAAGAGGCTGAGACCTGAGCAAGGAGGAGGCTGAGGTGTGCCCTGATGCACTGGGAATCACAGGGAAGGGGCTGGTAATCCCCCCAGGGGAGCCCAGCACCCACAGACCCTGAAAGCCACAGCTCATGCCCCTTTTGTTTGCACAAAAGATGAAAATTTTTCACCAAGCCTCTGCCAAGTAGCTCCCAATGTTTTCAGAAGTTTTTAGTTGAGATGAGATGAGGGAGTGTCCAAACTAGAACAAGCAATTGAAATACAGGCTGTAAACCAGAGGCTGAGCTTGACAACACCACAATATGTTACACACCCTTGCAAAGAGCTGGACTGCCACAGATAAACAAGAACAGCAGTCTGGAGGTAGTTTCTAAACCAGGACCTCTGCTTCCTTTTCCTTCTTTGCAAAAAGTTTCTTTTGGTTGTAGATCTTCGCATTGTACCTCGGGTTCACTGAAGCTGCAAAAGTCTGGGGATGTATTTTAAGATCACCAGTAAGAAACCCTTCAGAAGAGAGGTATTATTATTATGTACCTCTCTGATTATAACATGCCTTAAAGTACTTTGAACTGAGTAGTTCTATGGAACCAGAAATACTCAAATCAAAATGCTTTGCTTTTATTTATCAGCTTCACTATTTGTCTGTTTTCATTGTTTATCATAACTCCCATTCAACTGTATCTGTATCAATACATCATTGCATAATTGAGTCTTCCTAACTTGCATATCTTTTAAATTTTTTAAAAAATTTTTTTACTCATTAGGAAAAAAAAAAAAAAAGGTAATAATCGGGCTGAATATGAATTGCCAAGACTGCAGGTAGAGAGGGATTTTTAGCTGAAATTTTTTTTGAAAGGAGATATCAACTCCCTGAAATGAAAGCTTTTTATTTAATTTCTCATTTTCACTTCATCTATCCAAGGTGAGCTATTTCTGTAAATTTTTCAACTTAAAAACCTTTAGAAAAAATTTCCAAAGCAGCCTGACAACTGCATTCAGTCATTCTGGAGTGGAAATTCCAGCCCATCCGGTTCAAAATGAACACTGGCTTTCAAGCAAGAGTGCACCTACAACAGTGTAAACATAAACAACACCCAGACATGATTGACTGGAATGACTCTTGTAAATATCAATATGAAACTCATTTTACTAGAAAGATTTCACTTTTTGTCTTTTTTTTTTAATTGTGGAGCATGTTAAATACACTAAGTAATTGTTAACTATGAAGATCAAGGCAGGAAGATTTAGTGTGAGTGTTACTATCAAACCTTCCCCCTTTTGCTTTCCAAAGAACAACATTACTGTTGGTAAGCAGGTACACAGCAACATGGGTGAGTTAAACAGGGAAGGGAAAAAGGATAAGGAACTTTTGTCCGACAGGACAGCCCAGCTGCTAGTGTTTTGTCCAGAGGTATTGTGCCATCTATATCATTGTGGTTTTCAAGACCAATCTGGATAAAGCCCTCGGCAACCCAACCTGACACCACAACTGGTGCTACCTTGGGCAGGAGGTTGAACTGGGTATTCTCTTGAGGTCCCTTCCAGCCTGTGATCTAAAGGAGATGTCTTTACACCTGCCTACCAGCATTTAAACCTGTCTCCTGTGATCCCGGCTCTCTTCTGCTGCCCTGTGGTGTTGGTCGCCTGCAAAGAGCTGGTGGCACACATCCCCGTGGCTCTGATGAAACTCCGAGAGCCGCACTTCATTGCAGCAGCCCAGTGTGGTGTGCCCCATTCCTCCTTTCTTGCCTGTAAGCCCCAGCTTAGGGAATGTCCCCAGCATGTGACACAGGAGGCAGAAATGCAACAGATGGGAGGAAGAGGGAAACACCTCCATTCATCCCTTCTTGCACGAAGCCTGATCTTGACCTGCTGCTTCACCTGGAGCAGGTGCTTCATCCTTCTCATGTGGTGACCTGTCTTCCCTGAGGGATGAGACTCAGGGCATGCACAGTATTTATTTTTTGTAACATTTGGGTTTAGCGTGCAAGCTACAGTGTGCACTTTATTTCTTTGTTTTATCTTCTGCAGCATATGTCTATTTAAAATATCTCTGTGGGAACAAAATTTGCTTTGGGGTTTTATTTTGACAGATTCAATGTTTCTTGATTTAGAGTTATTCAACTTGTGAACTGCTATTACTCCTCAGAATATCTGATATTGACAGACTGCTCCTCACACTCCACCCCCCCCAAAAAAAAAACAACAACTTGTCCAGTCAAGCACAAAATGAAGCTAAATGAGGGAAATCAAATAATAAATGAGTGCTTAAAGTTTACACTGTTGCTATGGGTTGGAAATGAGTATTTTTCTTTCCAAATAGTAGATGGTCCTTCAATTAAATAAATTTGTTGACCAGTTAAATGGAATTAATTTAGATTTAGTTTTAGATGCTGCAAAAGGCTTTTGAACCTTATTAATATTCCAGCCACATAAAATTTGGCCAGTTAAAACTTCCATTTTTTTTTTCAAAAGTATAGCTTGCTAATGCCAACTAAGATAATAATGATATTTTTCATGAGTTTTTGAGATAATGGCTAAAACCTTCAGAAAATTCCTTTAATTATATATCTAATATTTCTCTAATTGCCAGCTGTGGTACTGCAGCTGCTTGACATTTTGTTTTCTGAAACAAAAGGAAGCGATTGCTCCATTTCCACTCAGGGTGAAGAATATTCTGTGTAAAGAGTCTTAGAATAAGTTTTAGGGGATGTGAAGGATATTTTTTGGTGTTATTCCAATGGATATTTTTGCTCGCAGCTAGAGTTTTATCAATATACCCTGATGGAGAATTCACAGTGAGCCACAGCTGCAGTTCCTCTAGATAGATAGATAACCTGTCCTAGGTCAGGTTCACTCTACTACTGGTCCTGAGAGCCTCAGGATCCTTACTTCACCCCATAGCCTCAAAGCAGGGCAAGCCCAGGGGTGCCACTCTCGTGATGTAGAGGCCATCAGCAGTCAAGAACATTTTTTTCTGTGAAACAAACCAGCAGATATTGACTGCTTGAAAGTCAGCCCTTGAAAGTCAGCACTTGGAAGTCAGCACAGCCCTTGAGGGAGGTTGTTGTGTCAGCCCATGGAGTTAGCTGGAAAAGGGGGCAGGCTGGCCAGGCTCCTGCCTCCAACTCCCAGCCTACCCCTTCCTGTGTCCCAGCCTCTCCTGTGGCACAGGGTCAGCCTCTCCCTTTGCTCCCTTTATCTGCTTTAATCACTTGATGTCTTTGAAGTCACTTCAAAGGTCTGCTGTTAAAAATGAATATCCAGTAGATGATGCTGCCAGTCTTTTTAGGCAGGGAAACTGCCTCAAGTGATGGTCCTGCTCATGTCTTGATGCTTCATTCCACTGCTGGGTACATTTCCCTGTATCTTCTTGACTCCCAACTCTCTATTTAACCCATCATAACCTTCATAACCTTGTGTGCCGTACAAAAATTATTCAAGAAAGAAGATTGAGAGTGGTCACAATGTTTTTTATTATACTTAAATGTGGAGCTTTTGTGCAAAGTTTGCTAGACATTAAGTGTTTATGATTATTGGATATTAATGGTGACCAGAATATCTGGAGGAAATGGTTTCATCTTTCACTAGTTCTCTCCACTGACCTTCAGAGTAGATATTCCTGCATTTCACTGATATGAGATCAGTGAATCACTGATATGAGATCTCATGTGTTTGTCCCTTACAGAAGACTTGCTATACCGTTGGGTAAGTCTGGATCACCTGCACTGAAGCCATTTCTGAAAGCCATAATCCACAAATATTCTTGTATTACTGTTAATGTTACTGTTTTGGGTGAAGTTGTAATAATTTAACATCCACAATGAAAATCCTACTCAATAATTTTTTAGGTATAGCTGCCAAATGCGTAGTAGTGAGGTGGTTTTATAGGACTAAAACTGAGAAGCCTTAGGGTTATCAGCTGGTGAGTCTGACCAATACCTTGAGGGACTCAACAGGTCCAGTGAGCAAATTTTTAGGCCTTAGACACCTGATTTGTCCCAGCTAACTAGATACAAATGGTAAAACATTGGCAGCAGTTTCTGCTTCATTTTCAGTATCACCTTCATGTAGGGGTTTCTGGGGAGGGAGCAGAGACCAGACATCCATTGGTCTAGCTTTTAATTTGTATGTTCCTCTTTGAATCACAGCTAACCTGGCTATCTTCTTGCTTTCTCCTCAGTTGTGACTGTCTCAGACCTAGAGAAAATATGACTCATTTTGTGCTGGGAATCTTCATTTTATCTCTTCCATTTGGGAATTTTTGTGTGCTTTACAATGGCATCCTCATGTTTTTGAATGGAGACTTAGGACATGCTGTTAAATTTTCAGCTTTGATCTTTTCTGTAAAGAAGTGCTGCACTGATTTATACTGAATCATATTATTGCTCTGAAAAATTCCTAGTTCAGATCTTATCTACAAATATCAGTAATGTCTAATAAACAACTAATCTAAGTTAAGGGAATATGAAGTATATCAAAGTGGAATTGATAATTCTTCTCTAAAATTCTTCTCTGAATCTACCCTGAAATGACCTAAGAGATTTCTATATTCATTTGAGAAAGTGGGACCTGGGAATCTCCTTAGTGAAAAATATTTAGCTCTGACACGAAGAATGAAGAACAAGTCCACAGTAATAACACTAAGATGGTTGCAGGGAAGGTTTGCCTGCAGAACCAAAGGAAAAAAAAATTAAAAGATTTTTCACTAGAGTTACATTTTTTATTTACCTACTGGGAACTTTCTTAGGTTGTCCTCAGAGGTGGCACATCCCATATGGACAGTGAAGTCTGTAAGTCACGCTTATGGGCATGGTTATCCATTTGAGGATACTCTCTGCTGACTCACTTATCAAATATCAAGAAATACCAATCAAATATCAAGCTTACCAAATATCAAGATAAGTTCATAATCGTTGGAGCAACGTGAACATGCAGAATTTCTCTGGGGTGGTTGTCTTGCATGCTGCACACTTGCCTAATAACAAGAGTGGAGCTCATTCAGGGATGAATGCATTCAAAACCTGCATCTCCATGGAACTAGATGTAAGATTAAGGTAGAACGAAGGCCTTCAATTCAGTCAGGAGGTTTAAATTCTGACCTAAGTTACCTCTTTGCAATACTTCTCAGGCATGTTTCCTGCTGCAGATGAAGGAAGTCTAATTTGTTGGTACACTTGCACTTCCCCTACCTGCAGGCCAGCTCTGCTAAAGAAGGGAGATTGTTTTCTGACATCACCTGAAAACACACAGTCCTTCATGAATACTGGAAGTTTTAGTTCCTGCTAAAGGTCTTCTTGAACTTTGCAGAATGTTTTCTCGAGTGAGTTCATCCTGAGTTCTACCTCAGAAGAGAATGACTAAATATCATCCTTAATTAAAATTAAGTATCTCCCAAACTGTATTATTCACTGAAATTGTACTCTAAGTAGTAAAATAATCTGACTGGTTTGCCTTATCAGGAGTGATACCACTTTCTGGCTCTGCCATTAGAAAGGACAGATAGAGAGCACATAACAGCAAGACTTCTGAAACAGTGGATACAGTGTGAACAGTTCTTCATTTTTATTTATTGCCAGAAACCCACAAAATTCAAGCCAAGATGTGTCATAAGGATAACACAGAGAGCAACCATAACAATTCTTATCTTACTGATAAGAGAATCAGAAGTGACTTTAAAAGTAAAAAATCTGGAATGGTGAATGCTGTGGGAAAAAGAAGACTACTTATCTCTATACAACTTGGATTTTAAGCCATTTGTTAGATAACTTAAACAATGAGGAAGCTAAAATGAAAAAAAAAAATTAATATATTATTTTCCTGTGAGAAAATTCACATTGTCCAGATATAGAAATTATGAGGGTCAACAAGGGAGGGGTGGGAGCAGTAGTGCATGTGGAATCATGTGTTTTCAGCTCCATATATCTGTTCACTTTTTATCTTATCTTTAAATGCAAACACCAACTCTGCTCCTCTTCTGTTAGAGAACCAGCATTTTGCATGTGAGAGCTGATTTTTATTAGCTCCTGGCAGGAAAGCTGATCACCTTGCCTGTGCTTTATCCATCTGTTTACAAAGGGGAATATTAGATGTGTGACAGGGTGCCAAGTGTTCTTAGATTCTCCCTTCCCAGAGACCTCCGGGTCTGAGTCAGTGTCTATACTTACCTATGAATTTCTGTTGAAAAAACTGTGGGAAGTCAGGAGATATTAAATAGAAAATGGAAGAATCCTGGCTTATCTGGAGGTTTAGACACATCCTTTATCTCTGTATGTCTCTTTGTGTCTACAATCTAACTCTGTTTGACTCCTCAGACACTGCCACAGTCAAAAGAGATAACTGAAATCTTTTACATCAGACTGAAGTCCTAAATTCTTAAACTTGCTTGGTTACAATATACTTGTCTCAGTTAAGCTCTTTCTTTGCCCATTTTTTAATATTTTTTTTTCATTCTGAAATATAGCTCGAAGAGGAAACAAAGTGTTCTTTCAGTAGAAAACAACTAGAATTTAATTTGATTACATCTTCAGACAAGGTCCTTTCTACAATATAATATGATGACAGATACATTCAAATAGCATGCCATCGGCTTTAGGAAAGTTCTAGGTAAAAGGAAAAGATGTTTTTATTATCTTCTTGCATTAGATTATTTAGATTTTTGTAGATAAAAAAAAAGGAGTTGCTAGTCCTGGGAGGTATACTTTGAGCAAAAAGCTAATTCTCAGCTTCAGGTGCTTACTGGAGAATGAGTGCACCTTTTTGCATAGCACATGATAAGCAAAATGGTGAACTACAAAGACTACTGTGACAAAGAACATCCTTGTCACCCTAAAATATAACAGTTGAAGAAACTGAGTGCAAATTCATTTTTATTGTGGAGACAGAGGCTAAAGCAAATATGGGAAATTAACTCCTGTGACACCAGAAAGATCTTTTCTCACAAGTCATGGAATTGTAGAATCATCGAATGGTCCGGGTTGGGAGGGACCTTTTAAAGACCATCCAGTCCAACTTCCCTGCAACGGGCAGGGACACCTTTCACTAGGTAAGGTTGCTTAAAGCCCTGAGTAGGTAAAATACATTAAACACTTGCCTTTATCTGGACTTGAGTCCATCAGTACCTTTAAGCCCATTTCTTTTCATGAGCAGTACTTTCAGACACATTAGAAATAGTTCCCCCATCCTCCTCCTCCTCCCCCATCCTCTAAGAAAAATCAAAAAGCACAACTTAACAAGCATCTAGAGACTGTAGCATTTATGCTGACTGTAAAGTTCATAATGCTGGATCTCAGGTCATTGTTCAGAGTCTCAGGTCAGTATCCCCAGGACCTAAATCTTTGCTCATCACAACAGCAATAACAGTTCCTAAAGTATTATTCTCTTATTCCAAAAACAGTCATTAAAAAGTCACAATTAATCATACAGAAAAGGAGACAAAAAAGTTTATTAGAATTTTTCAGATATGAAGTATTAATTACTTCATTTTAATTATTTCCTTTTGACTGCTTCTAAGGAAAATCTCTTACCGTATGACAATTCTAGATAATGTCATAGACTATAATATATGGCTTTATCAGATAGATGAAAATAAATTAATTGAGGTGCTCTGTAGGTGATTTTATTGTTTAACTGGAGATATTATTGTCTGGAGACCATTTGTCAGAAACAGAGCAATGCAGAAACATCTAACAGTCACCTGATGGCTCTGAAGGGCATTTCATGCCTTTCTTACACCAACTTCATTGACACGAAAGAGATGTGTCAGTTGTGTTCAAACTAGTAATTTGGGTTCACGTAGCAGTTTCTACAAAGACTGAAAAGTCTGAAGATCTATATTTTGCCAAGCCAAATGCTTACTGATGAGGAAAAGTTATATGTTCTAATGTGACAGGTGTCTCTTATTTAAATTATTACCTATTTTCATTCAACACCAATGTAGAAATGAGAAAGGCCATTTAAGTCAATACACATCAATGAAATTACTAAAAAATTATTTTAATTCCTTTGCTATGCTAGAGGGCAATTTTGGACAGAATAAAAAAATCACCTCTCTTAAAAAGTATCAAGGTGTTCATTTTATCTACCATGCAACTTTTTCTTGTTGTCTGTCACATGGTATCTTACTTGACAATCAGTGTTTGATTGCAACATGTCATTTGGGTCTGTCATTGGAATGTGCATACAGTGTGCTATTACTGTGGTGTAACACTGCCCCTTTCTAAAAAGTTCCTAGCAATGAATGGCTTTCAATGACTCCTGAAGATTTCACTCAATTAATCTCGTGTTAAGTTGGTGTTTTGTGGTCTAGAGATTGGAGGTAGTTGCAAATTCTTTCCTCAGATTCTAATCATTGTGGTGACTGTAGCCTACTATTATATTTTCCAGTAAATATGTTCCAAAATCTGGTGGCTATACTGGGCAATGTGTAGGAATACAATTTTTTCTTAATAATAGATCAACATGTGAGAATGACTTATTATATTTCATAATCACACAATATCATTTTCTTGGGAAGAAATAGATATATCTACTAGTTCACTGGAGCACAATTTTTTTTCCAGGTTCCTACATGACATAGGTTTGAGAAAGTCCACTGCAGTAATTCTTAAAGAAAAGCTGTAACCATTTTGAAAATGCAAATTTTGTCCTGACAGCAAGTGAGGTGTCTGCTTTTGCAGCACACTGGAATGTTCAAGCGACCAGTGACTGAGCCAGCTCCAGGACTGGGAGTGCATCAAACCAATATGCAACAGCCTGACTGAAAAAAACAAAATTTATTTATTGGGGTGTAGTGTGGACCAAATGCAGCTGTAGTAGTTTCAAGACATTCCTGATGCCATACATGGATAGTATCAATAGCAAATGGCTAATGTGGGACTTTTAATATATTATATTCACTCAGGCAGTTATGAATTGTTAGCCTTTGGCCTGGATCTTTACTTTATTTGTTGTATAGCCATTGGCTTATCTTATAACTGCACCTCTGAAACCACTGTCTTCCATCACAATGAAGATGAGCTTTTTGTCCACATCCACTTCTTTTCCATGTGAGGGCCAGGTCTCAGATATTTGTATCCTAATTGGAATTCCTTGTGATTTTTCTCTGCCTTTATGTGGGCAGAGCAGTTCCTGTTTTGTGTCTTGCATGGGGAATTACAACATCAGAAAAATCAGTGCTTGTAAAACTAAATTAACTAAGGTGGTGTAGCTACAAGTAGGTTTCCACCAGCCCTGTGTACAAATACTGGTGCCACAGTGGCACTTCCAGTCTCTTCCTTTGTGCAATCTGTACCTCCTCCAGGATCCAGTCTTTCTACATCCTTCCCTACTTTCATTTGATTGCAGTCTGTATCATTTTCTTATTTCCTGTATCATTTTCTAGTTATTTCCTAACTAGAATTAGTCATTCCATGAGAACATGAAGGAAGCTGATCTGCTTTATATACATTTCAGTATGCTTACCTACACCATGGTTTGCACTCCTGATGCTGCTAGAGAGTCATGAGAGATGCTGCAGGGCAGTCATGAGAGGTTTTGTGTTTCCTGTTTGGTCTTAAATCCACTTGGATATATTAGCATTTACTGACCCATTAGTTCATCTGCTGAGCTTCAGCACTCAACACCTTGTAAAATTTGATGTCAATACCTTATCACAGTTCTTGCTGGTGTGATTTAGCTCTCAGAAGCTGGTAATTGTGACCAGGTAGTTCTTGACCTTACAGCTGCAGAGATCTGTCATAACTTTTATTAAAAACAGGCTGTGATTACTTGAGTCTGAAAAGTTGCCCTCTTTCAGATACTGAAGTATTCTTCACACACCTTGTGCTTTTCCCTATGTGCCTTCAAACAGGTGCTCATGTCAAAATACAAGATAGTTGTTTCCTCTCAGGCATAAAGTTGTCCCTAGGCATGAAATGTGCACCCATCAAATCTTCTCAGCCCTTAAATCCACAAATATTACTGTTTGGAACCACTTAAAGATGTGCTCTTCTTACCACAGCACACCCATTTGGTGGTAGAATTACCTTTATGTGATTCTTACATCTTGGAATCTGGTACACACTGGTGTTTGAACTGTTTTACTGTTTGGAGTAATTAATCTATATTGGGTTGCCTGGAGCAGCTCATCAGAGACTAAAATATAATGCAGCATGTTAATAAACATCTTTCCCAGTGTCCCATAGTGTACTGAAGGCATTATGTTCACTTCTTAATATTCAGCAAGGCTCATTTAAGATTTCTTCTTTTCTTCTTTAGTAACGTGATTGCTTGTATTCCTTGTGAAGCGATGGAACTAATATCTTCCAAAAAGCATAGTCATGAGCACTTCTGTCAGAGAATAACTGCACTCTGTGCTTGTCAAATTCTGAAAATCCCTCTTTAATAAAAAGATACAGTACTTATGTGTCCCAGTCCTTGTTTTGGGGTTTTTTTGGTTTTTTCACTTTTGATTTTAAGATTATTTTCTCCATTTTATCAGCTTTGACCATGGTTTTGCTCTTTCCATACCAATTCTCTTTGACCTTTGAAGGCAAAGATCACTTTCCCTAAACAATCTCTTCTAGAAGCTGGACTAATATACTTCACACAATAACCAAGCCTATTATTAGCAAGTTTTTATCCTTGATTTTCAATGTGGATACCAGAGTACCCAGCTCTGCAACATATCTACTGTGTCTCCTGATTCTTTGTTTTAGTTTTAAAAGATAAAGCAAAACAGCCACCCAAATCTCTCTGCAGTCTCTCTCATCAAACATTTTTAGCTCTGTTACAGTGTTCTGGGCATCCTTCTTTAGACTGTAAAATTATTATTCCCTTTTGTAAAACTTCAATTTCTGATCTGTATGCTCCATGGGCCTATCCATCTTCTGGAGTGATTTCTAGATCGTAAAATTTTTCAGCATTTTAATCTTCAACAGAGTAGTCTCAGTCCCTTCTTCCCATCTATTTTCTCTGCTTTTCATTCCTGTTTTGTTTCCCTATGGATCACAGTTTCCTTCTTCTTTGCAGGTCTTGCAAAAGTGAGTGGTATCTAACAGCTAGTCAATAGCACAGGGGGAAGCCTTTTTCCAGTGAAAACAGGTGTTATATTTAAATGTCATTTTGCTACAGCTTCTGTTCAAATAAGTCATGAAGAAAAGCCTCTGGCTACCTTCTTACTTTTGCATCCATTAGGATTTGCTGCAGTGTTCACCAAGGCTGCACTAAATCCCAAAATCTTGTTGGCTCTGTATCCATGGGCCATAAGGACAAGGTAGCCCAGTGATGCCAGATACCAGTTGTGTGATTTTTTTTCCTTCTATCACCAATTGACATGACAAATCATGGCATAGAGCAATTGTAGTTTAATTAAGATTAATTTTCATCTGTGCTCAGCTATAAATTAGACTCTGGGCTTGGTTTCTTAGCTGAACCTTCAACCTGCCTTGACACTCCCTATTCCTATGAACCAAGTGCAAACTGGTTCCATGGCATCTGTGCCAAAGCACATGGCCAAAGTCACTCTTTATATAAAGTGTTTAAATTCCAGTGAATGCAATGCACTAATGCAATTTTAATCCTTCAGGCACATGTTTTTCTGAAAACATACTTAAAATAAATTTCAATTAAAATAACAAACAAAACATCTGGACATACACAAGCACAGATTTTTCGAAGGACAAGTCATGTAAACATTAGGTTTCTCTGCTGTGACATGAGGTATACCAGATGGTATGAACTCATTTGCTGTGTTTGAGAAATTGGCCAAGACTTCAGCAGCGATTTTGCCAGAGGATGATGACAAGATATGGCCTGTGTATTCTTTAAAGGTTTACGTAATGCCTCTTCTTTTAGTCTGCTTTATATGGTGTTCCATGCCAAAACACAGGCTACACCATTACAAAAACCAAACGTTTTATAGGGCATGGGATATTTCCATCTTCAGTGAGTAACTTTTCAGAGGACTCTACAGTGTGTAAAATAGGGACTTGCTATGGAATTTGTCTGTAAACCAGGGTTGTCTATTTGCAACACTTACACATGCCTGGAGAAGGAAATGCATTGAAACAGCGAGAGGGAGCCTGAATTTCCCATGATCCTATGTCATGGTATAATATCACTCAACTAGGATGAGCAGGGTCAAGACCTGCATGCCCACAAACAAGATGAAACAAAAGAAACCAGTGTCACAGAGGTGACCCAGCTTCACAGTGGGGGATAATGCCCTGGGCTAAAAATCTCATTTTAATACCTATATGAAGGTATGGATTAGGTTCTAATAACAGGGCTCGAAAAAGAAAAAGAAGAAAAAATTAACAAAGAACCTCCCCCCTCAAAAAAAATTAAATTCAAATAGCATTTTTTTCATTGCTTTCCAGATTCAGAGTGTGATACAGGATAAAAATAGATGTCAGTCCAGAATTCTAGAATTTATAACCTGTTCAGAAGATTTTGTCTTGTGAGAACTTGGTATAACCTTGTATGTAATAACATCATGCATGCCTATTTTTAAACCTGGAGTTTGATTTCCAAATACTTCAGTTTCCATAACACATAATTGGAATCACAACATAAATACATGATTTCATTTATCAATTAGTAGTTGAAAAGTCTTGGTTCCTCTAAGGCATATGGATTCTGTCATAGATAAGAGGGAAAAACCCCAGCAGGGAAAGAGGATGGGCTAAAAAAAACCCCTTGGCTTTAAAAATAATTTATTTCAAAAGTCTGTTTTTGCAATACCAAAAGAATGTAGAGCTTCTGCCTACACAGATTTCTCTACATATTAATTTATAGATGACTTGTCCTCCACGGTGCACTCATTACCAAGCAAATACATCACATTTGCACATTCACACTGATAAATTTCAACTCTGCTCTACTGCATTAAAGTGATCTCCAGAAATCAGTTCAAGTGTATTGCAGGTTATTCCTAGCAGAGAGTTGAAAATCCCTGTAGGTTTGAATTAAAATATATTCCAGTGCATATTTTTTATAGATAATTATTGCTTAACTCAAAGACGTGAGGAAATACCACATCACATGCACACACACTTCATGCAGATGCGCAGTGGAAAAGAGGAACACCAATAAGGAAGTCATTGTAGGATCAGTGTCACAGATTATTAAATGCAGCAACATTAAGGAACAAACATGAATTAAATAATTAAAAATCAGCTTAAGCAGCAGATTACATAATTAAAACCGATCCTAAGGTATTGCAATAAATTAATGCTATTAAAATCACAAGCAATGCAGACAGGCTAGATGCCAGATGTAAAGATTCAGCAGCACCTATTTGCCTGCAGTTCAGATGTGTTTGATCCACGGGTCCAAAGGCATAGAGAGAAGACCATTAACCCAGAGGAAAGAATCTGACCCTCTCTTCTGTAGTGACACTGCTTTGCCAGCTTGCTGAAGCAGTTTCACTTGCTGCTATGTCTTCCAGATAGCCAGGATCTTTTTCCCAGTTGCTGGCTTACACTGGCTTGCAAATGCTGTGCTGGCCACCAACTACCTCTTGTTCATCTTTCTCTTCTTAGACTGTAAAAAACACTTCTTTAGGTATTGTGTTATTATTTTAGTGATGTTTTTAGACTCTGATCACATTTGTAATAGCTCTTCTGTCTTTCTGTACAATACAAAGAGCTTTTGCCTCTTCCCTTTCTACCCTGACCCTGTGTTTTATTTTTGATAGGCCTTCTCCATTCCTTTGTTCAATCTATTCACCTTGAACTGTGAGCATGGGGAGTGCACTGAATACTGATGTTCATCACAAACAAGGCTATGAAAATGAAATTAACTAGTATTGCATAGCCAGATACAGACTTAGATATGTGCTTGCGTTTTTTTAGGTTGTTCTTGTTAGCGAGTAAATAAAACTGCAAGGTTTGCTTTGGTTTTGCATCTAGGCTCAGCTCAGAACAGTCTCTTGTTTTGTTGGTTTCATTTTCAAATTCCTTACTTTCAACGTTGTGACATCTCTTCCTTTATTAACACTGAAGAGGTCTCATCTTGACTGTATGTTCAGTCTTTACCCTGGGGCCAGAAGTCCTTTATCTATCCTTTATGAGGACTAGGGGGATGAAGACTGAACATTAATCTTCCTGGAGGCTGAACTGCGTAGCTGGCAGTGCTTTCTGAAGCAGGTATTTGGTGAGCTGCACTGCTTGGCTGCAGAGAAGTAAAAAAAGGTTCTAAATCCTAGACCGATTTACACTCAAAAAAAGATTGTCCTTGCATAATGGAGAACAAACTTGATAAATTATTTATTCTGTAAAATATGTTCTTAGGAATGCAAACACTGCAGATAATGCTAATTGAGAATCAATGTCCTGTTTCTTGCTTCCCTCCATCCCACAAGCCAAAGTACAGCAGACAAGTGCTTTAGCTCCATCTAGGAGGCAAAAATACTACTACTGCAGCTACTTAAAATCAGATTCCACAGAGGTTTTTCTCATTGATAAGCTGCATTTTCAAAGCGTCAATGAATTAGTCCTGTTGTAGCTCCCTGTGTCAGATTGCCATTTCTACCATTATTTTTGTGGCTGAAATTCTGCTATGCAGAGAGCCTGGTTTTGCCCAGTATAGCAGCAGCTAAGCTCTCACTGTAAAAACTCAGTGAAGGTGAATGGAGCTAATAGAAAATAAAATTTTGTTTAAACCAAATGAATTCATCCCGTAAAGGGGAGGAATTAATTCAAATTACATTATTGAAGGGTAAAGACTCATTGTAATTGAAACTGTGAGTAAAGCATAAGAAGTAAATCCGTCCCTACGTGGCTCATTCAAGGTCACACAGAAAGTCAAGTAGAGCTAGAATCAGTCCTTCATAGACCTTCTCCCACATTACCCAGCAGGTAATCCACTCCTTCCCACTTAATAGGAGCATCATGGTGCAGGCTGAGATGAAGAGAAACAGAGCAAATTTTACCCTACAAAGATATTAGATTTTCCCTTTTATCAAGGACTTCAGTGGTGGAATCCCAACACACTCAGGATCCAACACTCATATTGTGATATTTCTGATATTTGTGACAGACTGATGATGAGTTCCTAGTGTACAAAGGAATGGTAGGTTTATAGCTGCCTGTTGAAGTAGTTACATTGAAACATATATGTCTTCTGACCATCAATATCCTATTTCCATTCTTTGCTAGACAGTTCATCAGTCTAGTCAGTGTATCATGAAATCATGTTTGTTGATCTCCCACCTCTATGGCAATCCCTGCTTACTTCTTCATATGCAGTTTCTACCTACAAATGCTGTCTGCTCCTGACACATTGATTGTTCATCTTTCATCCTTTTTTTCTCCTTAGCAGAGCCTTCATTTTGCACCATTTTTCTGAGCTTCAAAAAAGACCACAGAGCAGCTCCTTTCATATATGGGTGAGCTAATCCAAATTGCAGAATGTTTTTCTGTAAGCCTGGAATCATATCTTCAGTTTTCTAACGTCGTAATAAAATGTAATACACAGTTTCTGACAGTGAAATTACACAGAGGCAGGAATAGGAATGTTGCCATCTGCTGCCTAGTGCTTTTTGTACAGCAATTCAGTTAAGCCTACCTGATTTATTGCAATTCTTCATAGCATGCCTTCTGTATATACACACAGAGTCAAAATGTAATGCTCAAATTAAAAAGGGATTTCAGATTCTGTCTGATTTGAAGAACTAGTAAGGTCCCTAAGCATCCTGTCACCCTGAAGCCACAATATTTTTGAAGCTCTGAGAAATACTGCTGAATTTCGGTTTGTCAGATCATGCAACTGCAGAGCACTAAGTATTCTCACTTGATAGCTTTACTCTGCTATCAGTTATATCACAGAATTTGATGGAGCTACTTATGACAAGCAAAGATGTGATGGGCATTTGAATTCTCTCTCAATTTCTGATCTCTGTCTCATGATCATCCTAAGGCTCCAGAGCATTGCTTAAGTTGTATAATTTATTTTCATAACTATGAAGAAATGAGAACACGCAAGAAACAAACATCTTACTTGACTAAAAGGAATATTTGGATATAAGTGATAGCATTAGTCTGGAGTAACTGAGCTGAGTTCTGTGAAGCTCTTCTAGATTTTACATTGACACAGCTGAGATAACAGCACAAGTAGAAATACCACTAGAGGAGCAAAATTACATTGGATAATCGACCTTTAATAAAAATCTTCTATGTAGACTTCAGAAGGTAAAGTAAGACTAAGCAATATGCATCTAGGGAACAATGATTGTAAATACAGAAATTTATATTCTCTATCAATAGAGAATCTATATTCTGTAGAGTCTATATTCTCTCTGCATGCAATATATGTAGGATGTGGCTGATTGTGCCTATCCCCTGCCTAAATGAAATGTATGTGGATTCTTCAGGAATCAGTATTGTTCTTTACAGCAGCCAAAATAAGTGTGTTGAGTAACAATTCAGAGTATTCTGACCACTCCATGTATGTGGAGTATGAAAATTTAAGGATCCCATAGGCTCTAGATCAAACCCGTGTTCCAAACTCTTTGCATGTGATTCAATCTATTGGTTGCCTACAGGTTAAATTCTTCCTTCTAAAACATATACAAAGGCATTTTATTATCAATAACTTTTAAAGAGAACTGTATATCTTCACAGAATGACAGCAGCCAGCTAAGATCCATGGTTAAACTTTGGTTTCAATCCAAGCTGCGTGGACAGCACCATAGAACCATGTAATTAAATGTTTTGTCACTGTAACCATTAATGTTCATATCAGTGTTTGCACAGTAATATCTCAGCAATTGTAAAATTTGGAAGTACTGTTCTGGTATAGAGTTCATTGAAAAAATTGCAGTCAGAAAAGGGGCAGAACAGATTTAACAAGTGGTCTTGGTTTACAGAGCTAATATTTAATTTCTTCCCACAAAAAAAAAAAAAAAAAAATGTAACTAGAAGCCTTGCTTTGAAGTGTTTATCCTAGCAGTATCTGGAGAATAAAAATGGTTTAGTATTAAAAATGGGACTGTATAACTTTGTTGTGTTCCCTCATTTGTTTTTTTCTCCAAGATTGGTACAAGCTCTTGTTGGTTTTAGACTTACATGCTACAGAGGTTGACATTTTTACAAGCTACATTATGCACTTTTAATAACAGTATCCTTAAACATACAGATACACAAAACATTAAGATACTTTTATATTTTGAGTAAATATCCACGTTTTCCTTCTCAAAATTGCCATTTTACTTGTTTGTACGGGAGGTTAGACCTATCTATATCAGTACAGCTCTTCTACTTCTCTGTGAAGGATTTACCAAAATTAGCTGAGGCCATATGAGTGTTCTAGCCAAATTAATCTTCCAGCTGAGTATGTGCAGACACAATTAAATAGTAAAATCCAGATAATTTTTTATTTATATTTATTGATTTTTTTTCTTAGGCAGGAAATCTTTTAAACTTTTAGATTTCCTTTTCCAAAGCATCATTCTTTGATTTGCAATATTTGCTCTAAAACCAGAGGATGTAGCCAGCAAGGATATTAAGCTGATAAACAGAGACATTAAGAGTAGAAAAATCATAATAAAGTCAAGGGCACAAGACATATTGCTGGGAAATCACTTTTCCAATTATGTCAGGTCTTTTAAACTGATGCAGTAGCATCTCACATCTCACTATCTATATGCTCAAAATTATCCAGTTTACTCGATCAGAATTACAAAGCATAAAGATTTCTTCAGTGAGCTACAGTAATTTTAAAACCTTAGTCATATCTGTATATTTATGCAAAATCATCTTATTTGGAAACATTTTCATAAATACATATTTCTCCATCTGGGATTTTTTTACATTTGTTATATTTGAAAGTCTGTAAAAGATAAATTTCAACAACGGTTTAATACAGTTTATGCTCAGGTTTAGCTGTCTCCATTATACTCAATGTCTTAAGTCTTTACTGGACAAATGAGCAAAATATTTTAAGAAATACATTTCACTTAAAGAGATTTTGAGGGTGTTATGCAGATGTTTAAGCAGTCAATCTTTAAAAAAATTCCATGTTTTTTACTTAGTTGCATGCAACCAAGTTATCCATGATCTCTGCTTTCATTCCCATAAAAGATACCAGTATATTTTCCACAGAAAAAGGAATCTGAAACTCATTTCAGTGTTCATTGGCATTCTTGCAAGCACTGAAGTGAGCTGCTGTACAGGAGAACATATTTGGCTAAAGTGCTTCTTTCCTTTTTCTTATCCTTACTGGAGAAATGCTCCTCTGCAGCAGCTCCAGTGGAGAGTTAGAATCAGGACGTGTATTTCCTCTTCATCTTCTGAAGCTTGTTAGAGATCAGCTATCTGAGCATTAAGGAGGGATTCTGAAGCTTGTTAGCAATTTTTAACATAAAGGGAATACAGACACGGCGAACAGAAAAGGTGATTGCACCAACCTGTCTGGCTCCACATCACATCATCCTCAATGGTCATCGTGAGAAGCCCAGAGTATAAGGACATCAGGATGCTCTTTGAACTTTCAGTACTCTACAGCTCAATATTTCTTTATCAAGAGGTGGATTTTGCTTTCACAAACCTTCAATGAATCTTTCTTCCTTGGATATGTCTAATAACTATGAGCTATGTGAAATTTAGCCTTCTGATCTTTTAATCACTTTCACAGAAGGACTTTCATAGCTTACACCCACACTGATAAAAATTAGCTTTTTTTTTTTTTTATACAGTCACCCTCTAGCTTTATTTGATTGCCCATATTCTTTTGTTAGAAGACATGGTGAGCAGTTTGATTTCTTTTAGCATCTGATATGAGTCAGGCTCTTCTATCTAATCCCCCTTCCTCCCACTCATCTCTGTGGGCTCCTAAGGCCTGGTCTGGGGAAGTTAAAAAGCATCCTAAAGGAGACAAAAGCAAGTGCAGCAGGAATAGGGAGGTACTCACTGCAGTTTTGGAGAAGTACCCAAACCTTTATGGTGCCAGAAAAGTTAAAGGGATAGGAATCAAGCTGCAGCACCTCTGCTCCAGCTGGCAGTTGAGGACGGATGATAAGAGATGCTGGGATGATAAGAAAAGGGATGCTGTGCCATTTCAAGGAACAGTTTCCCTTCCACACTCACTCTGTGTTGTGGATTGATAGTATCTGCCAGCTGCTTTTTTTATATAATAACAGTCAAATTAACTTTAAAAGATGCTGCTTATTAAATTATTAATATTTCTAGCTCTTATTCCACTCGTACCTCTTTACTCTGACTCATTTACTTCAGTTAAGAAGCTATGAAGAACTAATGTCCAAAATCACTTCTTCCTTGTATCTCAAGAGATGTGTCTTCTGTGCTCTGAAGCTTGACAGTTCTGAAGAAACTCCAGCATATTAAATCCGTATTGCCTGCAGCAAACTATTGTATCAGCTCATGTAAAAAATTAACTTAAAATTCACTGATCAAGTTACAAACAGCAAGAATATTCTTCTTGGTGGAAATTCTAATATGAATATTAATGACTACTCTGAGAACTAATAGCTGCTGATTCCATATTGATCTGAACATATGAAGCTTACTTTGCAAGTAGTAACATCAGGCTTAATTGAAAATCTTGTGAATGAATTTCAGGGTTCTAACAAACATTTTTCTTTTGAATGTTAACATTTTCTATGATCTATGCAAAACCTTCCCCACCTTTTCAAATTAAGAATTCCTTTTTTTTTTCTCTTTTAAGAAAAAGAGAAAGAAAAAGTAAAAAGAAAGACAAGAAAAAGAAGAAAAAGAAGAAGAAGAAAAAAAGAAGAAAGAGAAAAAGCAAAAAAGAAAACAAGAAAGAAAAAGAAAAAAAAAAAATCAGGGGAGGAAAGAACATGACGTAGAGTTTTTTATGTCTTCCATGTTTTCTTGGCACCCAGCCATTAATGAAGTAGGGGTGATGGTGACCATACTTCTGTCTCCACAGCTGAAACAGGAATTAAAAGTTTCCATAATTCACAGACAGAATATCATTTGCCCTTACAAAAGAAAGGGTTTATAACAGACCCAGCTGTATTAGGGCTAAGAATTATGAAGGTTGGACAAGTTTCTTAATTTTTAATTAAATTTTCCATTAGATAATGATGTAAGGCTCCAAAAACCAATTTGTTTCTCAAACTAGCTGAATTAATTATTAAGTTTCTGGTTATTTGGTCATGAACTCACCTCCACAACTCATTATCTGGTAAAGCTACTGTTCCGTCTAATGTATCTGACTGTAATTTCTTGCTGCTAGGGCCTTTTTTTCTATAAACTTTTCTGACCTTATAAATGAGCAAATTTAAACATGACATATACATGGTAAGATAGGAACTACCTGTTTATCAGAAAGCCTTTTGATAGTGGTTAAGTGTCCCTGTATTTGCTGAAAACACATCTCAAACAGCTCCAGTAAAACCTATTGTAAACAGAAAAGATCTAATATACTTGAAGATGACTGAATATCCTTCATGCAAGTACTGGCAGACATGGTAAATCTGGAGTTCTAGTCTTCTGAGGTTTTTTTTTCTTTCTAAAATTTCTTTTCCTTGAATAAGGTTCTTTTCCTTGAATAAGAATAGAAGCAGCAATGTGGGCAGAAATCCAACTGTATTCTGTGCTACATCAAAAGAAGCATGGACAGTAGATCCAGGGAGATGATTCTTGTGAGGCCCCACCTACAGTATTATTTTTCAGTGTGTGTTTCATATTTTTTCCTTTTTATCATTACTGTTTCATGTAAGCTGTGTAGTTTAGTTTCCAACCCATAAGTCTCCCTCCCTTATTATCTCTCCTTTTGTTATCAGGCAGGGGGATTAATAGAGAGCATCTGTCATTTGGTAAATTGCCAGCTCAGTGTTAAACTGTGATGTGTCTGCTTCTGGAACCCCCAACACAAGATGGATGTGGAGCTATTGAAGTGGATCCAGAGGAGAACCATGCAGACAATTAGAGGGCTGGAGCAGCTCTCCTGTGAAGACAGGCTGAGAGAGTTGGGATTGTTCAGCCTGAGAGAAGGAGAAGGCTTTGGGGAGACCTTGTTGCAGCCTTCCAGTACCTGAAGGGCCTACAGGAAAGCTGGGGGGAAGTGTTCAAGGCCAAGATATGGAGGTTTGAGCAACCTAATAGATCTAATAGATGTTCCTGCCTATGACAGAAGGGTTGGAACATAGATGTTCTATGATTCTAGATTATATAGTAATGGCAGAATAAACGTTCCTGTTACAGAGGACATAACATATATTCTCCAATTATGGCATAGTTCCTTCTTTGCTAAGTGGATTGCCTAGCTGGTTCCAGAGATGACTCTTTCTAGACTCAGTTTATGTTAAATATTGTTGGTAAGAGCTTTTGCTTTGGTTTTAGTTTTCTCTTTCTCTCAGTCTTCTAATGCCACATTATTCTTCTGCATTAGTTACCTAATTTCTTGAGAGCATTTGAATGAGACACAGTACAGTCTTAATTGTGGGGCAAAGATGTAGTCAGGACTCATTGAATCATAGAATGTCAGTTTGGATGGGACCTCAAGGATCATCTGGTCTAACTCTCCTAATATTATTGTTTATATGATATGTCCCAGCACCCCCTTAGGCTGAGACGTAAAACTTTCCAAAGTGTTGCATTCCCCCATTTCCCTTGGGAGACCATTCCAGTGTCTGACTGTCCTCATAGTGAAAAGTTTTCTTCTTGTGTTTAATTGGTATCTCCCCAGAAACAACCTGAGCACACTGTCCTTTGTTTTGTCCATGTGACTCCTTGTAAGCAGGGAGTCTCCATCTTCTTTGTAGCTTTGTAAGTTCTTGAACATGTACATGACACGAACATGACTCTGTACATAAGCTGATCTGTTGTGAGGTTGTTCTCATGTTTTGTCCTGAAACAGGAACATAGTATTCAGACTGATTTGGTAAATATTACTTACCACAAAAGTCCTTGTAATTCACCATTGTCTGTGAATATCTGACTGAATCCTTTCCTTCTTCATATTCAGCCCCTTCAGGACTGTATCCTGAGATCTCTTCAGCCTGAGTTATTCAACTCAGTTATACCCCATCAACTCTGTTGATTCTGTAAGCCCCTGAAGCCCTCTAAAACCTAGAATAAAATGTGGAATATATCTCAGGTAAGACATATTTATTTATATAATTGCTTCTCAATTAGTCTTCATTTTTCTGCTGAAATTGTGTAACTTTGTATTTCAGCTACCCATGACAATTCATAGCAGTTAGTCCAGTGTACACCTTGTGCTTCTTATCACCTATAGAATTCCATAACAGCTTCTGGAGGCACAGTGCAGTTGAGTTCCCTTTACAGCCAGTGGAATAAGTGAGGTGACCAAGAATTATGGGCAGGATTCATCTCTCTCTATGCAGTCCCCTAGTACCAGTTCATTCCACACACTGGGATGTGCAAGCTACTTATGGTAAGAAACAGATTATATGGGAAACTTGCATCCTTCTGGACAGACAACTGGAAACAAGATATTATATTATACACTAACCAAAATGATGCTTGACATCAATCTCTAGGCAGCTAAACTTCATTATAGGTTTCAGTTGAAGGATGAGCTGAATTGCTTTCCCTGTACCAATAACACCTCAATTGACTGTAAAGTGAGACACTTGATGTGCCTATAGACACCCAATAATTTAGATATCTTCATCTCAGACTGAATCCATGCATAGGCAACTTCATCTCAATCTGAATTTCATCTGTATCATAGCTGTTTAAGTATGCCTTTGTTTTGGGATGAACATTTTATTGTTCAGGGGCTAATTAGTCTTTGGGGAAGGTAGACAAATAACTGAAGTGATGTTGTTAGTATGTTCTGGTTTTATTTGTCTCTTGCAACAGGTTAAGAAGGATTAAAAGGGGTATGAAAAGCTTGGGAGTTGGAGAAAATGTGTTTACATTGCTGTACATTTGAATTCCTTTTGCTGCATTTCAGATTTTAGATGAAATTTCTGTACTTCAACAGTAGTCTGGAGTCAAACAGTGTAGTTGACTCTTTCTCTTGTGAGAGTATAAGGTAGTTACGGCTCTCAGATCCCTTCCATTGCATCTCCTCTAAAGTTAAGAAAGATTTTTGGGGTAGGGGGCTTGTGTAAATGAAAATAGCCTCGAGTAACTGTATGTTTGATATCTTCGGTGATTTCTTCCATTTCTTCAGAGCAGATTGTCAAATAAGAAGTGGAAAAGCTGTAGTCATCACTTCTTTTGATAATTTCTGGGAAAGACTGTGTAAGATTCTTGTCTAATTTTGTTACTAGCCATGCATCCAAACACCTAAGGAATTCTGATACTTGTATTTCTTGGCGGGCATGTTTTGATCATATTTTCCAGACAACTGCAGTTTTATTTTCTTCTATGCATCCTCTGTGAAAGGCATCACTTGTCCTTCAGAACTGAGCAGCTGGTGGCAAGACTCACACATCTCCTTGTCCAGAGTCTGCTTATATGTTATTTTGGATGAATCCTTCTCTCTTTGTCTTCTCATTTAGGCATGATGTTACTTGGACATTCCAGATCCACAGTTTTCCAGAAATTATTTTATTTATAAAGCAGCTATTTATAAAGCAAATTATTTTATTTATAAAGCTTTATAAAGCTTTACAAATAGTTAACTTCTTGGGTTTTATATGGCAGCATGGACTCTATTCTTATGAAATTTTCTACTTCTTTTTCTGGGCTTCATATACGAATGAAAACTGGTGTTTGGCATACTCCTTTACAAATTAGGTTCTTGAGATATTTCTCATGTATTTTACAATGTCATATTAGTATACAAACACTCACAGAATGGAAAACTAAGGCAAAAGGACAGTTGAGTAGCATTAAAATTATGTTCACAACACATCTTTCCCTCCCAATAACCCTGCTGTCCAGACTAACATTTTCTGTTTGGACCCTCTGCTTTCAATAAAAGAAGGTGAGTCCAGAGACAGACGAGACATTTTTTTACAGCACTGCAATTTCGTAAAGCTGTACTGATACTGCTGGTGTGATGCTGCTGCTGAGATAGCCTGCCTTCCTCTGGATGTGTGTTCAGTCCTTCAAAAAGGCCTGGTGCACAGACCCAAGCATGGAGGCACTGTTTTCCTCACCATTAACAACTTAGCATTGGTCCAGACATGGGTGGGCATAATAACATTTATTAGTTCTGACAAGAGGAGAGAGGACTGGATTTGAGAGCTGCATTTTCTAACAACAGTTTGCCATTCAAATTATTGCTAATTATCCCTTTGTATTTTTGTCACGTCTTTTTAACAATCATTAAAGTGTAAATTCTAACTCTCCTTTTCACAGCCACAGTAGGGGTGTTTTCAGTTGCCGACCAACAGTTAGTCATGAAAAACCCTGCAAAAATATTCAGCTGGTTTGAGGGAGGAGGGATTCTTGTTTCCAACACACAACCTAAGCTCTTATCTTTTGGACATTGTCCTGAATGGAACAAGACAGGAGACAAGATGCGTACATATAAAACAGAATTTATTGTAAGCAACAAGAGATTTTAAAAGCTAGAAGTTAAATGGGATTATTTGAGTGTTAGGACAATAGGGTAGCAGAACAAGGTGTTGAGATAACAGATAGGAAGATATCTTAAAAATAAAATATGCAAATAATAAAATATCTGGATAACTGTTACACAAGGCTGCTTGTCTGAGTGCTAGCAAACTCCTTATAAATAGGTCTTGTACTAGTTCTAGGACAATGACTAAAGTAATACCTATAGGCAATATAATAATACAATGACTGCAGTTTTATGAGGATCCTAAAGACTTAAAGTTAATAATTCATATATAGGGATTTGATAGTTCTTACCCTTTAATGGCTATGGCTGGATATCCCCTTTCCTCCTCATCAGGAGCAATCACTTGAGCAGGCATCCCTGCAGGAAGCAGAAGATCCAGCGCACATTCTAGGGAAAGTCTACAGGATTCTCACCAGTCAAAAGATGGGACTTGTCTTTTATAGAGTAAATTGATTGGCTGCTGTGATTTAACTACTTAGCCATACCTCCAACATCTTCTATTGGAGAACAAAAGGGAAACAAAAGGGAAAGCTAAGGAAGCCTTTTCCCTCATTATAAAAGTTCTTAGATTTATCTCTCCATTCTTGTTTGGTCTTTGTTGGGTCAAGCTGGAGCCAAACCGAGCTGGTTTTCAACACAGGAGAGCAGGTGGTATCACAGATACCAACTTGCTCTTCTGTTAGTACTTCCAAGATGGTTACCAGTTCAGAGTCTGCTATGCCCTTTGCTTTCTGTGGAAATTCTTCAACTCCAGGCTAAGGGCAGTGAAGCTGAGACAAATGTTTTGTATCTGAGAGACAAAGGGCAAAGGAACTGAATTTCCAGAGGGACCTATACAGACTGGGAATCTGAGCAGAGAGGAATGTAATGAATAACAAGGGCAAGTGTAACATCTTGCATCTGGGAAAGAACAACTCCAGATACCAGTATAGGTTGGGGACTGAGATGTTGAAGAGCAGAGAAGGTGAAAGGGGCCCGTGGGTGATGGTGGAGGGAAGGATGACCATGAGCCAACAATGTGCCCTTGTGGCCAAGAAGGGCAATGGCCTCCTGGGATGTGTTAGAAAGGAGGTGGTTAGTAGGTTGAGAGAGGTTCTCCCCCCCCTCTACTCTGCCCCGATGAGGCTGCATCTGGAATATTGTGTCCAGTTCTGGGCCCTTCAGTTCAAGGACAGGGAACTGCTTGAGAGAGTCCAGTGCAGAGCAACCAAGATGATTGAGTGGAAAATCTCCCTTATGAGGAAAGACTGAGAGAGCTGGGTCTCTTCAGCTTGGAGGAGAATGAGGGGTGACCTCATTAATATTTGTAACTGGCAAGTGCCAGGAGGATGGACTAAAGCTTTTTTCAGGGGTGACTAATAACAGGACAAAGGGCAATGGTTATAAACTGGAGCATAGGTAGTGCCATACAAATATAAGACAGAATTTTCTCACTGTGAGGGTGACAGAGCACTGGCAGGCTGACCCTGCCCTGGCAGGAGAGGTTGGGGTGTTCTATGATTCTGTAGTCTCAGACTGTATTACCAACACAAATTATTCTATGATTCTGTAGTCTGAAAACTGTACATAAGAAGGGATGCAATACAATTTTGACTGAAAACTGAGACCAAAAAAAAAAACCAATTATTGAGTACTTTATCCTTTTCTCTCATCATGCATTACAAGATGTTCTTCCCTGACCAAAAAGGAGTCACATTTTCCCTGAATCTTCTCTTATTACTAGCACACTCATGGAGTTCTTTTTTCTTACCCTTTATATATCTAGCCAGTTTTATCTACAGATGAAACTTGACCTTCCTGCTTTTGTCCCTAAATGTCTGAGTTATGCTTTTATGACCCTCCTTTGGTGCTTGTCCTTGTTTTTACTTTTTGTCTGCCCTCTAGGGCTATGTCCATTCTGTACTCTTGCTAATGCAGGGTAAAAAATGAATGCATGTTTGATCATCTCAGTGAAGGATGTTGGGCCTTGCATGACAGAATAAACACCAGTATCTCAAATAAGCTCCAAACTGTGCATAATTTTTTTGTGCCTTGAACAGCTGTAGTTGAGGATGTAAGTGCCTCTTTCTATCAAGATTGAATGAAGAAAACAGTTTCTTTGGTCCTTCTGGAATTGGTGCAGACTCCCTAGAAACCAATCAGCTCAGGAGAGAACATGTCCCTTCTAAATAAAGCTATCAAGAGGCTGGACATCCAGGGAAAGGCTCAGTAATCTGACAGGAATATGATTAAAGCCTGATGCATTGTTTGGCATGGTAAAAGCAACAGAAAAATCATGGCTGCATTTCTAATATCTTTATTAATATAGTAGTGCCATTTGTGATATCAAATATGATCTCCTCAACTAAATCTAATTTTGTCAATGGTTATAGTCAGCACTTTTATCATTCCACCTGTGTGACCTACTTGCCAAAAAGAAGCAACTCCAGCAAAGTTTCTTTAACACTGGAGGCCCATAAACAATTAAAAACATATCTGTTGGCATACATTTTCTGCCTTTGTATTCACTTTAAAATTTTCTTGACTATTTTAGCGTATTTTGTGGCTAATGTGTTTAGCAGGAGCTGATAGAAAATCAGTTTCTCTGTGTTTGTGAGCAAATGTAGTCAGATGGGAAGAGAAAAGGAACAGCAAAGAGTACATAATGTTCTGTTTTTAGTATCCCTCCAAATTAGTTTGGTGAAGGAAGAAAGAACAGCAATTTCTGTTCTGATTAATTTTTAGTGAATAGAAGTGGAATTGCCATCAGTGCTTACACACAAGGCCAACAAAATTTTAAGTGCTATGGCTATCATATGTTGTAACATTGTTCATAAAAGGAAAATAGCATTTCAGTAGACTACAGCACTCAACAAGCCCTGAGTGAAAATCATAGGTATGTGGTTTGGTTTTGTTTTCTTTTGATTTTTCCCTTCTCTGTGAATTCAACCCAATTTATAGAGTAAGAGACTCATGTTACTGCTACCTTCACAGCTGACTCTTTGACTCAGCACTCAATACAAAAAAAAAAGTTTAAAATAAGATCATCAGACTTATTTTCATCCTTTCTTGCCAAAACAATACCTCCTTCTTTACCAAGGAAAACAGAAGTAGTCCAGTCCCTGACCTGCTTCCAAGTAGCTCTATCTTTTTTCCAGCTCGCAGGTCTCTCCTGCCTCTGCTCCTGTGTCTTCTCTTTTCCTTTGATGTCTCTCCTGCTTTGGCACCCCTCTTTCTTTGTCATTTCTCTTGTGACTCCAAGTGGTCGCTGACCTTTCTTAAATATGTTTTTGAAAGGCCACCATAAACTCATCTGAGTGGTTCCAGTTTTGGCACAGAGTGAGTCTGCTTTTTCTGTTGCTGTGCTGGCTGGAACCAGCTGACCAGCACAGGACACGACTTGGCCTCCTCCCACACAGGGAACAACTGATGCCCCGTGCCCCATACCAAACCCCTGCCAACTATGTCCAGTAGACTCTTCAAGATCTGGACTCACCAATTCCCTTTGCTATTCTTCACCTCGTTCCTGCCAGTGCATTTATTATAGAATCATAGATTCATAGAGTGGTTAGGGTTGGAAGAGACCTTAAAGATCATCAAGATCCAAGCCTCCTGCATGGGCAGGGACACCTCCCACTAGACCAGGTTGCATAAGGCCTCACCCAGCCTGGCTTTAAACACTACCAGGGAGGAGGCATCAACAACCTCCCTAAGCAACCTATTCCAGTGTCTTACTACCCTCATGGTGAGAGTAGTAGATATTTCTTCATAATATCTTGCCTAAATCTAAACTATTTTGGTTTAAAACCATTACGTCTTGTTCTATCACTACTCTCTCTGGTGAAAAGCCTCTCCCCATCTCCCCTGTAGGCCCCTTTGGCATCATGCCTCTCCGGTGCATCAGCTGCTCCTACAGGTTTTGTATCATTTGTAAACTTGATGAGAGATCACTCTTTCCCATTAATGACAGTCTTGAACAATATTGCCCCTGACATTGACCCCTGGGGTACACCACAAATGATTGGCCTGCAGAGGGACATCACACTGCTGATCACAGAGTCCAACCATTCACCTCAGTCATGTAGCCCGAACTTCAACTGCTTGCTGAGCGTGATGTTATGGAAGGCAGTGTCTAAAATAATCTTAAAACCAAGATAAACATCATCCATTCTTCTTCTCTGAGCTACTGAGCTAGTTTTTTCATTGTGGAAGGTTATCAGGTTTGTCAGGTGTGATCTCTCCTTTGTAAATCCATGCTGACTAGACCTAACCAGCTTCTTGTCCTTCATATGTCTGAAAATGCCTGCTCTGTCACCTTCCCAAGGAAGTGAGGTGAGGCTGCCCAGCCTATAGTTATCCAAATTTCCCTTCTTATTCTTCTTCAAGATAGGAGTGACCTTTTCCCCCTTCCAGTCCTCAGGATCTTCTCCAGATTGATATTTCAAAGGCAAACAGGAGTAGGCATAGAATAACATTATCCAGCTTCTGAGCTGCACTAATGGGTGCATCACATCAGGCCCCATAGACCTGGGCATGCCCAATTTGTTTAAATATTCCCTAACCTCATCTTCCTACTCCAAAGGTAAGTTTTCCTTGCTCTAGATTTCCCCACTGGTCTTAGGCATCTGGGATTCCCTGGGATTCTTGAAGGGAAAATTTTACCAACAGAGATTGGTATCTGCTCAGATTCAGCTACCAGTTTCATATGTCTCCAGCCTGATTTTTCTAAAGTTCTAACAACTAACAGACCCAGAAATTTTAAGCTGAAGTTTAGATACTTATCTGGTTTCTCACTCTGCAGATAGGCGACCAGAATTTAATAGTCTTTCTTAAAAATGTTAATATTCCTGACTATTGTTCTCAATTAATGTCTCATATGCTTCCAGGACCCTAGTGCTTTGTACCCTATACTGAAATGCTAAAGAACTATGCTGATGAATGCCAACCAACAGAGAACATCCTGACAAAGACACATCCCTACCTTACTTTTTATGTAACAGCCCTTGCACACCAAAAAGATGTGCTCTGCACCGGTGCATCTGTAAATACCAATGAATTACAGAAATTTATAAAGAAACAAGTAACAAAAAAGCATACAAGATAAGATATTTATTCCAAGGTCAGCATCTGAAGGCTTGGCACAGCAGTCAATCCCACATCAGTACTCTGCATTCACAAAAGAGTACAGGTTAGAGGTGAGTGCTGTTTTCTGTTCATCTCTTCTCACTTAGATTTTAATTGAGGTTTAAACAGCTATAGAAAAATTCTTGAATGTGTTCCTATATGAGATGCTTTATTTCTGTTAGGATGAACGTGAGATTTTCTCTTCCATTTTTAAAGTCTTATAGCATTAGGTGGCTCAGGACAGTAAGAAAGGTAGCCATTCTAGTGACTTTTTTCTGGTGTGTTGTCTTTAGACAACTGCAAAATAGTTCTCTGAAATTAAAATAGAAGTGAACCAAGAGGAAACAGTTTGTTTTATGTGATCATTTAATCTATGCAGCAATTTCTTGCAGCAAAATACTAATAAAATTAGAAAAAACAGTGGATGAATCTTATAAAATGTGGGCAATTTCCTTTTACTATCCAGTTTTGGTGATAATTTCTTACTATACCTCCTCATTATACACAGCATTGAGGGAACATTAATTTTTTATTAAACAGGCATTTTGGAATTTGAGTCCAACACGATCTTAATTAAAGGTTGACATTTCCATTTTCCATAAAACCTTTTTGTAATTAGATCTATTGTAGAAATAATTACCTGCTCTTTTTACTTATGTGTATGAGACTGTATAATTATTTCTAAATATAAGAATTATATGGACTAATGTTTCTTGGAAAGGTTAAAGACTTTACTCAGAAAGTAATTTTGAATACGTGTGATTTGTAGAGTTCCTTAATATTGATACTTATTTCAAAAATTGTTTCCAAAATTATTAAGGGTTGTAAGCAGCAGCCACTACCTCCAGGAGCCGTGGTCTAGGACTTTCTCTTGCCCAACCACCAGAGCCCAGGCCAGTGCCCTGGAGACCTGGGTTCCTGCTCAAGGTGAGGGACCTGTCCCCACAGATTCTGTATCTGCCTGATATTCTTTCTCTGCAGCCAGTCTGGGGCAATACAGACACTCTCTGTGAACCTCAGTTCTGTTCCAGGCACCAGTGCTGAGCCCCTCGGTCAGCAGCCACCCAGGAGCTGGCACCAAGTTCTTGCTACATCCATCCTGATGGGACAGAGGTGAGATCATGTAGAGAGCTTGTTAAGAAAGGATGTAATTAGAAGACAGGGTAGATGGCAGTGATCAGGTGCAGGGCTGCATCAGACAAGAGTATTGACCAATGCATTTCACAAGTACCCAGCTTCTTTTATTCCCTTTTCTCTCAGTTCCTCTCTTCATTCCTCCCTGCTCCCTCCTCCCCTGCACATTCATAGAACCATAGAATGCATTGGGTTGGAAAGGACATTTAAAGGTCATCTAGTCCAACCCCCCTGCAATGAGATGGGACACCTCTAACTGGGACATTCCCTCACCAGTGTGCATAGCTCCTCAACTCCTCCATCACCCTCCACACCCAGGCTTGCAAAGTCCAGGTTTGCTTGTGGTGTCTTGATAGTCTACCACCTGCTGTGACTGACCAGGTTTCTTTCTTTGTCTCTGTAACATTTGTCTGTCATTTTTGTGTTTCTGTATGACCTTGTTTATAGATTCCTTCTTTGTTTCATAATCCCCTTTTTGTATTGAAAAGGTCCTTGAAGGACCTTAAAGAAGCAGATGCATTCTCTTTCTAGACAGTTTATTCTATGGGCTGGGTGGGCCATGTGTCTGTACCTCACAGACTTGAAAAAGGAAAAAGTCCTGAACATTTAGTTCTACCCTGAGGTATAATATTAATTATAAAAGTTAAATATGTATTTAATCTACTACTGCTAAGTATTTTTGGTGCTTACAGACATGTAAGGAAACCCCTGACTGGAAGAGCTTACCACAGTAAAACAGAGGGCAATAAAAAAGTCTCACTTCACTGACTCATTCTGTCCTCACTGTATGGAGAAGTGCCTGCAGAAGGCTGTTCTGACTTACTCTTAACTCCTCTAGAGGAAATCCTCTTTCTTTCTGGAGAAGGAGCCTTGTAAGATTAACTAACATTAACAACACTAACACTAAATAAACCCTAACAGGCCAATTACAGTCAACTTTGGCAAAAAATGCTCTGTTTATTCTTCCTCTATACGCTGCACTTGTATGCCATCCCCCATTTTGCATGCCATACCTTGAGTGGAGGAATTGCAGGTCAGAATATGAAGGGGACAACAACAACAACAACAACAACAACAACAACAACAACAACAACAACAACAACAACAAAAGGTCTGAGAAAGAGTCAAATTGTGGCAAGGGGAAGGAAATTAAAGAGAAGTGAGAGAGACTTTGTCCAGTATTAAAAACATAGAACCAAACAGTACCAGGTGCCTAATCTGTGTGCTGGAAGGGCCTGTGTGGACTGATGTTGGAGTGTGCATCATTACATAGCCCTAACTAGAGCTTCATCATCAGATACTTCTCCACCTATCAGTCTCTGTGGTCTGATTTCTCTCCCAAGAGAGGCAGGATAAGAGCTCACTGGTGCATGCTCCAGTTCTGATCAGCAAAGACAGAATTTGAAAGTAGTATCAGGCTTCTTCATTTACACATATTCTGAAAACCTCAGGAAAAAAATTCCCTCTTCATTACATGGGAAATTTACGTGACTAATCTCCTAAACTATAGCCAGATAGCATGATAGTTGCCCTTTCTTGCCTAATTAAAATAAATTTTCTATTGAACACCTTTTGAAGCAGATGATGTGTTCATATTCAACATACTGGTGATTCTGCAGTATTTGCTTTCAGCAGTCCTGGGGTCTTGAAATACTTCACATCTCTGATGATATTTCCTGTATTAACCACAGGTCAAGGTGAACTGCTGGTTGAGCTACAGAAGTTATCCTTTACTACATCTGTTGCTGTTAAGAAATCTTAGTGAAAGAAAATCAATTGCACCTCTCTGTAATATTGGCAATAATAGTTCTAGTACCAAGCAAATAAAACTGCTTGTTTTAAACTTTTAAACGTGCTTTACTTTTCATAGCAGTCACTCATTCTTAAAAGGGATGAGTGTTATACATTTAAACATGCATTTTCATTGCAAATGTAAACCTCCAGGGAATCTCCCCCCACCTATATTTTCCTACCTCTATGCCTGTATCTATCTCTATATCTATCTCTGTCTCTATTAACTGTATCTGTTCTATCTAAATGTGTGTGTAAATATATATAAAATAAATCTGCTTATTGTTTGTCACCTACACATGACACACAATTGTATATTTATTAACAAAGTATCTAAAGTTAATGCCATTTTTACAGCTACAGACACAAGATCCAGCCTTGTGTAGACTGTAACCTTCTTAACATATGTAAAATCTGGGAATTATGCTGGATAGACACTTCTTGTACAACAAATATCGAAAAAGTCAGATTTAACCAACAGTCACAGAATCATAGAATCATAGAAAGTTAGGGGTTGGAAGGGACCTCAAAAGATCATCAAGTCCAACCCTCCCTGCCAAAGCAGGGTCACCTCTAGCAGGTCACACAGGAGTCTCCAAGCTTTGGTAGGTATAGTAGAATGCACTTCTCACATTAAAACAGGAACCAGATATGGGCTGAAAGGAGACTTCCAGAATTTAGTATTATTTAGTAGTGGATATTTCTGAGTTCTGCAGCCTCCTTTAAGCCACTATTAACTATCCAATCATTTTTACGTATGGTGCAAAGTCGACCTACAAATTAGAGATGAATCCTCAGCCCTTAGAAACTCATGCTTTCAAAGTTTGTTTGGCTAAAAATTCCTCAAGTCTGTATTACTGAATTGTTTAAGTTTTGCTGATATTTTTTATCTCTAGTATTGATCTTTCCCTTATTTCTTACACATTGCAGCAGTAAAAGTATATATTACATTTGAAGAGTACTATATATTTTTCATTCATTTTTATATTAAATCAGAGATATGCAATTTCTACATTCTTTAATATATAAGAATGTGGCAGTTCTTTTCTACCATTATGCTGTCATTTGTATCTAGCTACATCCACATGTATTAAACTGAGTTTTGTTCTCTAAATTAATTATCTAGCAATCTGAAAAATCTGAATAATACAATATTATAAATTAAAAATACGTTCTATCTCAGCATCAAAATCTAAACAGACACAGAATATATTTTTGTATAGATACAAAACTAGGAAAGCACTATATGTTGCTGATGGAATTTTGACAAATTAACACAATTTTCCCACAATTCATACAAAACCAAGGATTCCTCTTTTTTTTTTTTTTTTTTTTTTTTTTTTTAAAGCCTATAATGGTAACTTTAAAATAACTCTATGATGAAAGAAAAAGAGACCCAGAGCATTAGACCACAATAATGGAAAAAAAAAATTATTCAAACACCATAATGATAAATGTTCTTAAGAACATAAATTTTAAAAAATCATATTATAAAACTATTTAAAGTGCTGTATGAAAAGGTAAAATTATTAAACAATGAAAGAAGACAAATATCTTGCAGTTTAGCTAAATTTTGAGATGAGAAACTTTTTACAGGTCTGGTTGAAAGACATAAGAAAAATCTAAACTATAAAATCTGGTTTTGGCAGTACCTTTTTCAAGTCCACCGAGGAAGGTGCCACAGGTGAATTTGCTGAAATTTAATAACCACATGGATAGAGGCTCAGAAAATCACTAAGTCACCTGAAACAACAAAACCAACTCCCTTCCTGCAGCAACTGGAATAAATATCACCAATACTACTGCCTCCTGTGATTTGCTTTTGGCAAGGACAGACTGCAAAAAGGGATTCCTCTTACCTAGCAGGAGGTAATGTGGCTAACATGTCAAGGTGTAATATGGAACTTGATTATTACTGGAAAGTCTTCAATAATACAGTACAGAAAAAAAAAACAAAAAAACAGGAACAAACCCTTGTTGAAGTATCAGATGTACAGCTCTTCGTAAAAAGAAGATAAAATTGTCACAGGATGAAAGAAGGAGAAAAGTAAATGGAATAAAGTCGTTTACTTTCTCTGTAGTTTTGTCAGTTAAGTGACACTGAATTTTTGAATTTAACTTTTTGCAATAGAAATGCAGATCTAATGGTTCATCAGCCAAAAATTTGTGGAAGTACCACACTGTACTCCTTGTCACTGTCAATCCCCTGTATTTTTTATCATATAATTTGTTGAGAGGGGATTGATTTTTATTTAGCGAGATTAAACAAGGTCTCCCAGAATGGCCTTTACATGGACTCTGATCCCAGTTGTGACCTGAATTTCTGTGGATTATTTGTAAGGAGTTCAAGCAAATGCTATGCAAGTTTCCACACTGAGTAAGTGCTGTTGTCAGAGGGAATGCCTTATTGTTGAGGTTTTAATTACAAACTTCTAATTGATAAAATTTTGTGCAGAGAGGCAAACAAAATAGGGCAATAATTAATCTTGTAAGGTTGTCTAGTTCAATATCACATATGATCAGTTATCTTCCACCCTTCTCAAATAAGATTTTTAATCTAAGCTGTTTCTACAAGGATTCAGAAATGAAGATTTCATACCCTATTTAAATATCTATTCCAATACTTCTCCAGCCTTACTCTAAGAACATTTCCTTAATATCTAAATCTTCCTTGCTACAGCTTCAAGACATAGTTTCTTATTCTATCATGAGTAAGAAAGTGTGGGAGGAATAGATGTTTTGCTGCTTTTCTGTGCAACAGTTTTTTTGTGTATGTGCATGCTGTTATATATCTTCCTCTAATCTGCTTTGTCTCCAGCCAAAACAATTTATTCAGTCTTCCTTCAGAGGCCACATTTTCTAGACCACATTATTTTGTGGTTCTTCTTCAACTTTTCCCAAACTCATCCACAATTTCTTAAACTGTGGTGCTTCAGGACTGGGTACACTTCTCCAGCTGTCATCTTGCCTCCTGCCAATAATGAGTGGAACAGGCAGACTACATTGCATGCCACTTGTGTTTGTAAAACTAGGTTAAAAATATGCCTTTTCCCACAGTAAGCCACAGTAAGGGTGGAACAGCCTTTTTTTTGTCTTTTCTTCTTTCTTTTAAATTATATTCTAGGCCTTTTTTGAGGAACTGAGGCCTGGTCAGTTGCATATATTTGGTTATTTCTTTATTTTGTAAGAATATTTTTATTTTTGGTCCTCATTACCAAAGCACCTAAATCTATTCAAGCTTCCCATGACCTCCAACACTAGCTTCCACAGGTTTGTAGGGACTCACAGTTTACTCCCAAATAATCTACAGAAACAACAATTACAGGCTAAAATTTTCTATGCTGAATTTCCCTGGAAAAGTTCTGGAAGTTCACCAATTGATTGAAAACTTTTTGAGTAAATGTGTCCTATAGTTGCATGACACTCATCAGCCTAATACTATATTTTCACTAGATGCTGAAATCAGCAGAGGAGTTCTCATGTTTTAGGTGATATATTTAGAAAACCCTTCAGTTCCAAGAACTGACTGTAAACATACACATTAAATAGGCTCAAAAATCAGAAGTGTTAGCTATGCTAAAGAGTGGAAAAATATTAAGATTAAATACAAAATAATAAATATCTCACATAAATAAGAGGTTCATTTGTACTTGTTTTATATATCTGGGCTATTTATGTTGGAAAAGTAGAGGGGGGTTAGTGGACATAACCTGAAGTGTTTATCCAGCTCTAATGACTGCTGACAGTAATGGCACTGAGGGTCCAACCAACTGTAAAACAAACTGTGGGATGAGTAATTTCCTCTGTTGTTGGAATCTAAAAGTGGGGCTTGTAGGCAAGATGGTGGCCTGGCAGATGCATGGCTAAACATTGTACACAGGAACATGCTGCTACAACAAACACTTGTTCAAACAGACAGAGAAGTTGTCTGAGGAATGCGCATGTGAGAATAAATACAAATTTTTCATGACATTTGAATGTAATTATTTTCTGCCTGTGCCTGCTGCTCCTCCAGAGCTTCTAGGGATGGAATCAGATCAATAAGTGATTATGGAGTTTGGCGTCTGAAAAACAGATTGCACCTGGATGGGAACTGTGAACAACTGGAAGAGTGCCATTATTGTTCAGGGCATTGAAAATGCTTAAACTAGAACCAAGTCTTCCACTGGAAGCAAATATTCTAGTTGCATTGATGTATCTATTGGCCATAACTGATAACTATTATCTATTTAATTAAGTTTTATCTAGTTGTTGTTTTACAGGTGTGGTGTAAAAAAGAATGCATTCTTGGTATTAGCAATGAACTATTGTCTAGGAAAATCAAGTGTGACTGACTGAATTAAAAATAAGTCTTTTCAGAAGACTACAGTATTGTCAGGTGCGATGAAAAACTATTTTGTCAGTATTTATCATTCAATATTTGAACTTTAATGATTTTAAATAAATTTTAAAGTATGCAAAACACATTTAATGTGCAGCAGCTCTTAGAATAACACAGTGCAAATGAAGGGCTTAGGAATATGTTCAGAATATTTCTTCTAGATTGTCCAGCAGAATGATTCAGAGCTTCTAAATTTAACATCTTGGATCTTGATAAAGTCAATGGAAAGAGATAAAAGGAGGTCAGAACACTAATTCTCTTGATGAATGTGACTGTCCACTGAGAAATACTTATTTTTTTGTAAGGTAGCAGAAAAGTAGAGGTAGAGACCACTGATCCAATTAAGTTTGATGACTGAAATACCTCTGAAGTGAGAAACTTGCTTCTAGTTTCTGCATGTTCCAAGGAAGTTCAAATCATATATTTGACAAATCCACTCCCAGGGAGCTCCTAAAAAAGTATGTTGGGTGTGCCAAGAGCATTGGCACTAGAATGGGTAGCAAAAGAAGGAACCTGATGTGTAATCTGGTGGTTAGCTAGAAGGTATGTAAGAATTTGAAGTCTAGTCTTGTTACCATAATTCTTCTAAAGATTCATCATTATAAAACACACAAATTATCCTGGCAGTATAGATTGAAAGTAGAGGTTTCTCCTTTGATTCCTCCTCCTGAATAATCTTGCTTTCTCCCTTTTACCACATGGGACAGCAGTGTCAAGAGGGATGGTCTCCTAATGACCATTGAGTCTAATGATTTGACTCCTGGGAGTCAAAAAATAACAATGGAAACCTCTGTGGACAGAGGGAAGCCTACAGTGCAAGTTTACTGTTAAATACTTGTTGAGACCACTATTTAATAACCTTTTCAGTACTCTCAACTTTTTTTTTCAAAGAATGAGTTTTCCTATGCTTAAAGTCACCTGGAAGCAGAAGACGTGGTCTGTAAATTTCTCTCTCACCTAAATATGTAACTTAGAGCTCCAGGGAGGTGATAAACCCCAAGGAGAAACACATCAGTATGCATCTCAATATTTTCACTGTGTAGCTTGCTTATTACCCCTACTCAAATTGTTTTCTCTAGTGAATCATACTGCTAGACACATAAGACTTCATGGCACTTTCCATGGAATGTACAGGAGCTGTAAGTCTGTGAACCTGTCCTTTGGACACCACCTCAGACATAAAGGAAAGCTGGATATATACTTCGTGTGTCTGCACATACATAAATTCATTGTACATCATCACAAAAAAAAAAAAAAAAAAAAAAAAATTGCTTTATGTCATCCTCTTGCAAAGGAAAAGTAGTTTAAAAATCCAGAAATAAAGCAGTAGTAACCCTGAGATATCTGAGTCAAACCAGTTTACATAATGCTGAAATCCATGTTCAGTCCTTGAATTTAAGTTAGGCCTCAAAACCTCAATGTTGAGCCTTAGTCTTGCTTCATTATTTTCTGCAATGGTTGCTAGTACCTTCCCCCTACATCAAAGATGGATCAAAGACAGAGTAACCAAAGCCAGACTTCTACCCAGCTGGAAACACCTTTTGCTCTTTGCAGTCTGTCACAGGGAAATGGTGCAGAGATTAAAATGCCAGTAAATACATGTTAATTAAATGCTCTAGGTACATGTTAAGATCACCATGAAGCAATTGAACTCTACAGCAATAAACTCTCGTCACCGTTTGTGCACATTGATGACACGTGTTCTAAAGTACCTCTTGGGAAAAAATGAAATTAGAGGTACAACGTAGTATAAAACCATGTAAAGAAATAAAAATAATGACATGTAGTTAGGATCTGTTTGGATCAAAATCAGTCTGGAGAAGCAAAGAACAAGGAAAGGCTTAGAGTCTGTCATATGATCAATTTTAAATGGAAATAAAAACCTTTACAATGTTTTAAAAGAATATTTCTTTATAATTTGTACTCTTTATGGGACTTGCTCCTTTGAAGCATATAGAAAACAGTTTTTCACGATGTAGCCATGTCCTCATAAGGACTGATCCTTTTTCAGACTTGGTTCTAAATAGTAATGGGACCTGCAGTAAAGATTTGATGCCAGACACTAAAATGGAGTAATCACAAGCTGAGTCAAGTGAATGGTAAATAAATAAACAGAAAGGTAAAGTGAAACATTTCTTTTACCGAGAATTTGTAGCTAAGGGTTTGAGTACATGCTACAAATCTGTAAGACCTGACAAAAAGTGCTTTGATTTCCATCCTTCTTTTACCTACCTCAGTCACAGATTCCTATTCCTTGCCTCTGTCTCTTCATAGAAGCTGGAAATACAGTTACTTGAGCCTTCTAAGCTGGCAATTTACTTTGCTTTAAACTGGGTCTGTAAAATGAGATTATTAGAAAAAAAAAAATCATCATTTTCTAGTTGCTAGAAGACTCACTGAAGTCAGCTGAGGTCAGATTGCTCTGAGGCTTAGCTGTAACATGGCATATGGAATTTCTTTTCAGATTAATACAAAACTTTGTGATGCTTGCAGCTCATATCAAGAGGAAAACACATTGAGGCTGCATGTCTCTACAAATGGAAAGACATTTCATAAAATACACTAAATTTAAATAAGAGCCTAAAAGAACTCAGGAGAAAATACAGTGCAAAGGAAAAAATACAGTATAATGAAGAAAGATGTGTTACATCCCACAAACTGTAATAACCTACAAAATGTTCAGTCAAAAGATATATAAAAAAAGATTAAACACAAAAGGAATAGAACTGGTCCTACACCAAGAATAAAGAAGAAGATCTATGTATGCCCAAACAAAGGAATATAAAGTTTTGGTTTTCAGCAACAGTTTTTTTAAAGTATTGGACTGTTACTGTGAACAAGGCTGTGGAAATAAAAATACTAATTTTAAGGAACAAACACAAGAGCATTGCATTTTTTAATCTCTCAGTCTGGGGTTTGTGTTTTACGACCATGCTATAATGCCCCATCATCCAATGTCAAGTTTTTCTGCAAGGTCTAAGACAAAGACAGGTTTCAGTGGTTATAGTTAGAGTTAAGAAAGTTCTTAAGTCAGAAACCTGAACACAAACAGTCTAAGCTTTGTCTAATCAAGATTCTGATAAGAATTCTACGTTATGAGCTCATCTTTAAATGAAATTGATCTCAACAAGGGTTTAAGAGTGGCTAATTAAGGAGTATGAAGCAATAAATCAATAAGAATAAAATTCTCACAAACCAAAATCAGTTCAGTAAGAAAGGAGGCAGTGTGACAACAGTGAAGATAGGAGAAATCTTAGGAACAGAGAAGCAAAAAGGGATCTTCTAAATGGACACAGACACGTTTCAAAGCTTAAAAACATATTTGCTCTGATTAATGTCCTCCATGACAATGGTTTAGAGCCCATTATCCTATATTTGTTTGAAGGCATAAAAACTTTTTTAAAATGCTCTGTATTTTTTGTTTATGCCTGTTTGTTGTGTTGTTTTTTTGTTGTTTTGTTTGTTGTGTTTTTTTAAAATATATTTTAGAGTGTGTGTGAGGTTCCTAGAACTATTAAGACTTTTTTCGAACACTGTTCAACTAAGTGACAGAAGAGGTTAAAGATGGGATGAATAACCAGCTCCCCACACCACTGTGCTTCTCAGCATGCACGTTGCTGATTGGGATCCTGTAGGAAATTCTGACTGATGGGGAACATCCCTAGTGAAGCTGGGAAGCTCTGAACCTCAAGATTTCTGGATTTTTTTTTTTTATATATAAGCTTCTACATTAAAGTTTAGCAGCAAAGATATAAAATGTCATTTGTAGTGTTTAGTATAGAGTTCAGTTCTAAAGCAGCCAAGTGTCAAATGCTTGCTGCGAGCTGATCAAGCTATGTAGCAAAATCCCTCAGAACTAGCAAAAAAAATTGACATTGGAAAAATTATGAGTAATATCAATGTTTTCAGATGCTGAATATATTTCTCCCTCTTTGTTCAAAATTTAAACTCCCCAGGAATTCCTATAATCCCTCAGAACACTCATTCCAGCCTAGTTTGGCAACCCCTGGATGCCTGAATGGGACTGTGAAGCAGTTACTATAACAACTTATTTTTAACTAATAATAGCTGACCATTGTATGGGTTTCCCAGCAAAATTCAAAGCAAGTCCCTATCAATAATCATAGTTTAAGGATGTTCTAAACTGTAATGATCTGTGTGTAATAAATGTGTCAGCATCAAATAATCAAGGTTCAATGGATCCCTGACTGTTCTCACTCTTCAGTCAGACTTTGTTGTTAATGTAGGGAAAAAGCCTGCTGCACAGTAGTCTAGTTTATACAAAGTGAAGAGTTGATCAGTGAAATCAACTGCCAGTCAAATTTCCATTTTTATCATATACCAGTTATACTGGTCTTCCATTCCTTTATTTTTGAAAATAAGAAAGTCTTTTCTTGAAGAGAAGGCTCAATATACTCAATGCCAGAAATGGCAGGTCTTAAATTTCTTTAGGAAAACTGTATTTACAAACACCCTGTTTTCATCAGCTGCAGATCACTATTTAATATAGGAACTATTTCCTTGCTGTTTCTCATTCCAGTTTTTATGATGCGGTCAAGTAATTTATTCCACTAATAAGATACAATTGTTCAAGAAGTTAGTTGAAAATACCCAGATAATAGTTCTCCACATATTCTTAAAGTTTATCCAGCATCCTTCTTTATTACTAGGTACTACTGACAGAGAGATTGTACCATCTTTGGTAGCTATACTGTATTTGTGCTACAAGAAAACACTGACAGGCTGTACAGGAACCTTCATAGCCAGAGATTCTCTGTCCCACTTACATCTCTGCAAACAGATGTGGACGTCTGATAAACCTAAACAGGATGTAAACAGGAAATTCTCACATAACCATTCTTAGAATAGCTTCTCAATTTTTGTAGTTGGATGGAAGGATAACATTCCCCTCACAGAGGTGGAGCAAGATCTCTCAGTCAGAGGGATTGCTCTCCTTTTGCACTGTGTAAGTTTGTATGGTTTGGATGCATGATTCATTAAATTAGGATGGTATTTCAGCTAGAATACTCATTCTCCATAGTTTTGTAATGTAGCTTCATTTGAACCTTTTAGTGACTAAGGGGTGCCACTAAATGTAAGCCATTTTGTTATTCTGGAAGAACTCTTCTAGTTAGATATGTATTCCCTTTTTTTAATACTAAATATGATAACCACTGAATTCAACTTGATTTATTTTTGTAAATACTAATAAGCCAGACAAACACAAACACATTCATGTCATATGCCCTTACTCAATGAGTTACAAGTCATCAATTTTTTCTTTCCAGTTATTACTGTGGCCAAGTGGCAATTGCTGAATTAAAACCAGCATTTGCTTCATTAACTGTCCTCATGAAATCCTAAAACAAACACAAAAATGGTATAATTTTAAAAAGTCAGTAGTCACATTTTTGGAAATCTTTCTCAGAGCAAGCTGTGCATGTTGAAAATACACACAGGAATAAATGAAGAAGACATGGAATAAAAAGCAGAGTGCTATTGAATACAAGCACTCCAGTTGAAGGATTGCTGGAAGCTGGGAGGATATTTGTAGGATCTATTGTTGCATTTTTTATATATTCTTACTGGGCACCTGCTGCCAGCAACTGAAGAAGAATACTATGTCTGATGGACACTTAGCTTGCCTGTTGCTTTGATTCCACTGTACTGTAGGGATCCTAGGTGTGTCACTTAGCCACACAGACGCAATGTAATAATATGTAATGCAAGCTACTGGCTGTTCAAATCACTGTCCAAAGCAAAACCACGTATTTATATGTCACATAACAAAGCTTGTTGTTAGGTACAAGTAAGCCTGTAGGATGTTGCACGTGTGTGTTGTGTCATGTACAGATAGAGCAGAACCTCCCTCCTAGAGACTGGGGTGTGAGCCCCTTGCTGTGGTAATGTGCTGTCTCTCTTACAATAACATTTATTGCCATTCTTGTTTTCCCACTTTATTACAGGCAACCCAGTAGTATGTTAGCTGCAGGGGTCAGGTCTGAAACTTCACAAAATACACGAGCCACTGCCAACTGAGTTAGACAATTAATCAGTATTACCTGTGCCTGAGGAGGGGCCAGATAAAATCTAGAGAGGTCAGAATGCCAACATAAACCAATTTAATGCTGATTAAGCATGCTTTCACTTGTGCAATTCATTCTATTGGCTTTCCTGGGATGTCTGAATGTAAAAGAAAACAATATAGGAAATTTGCTTTCTTTTTGTGAGTTGGGTTCCACATCTGTGGTTTTTTAGATATTATATCATAAAAGACAAGTACAAGGTCCAGTGAGCTATTTTAAACCACAGAAATAGGCTTTCTCTTAAGGAGGGCTGATGTATTACTAGCACAGACAAGATTTGCAGAGCCACAGATGAATAAAGTGGAAGTATTTGCACTAAAAATACATTTTAAATATGAAAAAAAGGGCAGAAAAAATGGAAAGAAAGTGAGTGGGTCTTTGACAAACAGACAATTAGAAACTCAGTTTAGGTATCTGCTAAAGAACATAGCCAAATATCAAAACCAGGGCACGGATGATTCACACTTTGTGATAGGTTTCCCTTTGACTGATTGCAATTGAAGAGACATGCAGAGAGCTTGGAAGAATGTATACCCATGAGGAGAAAAAGACAGGATGAAAAGCAGTCGTATGCCAGGTTATAAGAAGGGAGCTCTGTAGGTATAAAACTGGCTGAGAAGATGACTGGAGGAAACTAAAAGCTAAGTCTTATTCCTCTTGTGCTCAGGGAGAACAGGCTTTGCATGTAGGAAGAATCTAAATTTTATTATTCATTCTATAAAACAGAGACACTCATGGGAATTCCTGTCAAATGACTAACAGCTCAAAAAAAGTAATGAATAATGGAAATCACAGAACTCTTACTAGGCTGTCTAGGAAATCAGTTCTCTAAAAATATGCATTTGTCAGTCAGCAGAGAAAGCAAATTATTTAATATCTATTAGGAGGTGTAATACTGCTTAATTCTTTTTGAAATGCAGTTCTGCTGCAGGTGAGAGAATTACAAAAGTTGATTTTTATCATACTTGAGTGACATTATCTTAGTGATGAAGTTAGATCCCCTGCGATGAGATTATCTTTTTTCCTCTAACACTGGGGGAAACAACCTTCACTGTCTTCTACATTAAATACTGTTCTCAGATGTTATTTACTTATTCAGAGGGAGCTGCAAGCTAATTGTTCTGCATGTCAGTACAAATGGAAGATAAGGCCAGTCCTTAGGTAGAATGCTTAAAAATAAATCTACATTGACCATATCCTGAAAATGTTGTCACATTGCATCTGTGTCTACAAAGTAACAACATCCAGGTTTATTTTCCAGTCGTGAGAACTGGCAAAATGTTACTGAACTGTCTCTAGGACAGGATGTTTCATTATATACTCTGTTGGGAATATTCCCTTATCTATGCTACCTCCTGCAGTATTCTCAGGAATTGTTTGGCAGAAGAATTATTTAGTGTGACTGAAAACCAGGTAAATTTTAACAACAGTAACCAGGTACAATTTTAACAACATTATATTGTGGACACTCGAGTTCTGGGTCATGCACTTTGTGCTTGGAATGCATTAACCCTGAGGACACTTTGAATGGTTTTCATCATGGAGGCCTAAAGTGAACTTATTCTTGGATTTTTAACCAATGGCTTGTTTTATTGAGACTGTGTATCATGAGTTTTTGCAGTCAATGTAAAATATAATCACTTTGAGTTTCTTTCCTGTTTTGCCTTTGTGGGCTTTTTAAACCTCTGTTGTATCGTGTATAAAGAACCACTTATAAAATAAAAAGAAAAATAGAAAGTTTATTTTCTTATTCACTCCACATGAAGTAAGCCTTACATTTGCACCAATTATGTTCATTTTTCAGGGTCTTTAAGCTGTTGCTTTAGGGAAGATGAATCGAAGGGGAGTAAATCTTAATGTGCTAACTGTAGTATGTATACCCTCCTAGGGCCTAGAGCTCTCTCTTTTATGTTAACACAGCTCTGATGTCATTCTGGAAACAAAGAATCAGGAGTAAAAAAAAATACAGCATAATTTTTTTTTTAATGGTTTAAATAACTGTAAGACTGAACAGCTTTTTCTCTGCTGGTGCTTCTTCTCCCCCCTTAAGATATTACCTAGCAATTCTGTCATTTAAAGTTCTACAGCCCAGAAGTACCACTGGAATCAGCACCATCTCCAGCTGTGTCAGTGCTTGACAAAGTGAGACCTCCTATGTCTGGTTTATTTAGTGCACACCTTTATGAGAGGTAAATTAGATTACTTTAACTAATTTGACAACTCCTTCATTTCCTGTTAGCAATTTCAAAGCAAGAATAGTATTATAGCACAGATTATAGTTCTCCCTCCTTAAGGTTTTTGAGTAGCTTCCTAGGAATGTCATGGGTTTTCCTGTGTCACCTAAGAAAAATTCTGTAATGTTTGGAAAGTATCCAGAATCAAGTGCCTTTAAGTCAAGACATTTAGAAAAAATCCTGATTTTTAAAGAAGCATTTTGTGGGCATGGGTGGCAGAAACAGGCAACTCCTTGTAATTAACTAGATCCATAGGAACATTTCTGCCATTTTAGTTTCTGGGTTTGAATAGGCTGTGAGCAAGTGAAATAATTTGGAATGATCCTAAGCTAACTCTTGCTCTAAGAATATCACTGGCCTGTTCTATAAGAGAAATCCTTGAGTTACAGTAATTGATCTATCTAGTCACGCTCATGCATCCAAGGCAACATTCATGCCATGCTGTGCCACACCCCTTTCTTCAAACCCAAAACATTTTGTGATTTTCACTGAGAACAGCATAAAACTTCGAGAGACTGCTAGCTGACAGGAGTGGTACATGTTCAGATTATGCCTAAGTTTATGTTAATGAAATGAAATACAGCTTGGACACAGGGTGCCCTGATTTGAAGAGTAAAAGAATTAAGTGGTATTTATGCAATTGCCAGAGAATTGTGTCTGGAATACTGATTTATTAGTATAGACATAGCCTCATTTTCATGATAAATACCACTTATTTGCTCAGATGTGAGCTCCCAGGAGGGGCTGTGAGCTGCTGGCAATGGTAGTTGGCTGCCTGCCTTGAAGCACAGTGGGTTTCTGTACCATCACTTCTGATGTGTTATATTTAAACATCACCCCTGCAAACACCTGACCTAGACATAGCCAAGTGACTCCTCCACGTTCCAAGGAGCCAAAATGAGCTTGGGAGAAGCCTTAAAAGGTGCTGATTAAGAGCAGTGTCTGCTCAAACCTTTCCAGCAGCCTCCCTTGTGTGTAAGACAAGAAAGGTACCTCCAGCACAGGGGACAGAGGATTTGATTAGCAGCTGAAATAAAAGGGCACACAGTCATAACTCTGCTGTCACCCACTGCCTTAAGGGAGAACACACTTGCAGATTTAAAGACTATATTAAAATGCTCAGGCTTGTGGATGCTTCTTTTTTTCCACAGGACACATTGCCACACTTGTAACACTCCTGCAGTTCTGAGGTACAAGGGTCTGGTGTATAAAATACAAGGTTTGGACTCAGGAGACATGGGTGTGATTTCCAGCAGCATGAATAATTTTGTCTGTGTCACTAGAAAGGCCTTCACATCTCTTTTTTCTTATTTGCCCTCTAACATTTTTCTTTCTTGTCTGTTCCCACAAAAAGCTCTTCAAAGTTGTCCATTTTTTAACTTCCTTTGTTTTCTAAGCTCCTGTGGTTTTCTTTTAAACTCCACATTTTGGAATAAGAACAAGGCAATTTGTTCTAAATTTCATGTGCTTTTATTGATTCATAAGTGCTATGATTTATTACCTGCACTGCCTGATTGCATTTAACTAAAAACTCAGTCCAAACATAATACATACAGCACTTGTCACAGAAAACATCAAAGACACTTCTCTTCCCAGGAAAATGCAGCCTAAGTAAACAAAGTTTACTGTGTTCCAACAGAAAATGAAAACTGAACACAGCAACCTGCAGTATGGGTGGCAGGACCTGCAGCTGAAATCCACAGAAGAGATAATCAACAGCTTTCTGCTTACTTTTCAGCTTCTTTAACCATCATCAACCCATGACCTGAGTGCTACTGCTTTGTCACCCAGATGAACAATAAGGACATTCATGTAGTTCAGATGATTCAAAGACAACAATATATAGGGAGTTATTTAATACATTTTTATGGTAGCTATGAAGAATTAATGACTCCTGACCTAGCTTAAAAGCATCATAAAATGATGAACATACTTGTACTTGCAGTGTTCATACCTTTTAAGCCTCTTGCATCAGGTAAGTATGGCCATTTTTATCTTGTCCAGTCCTGAAAGCAGATCTGCCATCATGCTGAGCCAAATGAAAAGCAAACACAGAGAAAGTGGAAATGGGGATGACTACTTGGGTGAATACAGAGAGACTGTCTAAACTTGTAGGGGTAGAGTTAGGAAAGCCAGAGGTTAGATAGAGCCAAAATTACTGAGGTTCATGAATGAAAACAATGTTTATGTACAACAGCATCAGAATGAAAACCAAGGAAAATGGGAGTTCCCTGTTAAGTGTGCTCATCTAGTGGCAGAGGACACAGAAAAGGCTAAAGTATTCACTAACATTTTTCTCTTTGTTTCTTTCTCTTTTTCTCGAGGAGACTGGCAAGGTCTGCCCTCAGGCCCTTTGGGTCTAGTAGCAGAGCATGTGATAATGAACACTGCTCATAGCAGAGGGATAAAGTTAAGGGACTCTTAAGCAAATTCAGCTCTTTGGGATGCAATGAATCAAGTGATGCAGAAAGAACTGGGTAATTTCATTGACTGGTCTTTCTCTGGCTTTAAAAAGTCATGAAAATCAGGGAAAATTGCTGCTGCAAAATGGAAAATGACCCATTCATCTTCAGAAAGGGCAAGAAGGAAGATCCAGGGAAAAACAAATGAGCCAGAAACTTTTCACTGATTATGTCAGTTAACACGGGAGCAGAGGTAAAACTCTTGGGTTTCTTTTGTTCAGTTTACTGTATAGATGTAGCCAGTTCCACTAGAGGTGCACTCAAGGGAAGCCAAAGAAGTGGAAAGAGGTGTTGATGTCAGCAGTCTGTGGTTGTTAACTCAGGACCAGAGAACAGGCACTGGCTCTAAGCAAAATTACAGATGCATCCCGTACTTCATATAGCCATTAAGCACATGCATAGGGACTCTGGGGACAAGCATGTAGAAAAGAATATTTTGCTCATCTGAAATCAACTTACACTCTAAACAGCAGGACTTTTCTGAAACCGGTCCATGAGCAGAAGACATGAAGAAGACAACAGAAAGGGTGCTACTCATTGCTTTGTGTTACATCCCTAAATGCGTCATATACTTTCCAGAAGCCTAACCAGACAAGAATTTATTCTAAAAATAAAATTATTTTATTTGAGTACTGCAGTTTTGACTGTTTTGTTAATCTTTATTAACTTGTTTGGAGTTTTTACTATTTACTTACTGCTTTTATTTAATAGAGTTTTTTTTAATCTTAAAGTAAAAATACACACAGAATTCAAAAGAGGAAACCGTAAGTTTCCAAAAATAATATACATTCTGGTACAAAGTGAAACTTCTTGGTTTTCAATATTGTTGCCAAAGTGGGAATAACATCATTATTCTTTTTAAAAAAGATTGCCTAAACATGAATATACAAACAATAGTGAAGTGATATTACAGAGCAAAACTAAAACCTAGGTTCAAAAACTGGTCACTAGGAGGGTCTTAGAGTAACAATTTAGTAAATAGTAACACAGAATGCTACACCTTAGAGAACAGCTGTGAATGGTGCAACTTGAAGAAATCACGTACATACCATTTCAGTAGTAAATGCACATCTTGCTCACTACAGGCTGAAAGAAAAAGTACTGAAAGTTACAAGATAATACAGTACAGTATTTCAGCAATACAACACGACACAATCCAAGGTATTATCAACACTGTATTGTAATGATGCTCACAATGGTATTAGTAGCAAAATGAGGCATCTGGCTGCTGAATGAAGTATTTTCACTCTGAGCTGCTTTCTTCCTCACCAAGTGTCAAAACATTATTTGACAAAACTGTCTTTAGTTAAGTGTGAGAATATTTTTTCATAATAATTAAATATCTGTTCCCTAGGAGACAGAGTGATGCACAGGAGCCAGTGCCAGTCCTCTTTTCTGGAGTATTGCTTGCTATCCACCGGGCTCTCAGCCTACAATAATAATCTCTGTTAATGGATCTGACAATCAGAAACCTGTTTCTGTGTAAATTGCTTGAATTACTGAAGAGCCATTTAGGACATCTTCCCGGTTAGTCATGGCAGCCCCTCATATTCTCTGTAGAAAGACCACTGAGTAAGACCCAAACACAGACTTTAAAAATGTGTCACTGGAAGTCTGTGAGATTACCTTGCCTGCATACACCAGAGTAGCACGAGTTTTGGTGGCTTAATCTGTACTCCTGCACTGGAATTTCTATCTTCTGTGGTGTATATTTATGCATCTTTTGCACTGATGCTCAAACAGAAGGTGAAGCCTATTTTCCTAAGTATCCACAGAGGCTGTTTCAATAGTATATTCAAGAAAGAATATACTTTTCTTAAATTGTTTTCTTTTCAACTTTTTTTTATTTGCTGCTGATAACACAACTTGGAAACCACTCAGTTCAACTGCAATCATTCATCTTTTCTGTTAGTTCATGACAACAGGAGATGTATAGTTTGTCTGGAGACAAGTTGTTTACTCACAGTAAGATGGACTTCTGTTGAGAAGATATTTAGCTGTTCTAAGGTGCATCTTATTACACTTATTGAACAGAATTCATAGTGTGTTAACCTATAAGCAATAGGATACCAGATACTTTAGTTTTCCATGGTAAACTTCAAAAATGTCACCTAATTTATAACACAGGAAAGCTAAGACAAACTTCTGTTGTAATTCAAAATTAGAAGCCTGGATATCCTTGTTATCTTTATGAATTACAAAATCATCTTAAAGACAGGTAATATTTTTACCTGAATGAGTGCTACTATTTACTTTTGCCTCATTTGAAATAAAGCTGTGGGGTCTGTTCTGTATCTCCCACTACTAATTTCATTCAGTGATGCCTTCTTGTGCCATAAGTTAGAGATAACACAAATATGTAGTTTGCTTTCCTGCCATTGTCCATTTCTTTTGGCACAGTTTTACTGATATCATTTCTGATTTGTTTCCTGTGGAAAAACAGCCCTATTTTTCAACTTGTTTTCAAAGGCATTCTCATTGTTTTTATAATTCTTGCCACCCTTTTACAAGGACCTTCAAAACCTACAGTGTACTCTTTGAATGAGAGATTGATCAGCACTTACAGGAGTATTATTGATGAGACAACACCACTGATGTATTTGATGATTCTGTGTTCTTGCATGATTCTCCTAACTCTCTCCCTGCACATGTTAATCTGAGACCTTCAGAGAACTTTAACAACAGTTTAACTAAAAATTTGGGGTACACTTAAACCTTTATTCAGTGTAGATTCTTCATCTCATGGTCAAGCTCACTCTTATTCTCTGGCAAGGAGAAGGGAAAATTAAGTAGCAAGGTATAAATTGTATAACAAAATGTATATGTCTTTACACAGGTTATAAACCAACTCTGCTCAGGTATTTGTAGATGTGAGTAGATATTCTGAAGCCAATATAATTTGGGGGGAGGCTTACACAAAATTAATTATTAAGAAAATTTACAGAAAGGAGACAAAAGAGTTAAAGGAAGGGACAGATTTTTCAAGTTCTGACATTTAGTTTGGATTTCGGTGGATGTACACTTAAGTCAGTGCCCCAGAGAGGGGATTTATGCAACATGTAAAGTCAGGTGCTCGCTGGCCATACTTCACCTCCTTCACTTTTTCCACCTTAAATGTATGTTTTCACATACATTCATAGTAAAAAAGTTCTGCAAAAATCAGTTTTCAGATAAGTGAGTAGAAGGTGAGGTTAAGTGATGATAGCTTTCTGTAAGTGGTTGCAAGCAGCTTACTATCATGTGTATAAACATATAGAGTCCTCATGAAGTTCATTAAATATAATCTTGCTTGCAGCAAAAATTCCACAGCCTCAGACACGCTTCACAAGAAATGTCTTTTACATCCAGAAATCTGAAATCCAGAATATAATGACAATAAGGAAACAATGAGGAACATCTGAGGAGGTATAAGCATTTAAAAAGGCAGGGAACTTGGAAAGAAAAAAGTGGATACAGCTTTTTCAAATAATACTTTCCCAAGCTCTGCTCATGCTTTACCAAGTTATACTTAGATCTATAGTTGAAGATCATGGCTAAACATGATCCATCTGAATTTCAACAGAGGCAAGGCAGCCTTGTTTACAATCTGTTCTGTAATAGTAAATGAAAAACATGCAGCCAGTATAATTACATTTTAGAAGAGGAAAGAATTGACCGTATCACAGATCAGAAGTCTTGTTTATAGCCTGACATCCTGAAAAAAACATAGTGTTTCATAAATCACTGTGAGAATTTCACAGACTCAGATATTCCCTCAGAACTGTTATTGGAAAAGTACTAACGTAGCAGGTCTGCTATGGCCCCCAGCTTCATATTCATAACTCCATTGATATTAAGCACTACCTCATAATTTTAACTTCAGAGAAAAGTAAGTGATTGTCCTTTTCAGTGCTGGTGCCCCAAAATGTGACAGTGATGTGAGAGATTAAAATAATTTGTTTACATATATGACTAACAGCTTGAAGATTCCTTACAAACACGAGGAAAAGTAAGTAAGGCCCCTGTGCATCAGGGTTTCCAGTTCATTGGTCCAAATCAAAAGTTGTGTCTGTAATGGCACATCTGAGCCTATTCAGGGTCCTTCCAACCCTGGGGTGCTGCACAGTAGGTGGGTGAGTTTGCATATGACTTGTCACACGTCTGATCCTACCACCATTACCTGAACTGCAACAGAGAGAATTCCGAAATTACTTCTTCCTCCCTCCCAGCTCCTTAGAGAATAAACTTATCCTACAATATAAGCACGCATCTTTATTTTAAATCATAGATACAAAAAGTTTTTAGTAGTAGAAAGAAATAGAATTATCTGAGGCCCAAATGCTGTCAACTAGCAAAGGGAAGAGAAAAATCTGTCCTTAATCATAAGGGCTGATATTCTCAGGCATGAGAACCAAAGCTAGATTTGACTCATAAAATGCAAGGTGACTTGACTGAGACACAAAACTATGGGTTTAATTCACTAAAAGGCTCATCTGATATTCAGGCTAGGCTAATTTATCCAATACAAGGTTAACCCGTATTTAGACTTTTAAACACCTCCTTTCCTTTTTCGATTTTTTTGGGTTATCTTATTCAGTTGCATTTTCTTCTTTTTTCAATTTAAAGTACTGGCTTATAGTGCCCAACAGAGTAAACACCTGAGCCAGCCACTGTCTGGACACTGGAAAATGAATAGTACTGACAATATTTTTTATTCCACAGCCAGGCAAGGTAAGACTTATTAAAATATGCAAGTGTAATCTCTCTCTCAAGAGATTAACACAGAACATCACATTCAATACTTAGGAGCTGGAGAGGACCACTAAAGGTTCTAGCTTTAGTGATTCTGTAGCAGACAAATTCTGTTACTTATTTATTTTCAGCCCATCATCATCTCAGAGCCTGAACAATCAAGCTCTTCACTGCTTTGGTGTTCAGTTTCAGGCTTCTTGCTAGCAGTCTCATCAATAAATATGCATTTTATACATGCAGTAGAAAACTGCAAAATAAAACCAAATCAGTGCAGGTTATGCTGGCACTACAGTGCACTTTCACTCTGTAGATGGAAAGATGAGAATTTTGTCCAACAGTGGTCAGAACAAATGTATAACAAATTCTTAATTTCCTTCAGAATTTACGTGCCATTATATCTTCAAATTTTGATGCAGAATCATGTTTTGTTATCACAAGAAGCCTTACAACAATAAGGAAAATTACTGCAAAGTTCTGCATATTGCAGTGCAAAGTAGTGTGTAGGCCCTTAAAGACTCTTGTCAGCATTTCACTGAATGATTGAGAAAAATATTAATGCCACAGTTCATTTAAAAACTGAAGGAACTTAAGGTCTTCCTTGTGACCTAACTGAAATACTCTATTAAGCTGGGGGAAAAAAATGCTTTTTGAACTATTCGTATGACAAAACACTTCTGATTTGTTTCCTGATGACCTAACAATAATGAAAATCTCAAGAGGTCATAATAAAGAATAGAAGCAACAGAAGATATCAAATCTTTGAGAAAAAATGCACCGAGGAATGCTCTCAGACCCATATATAAGGTTAGAGAGCAGAGTGTCAGTATGTGTCTGAGAAGTGGCATAAAGAAGAGCAGAGTCAGTTGACTAGGAAAGGGGAAAACTTTAAGAAAAAATGCAATAGACATGAAGGAGGTAGCCTGTCCAAGGAAAATGAAATCTATTGATGAAATTTAAGAATAGCTATGAGCTGAAAAGTACACCATTTGAGATGATTAATTTGGTAGTTACAGAATGCTTGACTCCAGTGAAGTATAGTATATAGGACAAACCAAGCAAAAATCAGACAAGTGACAACAAAAAGAAAGACTGAATCATCAGGGCCTCATTTAAACACCTCACCAAAAAAAGATCATATGTATGAATACTTCTGTCCAAAGGCTTGAAACCTGAAATAGAATCTAGATCATCTGGGATGGTTTTTTTTAATGAAGGTACTAGCAGACAGGCTTTCAAAAGGAAGGAAGACACTCAGTGGGAGGAAGTTATGCGTGCATTATATTGGACACCAGCACAGGCACTAAGTCTCTTTCAGACAGTTCCCTGGAAGAAGTCAGGGGCTTGCAAAAGCTGTAGATCACTTTAGCAGCCAGCATATGACCGTGGTACTCTGGAGAAAGGAAGAAAAAAGGTTAAAACCAAGGACAAAAAGGTCATGCCTAGCTCATCTCATCTCAAGTAGTTCCTAAGAGCAAATTATATAGGAATGAGGACACCACTATTTACCAATTGGAGAAAACAGTCCCAAAGTTTTCCAAGACCAGGTGATATTCACAAGATGTGCAAAAGAAATTAAAATACTAAATTGTTAGTTAGCCTAATAACTAAAATATGTAACCTCCTGATGAAAGCAATCTAGGAGACATGAGAGAAATACTGAACATTCATTTGAAATACTGAACTGGTAAGTCCATTTTGTATCCTTTGCAATTTGATGGAATAAAGTAGCAGTCATGAATAAACATAACACAGAAGAGTCAGTCAAGGTTTTTGTAGACAGAAGGTACACATCACATGTTTATTTCATTTCCCTTACATTTTATGAAGTATATTTGTGTTTTCAAAATGTTCTCTAGATTCAAATACTTTGAAATACTCTTTATGAAGTTAATGATAATATTTTAGGTCCTCTTGTGGTTAATAATAAGTTCAAGGGGAGAAGAGACACAGTAGAAATAAATAATTATTTATCAAAGTGGTAAAATTTGCCAGTATAAATCTATTACTAGAGCAGAAGACCTATGGTGCCAGAGATGTAACTCTGACTAGAGAGATCTTTGACCTCATGCAATATGATCTGATTTCTGAGGGATTACAGAATAAAATAAGAACCAGTCTAATGAAACCAATAGAATAATGTTGTACTTTTGGCATGATCTTATGTAAGTAGGTCAGTGAACCTGCATACAGAAAATAAAAGTTATAGTCTGTAATACAGGTTGATGTCATTTAGCTTTCATAGTAATAAGAGAAGTGATATGTCACTTAAGGCATCTTTGTGACTGTTTTGCTTCCCATTCCTAACCTATCTTAATCTATCTTAAAATGCACTTTCTGCAGGATGCAGATTGTTCCTTGCTGCATGTTGTAAAGAGTATAACCAGAGATTTAATCGACATGAAAAAATCTTTAACATAAATATGTTTTGTGCCAAATTGGTTTGAAAAGCCTTTACTTCCTTTAAAACAGTTAAAAGAAAACAAAAAGAAGATTTAAAAAAAAAAAAAAAAAAAGCCTAGTGGATCTTTCTTCTCATTCCTCAAAATACTTAATATGAAATCATCCATCTTGTCTCAGATCACACCAAAAATCCTGTGCTGTTTCCAAATGGGTCAGGAGCAGATGCTAGAGAAATTATTGTTAAGAAGCAGATTATATTTGGAGTTGTATTTTGTCTGGCTTCAGAGTTGAGTGCAATGCTGCATCCAAACTGCTTCATTTAACATCTTTGATGGACTTGTAATAAATTTGCCTTGGCAAATTTAATTTAATGTAATAAGTTTGCCTTGCCTACAACAGTGTGTTCCAGTATTCACATAAACATGAAGGTAAGAGCTTTTTCTTTTTTATTTATTTAAACTTGCTGTCTAAAACTATCACTGCCCCTCCTTCTTTTAACAAAAGAATAAACAGGCATAAGACATCAAGTAGAATAGAGGAGATTTAGGTTAGACATTAGGAAGAAATTCTTTAATTTGAGGGTGGTGAGACACTGGCACATGTTGCCCAGGGAAACTGGGGATGCCCCCTCCTAAGAAGTGTTCAAGGATGGGCCCTTGAGCAACCTGATCTAGTGCAAGGTGTCAGAACTGCATGATCTTTAAGGAATCTTCCAACCAAATAGCATTCTAGGATTCTATGAACCTTCTCTCAGATTCTGTAAACAGTTCAGAGACCTTTTTGGGAAAAGTGTATTGTAATTTTTTAACGACAAGGCTGGATCTGTGCCCTGATCATTAAATATGCTTATTTTTATATATTTGCAGATTTCGTGAAGGAGTGAATACTGCAGCTAAAATATATTCATTTTTATATATCAAAAATATTTTTTCCATACTCCTTTTAGTACTTGTCATTTAATAAGCAAATGGCCAACAAAAAGCATGGAGGAGCAGTCAGTGTACTCTTTTTTTGTATTGTACTTTTTTTTTTTTTTTGCATGAGTTGTACAGCTTTGGAAATAATACCTGAACAGAGAAATTATTCTGGGCAAATCTTTTGTAGGTTTCACAACAGAATATTCCCTGAGACTAAGATTCTTATATTGCTTTCAGTTCATCTGTATTTGCACAACTATGCAACGTATTATTTTAATTTGTTTCAGAGCAGCATAACTCTACTGACATGAATGAAATTACTTCTAATTTGCAGTAGAGTGAATGAAACAAGAATCAGACTTTTTCACTTCAAATACATTCTGCATCAATGGATACTAATAATGAAGTTGGCATGATCTAACCTACTGCTGATCTTTCTTATCTGATCACTGCAAGAACAGAGAGAGTTCTCTTAGCTTTGCCTCATTTTAATGGTGCCAGTGAGCTGATGAATCAATAGACCATAACTGATATTCTTGCTATATTTGGGTGATGGTACCTTAGCAAGATGTTGCATTGTTTAAAACAGGATACTGCTGAGCAGGATCCAGCTTTCTACACTCAAGGAGAAAAATGCCTGAAGTTGGCTAAGTGAGGTTAAATGCTTCTTATATCATTAGTGGCTCAAAAAATTCAGCAGCAGGTTTGAATTACGGCTCTCATGTTAAAACTAGTTTTGCCTCTTTAACCTACAGTTCAATACCCAATGCTAAACCAAGATGAGGACTAAAGGAAATGCAGTTCTGCAAATGCACTGTGCGATGGAGCATCATTATGTTCATCTATAAAACTTGCTGATTAATTCATTATTTAAAAAAAAATACAGTATTCATTTTTTCTTCTATGGGTCTCTACACCTTATTGCCAGGTGGTTAATACCCTTATTACCCCACTGAATTTTATGGCTGCACAGATTTCCAAATCTGGCTTTTTCTATCTCTATTCCTCTCTTGATCTTAGCTTCTGTCTACTTTCTCATTTATTATCTTCCCTTCATCACTATTTAGTTGATCACAGTCCATCTGCTTCTCAGGAACTACTTAGTGCTGCTGCCAAGGCAGCAGCACTTCCACCTTGAAATACCATTATGGGAGGAAAGATACCAGAGGAGCTTCACAGACAAAATCTGGAACATGATTGCTCAGGTAAATAAACAGTGAGGCTGGAGGGGTTCTACTGAACTGCCACGTGGCATATTCCATTAGAGAGGGTGAGGGACCAGAAAAAGGAAGAGGGGAAGGAAGGATGTATTCACACAATCTGTCTCTATTGCCAATACCACAGTCTATTTCTCTTCAGCAGCCGTGCCTATGTGGTTTGCTTCCCAAAAATGAAAGCACCTGTTAAAACGTTCAGCAAATGCTGAATAGAAAACCTCTGGCTCAGCTGCCTCTTAACACAAGTTTGCAAAAAATTTAAAATTAATTCTGCTTTGATAAGAGATTCCTAATTTAATATGATATTAGACTAGTATGGACCTAGTCCTCTGAATCAAATAGATTTTAAAATTAAACTGCTAGTCTCTAAGATATGAAAAATGCTGCCTATTTGTGTGATTAATAAAAACGTAACTCTGCAATAGAATTATTATTATGGAGGGAGAAAATGTGTTTGACAAAGCAATAAACTTGAATGCTGAAGTAGGCTTGGTTTTTGCTCTATGAATGCCAGTTCCTGTGAGCTATCAGATGCAATAAAGCAGAAAATTGTGTTTGATTTATATTCATATCATCTAATATCATATAATAAGTGGCGCTGAAAGCCATAAGGCATATCTTCTAGGGCTGGTAATTTCATTTCAGTATTTTTGGATTAGTGATGGGAAGTTATGGATTAGAAGAGATATCAATGTATGAGAACCTTTTAGCTAAATAAAGTACCAGACAGTACTCTCCTGAGATAAGAAGGTTAATAGATATGACCTTGAATTTATGCTTCTTGTAAGTGCTGGGTAGTTGTTATATTCTTTGTTTGTAAAAGTTTGTAAATTCAAGTTAAACAAGTTTTGAACTGGAAAAAAGCCCAACATCATTAACAAAATAAGAATTTCATACTTTTGAGCATTTGCAGTTCACTTGCATATGAAAAGAACCAATTAAAACTGTTACACTAGTCTGGATGCAAATAGTATAATTAAAATAAAAGATAAATCAGCACTAAAATTAATCAGTTAAATTTGTTTTGCTCACACACTTCTACAAATTAGAAAGCTAGAGGGGACTAACATAATAATCCAGTCTGACCTCTTGCTTACTGCAGGTCATGCAACATTTCTGAATTTCCATTTCAGCTAACACTTTTCTTTTAGAAAGGCATTTGATCTTGATTTGAAAATGTATAGCTAAAACCATGCAATTTGAAAAGTATTTCCTCGATTTGGTGAATATTTTTGCTTAGTCAAGTTTCACTCATATTTCTATATACCTTAACCTTTTACCAGAGTTATACTTCTTTGTACCACCAAGGATCCCATGAAGCTTTCAGGATACAGATTGGTGATGAGGTTATGTGTTAGCTGATTACCTCTGATCTTTGAATTACCTCCCAGCTTCTTCAAGGTCATTGAACAATGAGTGTAACAGGACCAAGAACTAACAGTAGAAATGCACAGGCTCAGTGGTGATTCTTTGCCTAACATTTCATCCTGAGATCTGTTAGTGAGCCCATTCTTTATCTTTATAACGTGTTCCATACTGGCTTTTTATTATCCTGTCTTCCTAATCAGAATGTGCTGTATCAATTAAAGCAAATGTCTCATGGTACTCTAGGAATACCAAATTTATGCAGTTTATCAATCTGCATAATCAATTATTTATGTCATTATCAATCAAATTGTTGTCTTCTTGAAAAAATAATGAGCCCTAGGATGTATTTTTCGTAAAATCATGTTGCTTCTTAATATTTATACCTTTTAGATTCAATTCCTCAGTATTCATGAAGGAGGAAGAAAAAGGTACTCTATGTCAAAAAGGCGTTTACCTGTTTCAGACTTTATGGCATCTTGTAAGCAAATATTGGAATTATGGACCAACCTTTTATACATGAAATTAAGCGGTGCATGAGTGTGATTGTCTGTTACTGAATGATAATGCTCTAAGCATTTTGAACACTAGGAAAGACCGCGACTAGCTCCTTAAATACATCTCTTTTTGTGTACCAAGTGGACCCGCATTTCATCATCCTCAGGGGCGGTTAAATCACTTCTCAAAACTCACACCCCAACTAATATAATCTTAAGTGTTTTCATAAGTTGCAGTTATCTGATGATTATATATGATGTCTTCAAAGCCTTTCTAATGTCTGTAATACGGGTGCTGATCCTAGCTGTGTGTCTGAGTACATCTCATCCTTTAATGTATCTAGCCTAAAAAGTCCACTCAACTTCCCTTTGGAATACGAAAGAGATATTTTTCCTTTATTTTACAGGGAACTAAAAGGAAGAGAGCAGGTCTGTAGAAATAGATGCAGGTATACCAGTACCAAGTATGCTGTCTTGGACTTTGAAGGCAATAAAGAAAGCTGCACACTCAAAAAGAACAAATTAGGAGCCTAAAGTATTGTCTAGAGCTAAGCACTACGGTGATAATGAATATCTGCCACTCTATTACACTTATGTGTTGGACCTAAAGTCCCAGCATAATAATTCTTATGGAGGTGCAGCCTTTGTACTGAAATGCTTAAGTAAGAGAGTTGTGTCATTTCACGAGGGAAGTGGTGCTTATATCAGATTCTTATTTAGCTAAGAAATTAGTTGATTACCTGAATAAGAGGTTTGGTGGTTTGGGGTTTTTTTGTTTGTTTGTGGTTTTGTTTGGGGTTTTTTGTTTGTTTGGTTGGTTGGTTTTTTTGCTTGTTTGGGTGTTTTTTTCAGTCAGGGAGGGAGACATACAGACCTATCCCTTCTCTTTTGGGAACTGCACACTGGGCAAAGTATGAAAATAATTCAAGAAGCAACGACCAGAAGCCAGGGATCCTGTCACGCTGTTTAACTAGTACTCTGGACTCTTCTTGAATCGCTTTTCTGCCACTGCAGCTCCATTCAGAATAGCTAAGAGGCAGCTGCTGCCTTAAGACCCCAAGCTGGATGTTTGGAACAATCTTAGGGCAGAGTCTGCATGTTAGACTCAGGTCGACAGTGAGCTCTCACGGTATCCAGATCCAATGATACCCCACGCTTGTTTGATCAGTGCTCTTAAGGGTTTTCCCATCGGGGGTTAATTCCTCCCTTTTAGTCCCATACTCAGCCCAACTTTCAAAGGGGCACAGAAAGGAGACAGCCTCATTAGCCACTCGTTTTTAATGGCTCCTTTCCCCCCGTGCTTCCTTCCACGGCAGCCTTCCGTCGCTTTTAATCTACAAGTATCTTGAATACCTCTAGTATTTAATGTAGAAAGGTAAGGAGAAGTGCCTGCGCCAGAGAGGATGGGAAACCGAGGGGAACCGGAGTCGGAAGAAGGGTGGACGAGCGGAGCAAAGGGTCGGTATGCGGGCATGGGAATGGGAGGAGGTGCGGAGATGCGAGGCGTGTGTTTGTGTGTAGTGTGCCTGCATGGTCTGGGGAATGAAAATCGGCTTCGTCCGAAATGGACGTGACTTTTCCAGGGGGGGCAGGTGCAGCCCTACATCCGAGACTTGCAACCCACCCTGACCAACCTTTTTTCCCCGTGCTTTCCGCGGAGGCTGCACCCCCTGCCCCACCGGGAAAAAAGGTTGGTCAGGGCGGGCAGGGGACCGACGCGGATCCCCAGTCTGTTCCCGCATTGGCTCCCGTAAGTTCCCGCGTCATTTTTCTCCCCACACCCCGCTTTTCGCATTGACAAACACAAGCCTCGATGGACGGGCGAGAGAAAGATCGGATGCTCTGAGACGGTCTGGGTTGAGGCTTATTTTGTTTGAGGTTTTCTGTTGTGGGGTTTGTTTTGTGGCTTTGGGTTGTTTTTTTTTCCCCCCAGCGCTCGGACCGGCTACCAGGGATGTCCGGGATTCAGCCCGAGGATGGATCCCCACCGTGCAGCAACTGGACAACCGGGTCGGAGCTAAACGAAACGCGGGAGGCTTTTTTAACCTCTTCCTCCGACTACGACGATGAGGAGTTCCTGCGATACCTCTGGAAGGAATATCTCCATCCCAAGGAGTATGAATGGGCGCTGATCGCCGGCTACATCATCGTATTCATCGTGGCTCTCGTCGGGAACGTCCTGGGTGAGTCGCGCTCCCCTTAACTTCCCGGTCCATCTTACCGAAGTGGTGTTTGCACAGATGGTGGCTGGAAAAGCGGGGATGGGTTTTGCTTCCCCCACTGGAAAGGCGGGTGTCCCCACCCAGCCGCGGGGGAAAGTTGAGGCTGGGGGGAAAGGGCCGTGGAAAGATGATCCATCCCCCCCCTGGCTGGGCGGCAGCCGCTCGGTGCCGGGGCTGGACGGGCGGCGAGGACCCGGTGGAGCTCACTGTAGGGACCGGTGAAGGAGAGCCGAAAGCTACCGGGCTCCTCCTGTCCCGAGGTGCTAAACCTACCCCGGACACACACACACACACACACCTCCTAGGGCTCACCCGCCTCTGCCAGCGGCTCCGCCTCTCAGCCCTCCCGGGAGGCTGCTGCTCCCGCTGACAGCCCCGGCCCGCTGCGGTGGGAATAACAAACGGGCGGTGTTTTCTGAGGGACAGAGACGCGGGCTCCGGCGGGGTGGGCTTGGCACGGCACGATACGGCCCGACACAGCCCGGCACGGCTCGGTACGGCTCGGTACGGCCCGGTACGGCCCGGTACGGCTCGATACGGCCCGGCACGGCTCGGTACGGCCCGGCAGGGTACGACGCGGCGGCTCTCGCGTCCCTCAGCAGCCGCCGGGCGGGCGGGCGGAGCGCAG
>JAAWXA010000001.1:75360701-75380540 GCA_038090715.1 Florisuga fusca | reverse complement strand
CCCCCGCGGAGCGGGAGGGGTGCGGGGGGCCGTCCCTTCGCCAGAGGTTCTTTCCGAGCTGTGTTGGCACGGGGGAGCGGCCGGGGAGAAGAAGGGGGGGGACGAACAGACGCATGCACCCCCGGGGTTATGCGGCTGCCTTCCCACCTCCGCATCTCCCTTTTATTCCCAGCTCCCTCCCCGCAACCCTACCTTTGGGTTTCCTGTTGAGCGGGGACGCCCTCGGTGTTGATAATTTCTGCGTTTGTCAATGAGCCCGGGCGAGGTGCGACGGTCGGTGGCGCCGCGAGAGTCCCCTGGGCTGCAGGCCCCCTCAGACCCTCTCAACCCCATCCCCCGCTGCCTGTTTTATTTACATCGGTGACATTTTCATGAACGGAGCTAGTGCGCCCCGCCCTGCCATACGGGTCCTCCATTCATCTTTTTTTCAGAAGGATTGATGCTTCTCAGGGCTCTCGCCTGCGAGGTCTCAAGGCTTCCCAAGGCAAGATGCAAATCAGAGTGTAGCCGAGAGGAAAAATTTTCAAGGCAACCGACTGATCATTCTCTTATAGATCTTATATATACCGACATATATATATTAATAAATGATATTTCTGGAATTGCGCACTAAGTGGATGTAAACATCCAGTGTGCACGTTCGCCAAAGCAGGGAGCGTTCAGCCAAAGAGGTTACGTTAGGGCTTTTCAGGAGCCTGAGACTGACTGTTGGCTTGACTGGCATTGTAAAGATAATAGCGCTCGCAAAGAGGCTGTGCTTTAAAGTCCGAAGTCCTTCATTCTGATCTTGAGCAAAGACGGTTTTAGAACTACCCGAGTTCACGAGTTTGCTTCAACCCATTCTGTAAACAGCCTGCCCTCTCTCTTTTAAAGATTGAAGATCAAATATTGAGGAGGTCTCACCCTGTTGACACCTTTTTCCCCTGAAGCCGGGAGAAGAAAAACTTTCTTCTGTGCATTTACAAGTTGAGACCATAGCAGAGCTGATGTAGACCTGCTCCTCATTGAAATTTCTCAATGTTATGTTTTTGCTCGGGCTGGAAGCTCGGATTTGGTTGTCCAGCCACCTTTCCTTTTACTGATCAGCTGCTGACCGGGTTGTTTGCTTTTTAAAACTGCATTTGTGCATTGCATGGACCTCACCCACCAAACTGCTGCTGCTGTTTACCAGGAAGTTGTTTATGGGATCTGCAGGTGCAGGTGTTCGTTAGCTGAACACCATCTCATCTTTATGTAAGAAAGCTCATACTGCACTGATTGCAGGCTCACATGGTTCTGAGGAGAGAAATCCATGTGGTCTAATGCTCTTTCCAAAGACATATTTGTGAAACTTTATTTGCCTACCACTGGAAATCTAAAATAGAGCCCACATTGAAGTCTCTGAGAAGCTGTTTTTTCCTGCTTTAAAAATCTATGTTCAAGGTGAATCTGGAATTTAGTTATGGACCTTCTTGAAGCAGAGCAGAAGTGGTTCTAAAGAGAGTTCTGGTGGCTAATAGTGCTTTATGGTATCATCCTTAATGGTTCAGTGTGATCCTCTGTTTATATTTTATCAATTTGACTTGTGTGGCATGTGAAGTCAATGCTTTTGGTTCTGCTTTTTTGTTGTTTTTGTGGGTTTTTTTCATGACCTATTCAGATAGCACTTAAGTAACCAGAAAAGACCCTGTCTTCAGTACCTTCTACACAAGGTACTGAAAAATTTTATTTTTGCTTCTTATTTTAATTCATGCACTCGAATGGGATGAACAGCCTCATTGTGTCCCAGCAATGACATCTGTGTAAATGAAAGGCATAGCACGTCCTTCAGGTATCCGTAGTAAACTTGATTGAAGTGTTCTGACAGTTAATTAACAACCAAGGGGAGAATCAGAAGTTTGAACTTTGATTGACATCTACTGGCCTCTTGAGTGAGCTGCACTGCAGGCATACTACTTATAGTAGCATGTAACAAGGTCTGCATTGCTATTCAGCTTTCAGTTTAATTGGGAGAATTGGCATAGACTGTCCGAGCTGCTGTACAAGCAGCTAAAATGAAAATGGTCAGCAAGTCTCTGCATTTGAGTGCAAGTTGTATGTTTGTATTCATGGGTTTCATGACAGTGTTTCTCATGTGTGCCCATGCGGGCTGCTTACCAGAGGTTTCAGTGCAAGATACTGAGAAGAAACAGAAGATGTTTTCAGAACGTATTTACATGAACATTCAGAAAATCTGAAACCTGGACGATAACTTCAGTAGTCTTTGTTGTGTTCTCTTCACTCGGTCACTACAAGCAGAGTAGCTGTTGAGGATAATGACTGTCTGTCTTGCAAACAAGACTAAAAGATTTCTTTACTATTACACAGCAATGAAACTCTTGCAACTCCTTTGCACAGCTAGTGCAAAGGATTTCTTAGTGGTGCGAAACAGGATTTCTTAATGGAGAGTGGATGCTGACTGTAAATACCTGTTTCTTCTTTATTTGAAAAATAAAACCATTGCTTAGAAATAGGAAACTAGATACTTAAAGATGGAAAGATCTTTTTAGGATGCACGGAGGTCTCTGGTTAATGACATAATCATTGCACACTAACCATCTGCAGCATTTGATAACTGGAATAAGATCACAAGAGACTCATAAGTAATGTATGGCTCCATACATTTAACTCCATTTATACAGGTAAAGAGTGGTTCCCATTTAATTTATTAATTTGTATGTTACAGAACTTTTCTAATGAAATGGTTTCCTTCAGAGAACATGCATTCATCAAAATAAAAATGTACAGCAGAGGTCACCTGATTTGATTAAAGACCAAATGCAGCACAGGCAGTCTTCTGGTGTCCCACCAGCTGGGCTGCTGGGCCTCTTGGCAGCCCTCCCCAGAGCTGGCAGGAGCTGAAATGCTGAGCATACACAGCTTGAAAGTCCTCAGCACTGCTGTCTTCCAAGGCTAAGAGATCATGCAGGACATCAGTGGAAGATTTAATAAACTTTCTTTATACACACAGTTTGGTGGCTCTTGTTAACCTTCCCAACTGAGAATGATATCAAATTTAATTGACAGAGAATTACTGTTCTCTGCGTAGCACCATCTGCTTTACAGTAACAGTTAAATTGAGATCTGTACAAAACAGAACTGTGGTCCTTTCCTCAAAGAATTTGTCCTTAGACCTCCACAGCATTCATTTGTTTCTTATTCATTGTAGTTTGATTTTTTTTTTTTTTTCGGTCTGAAGAAGGAAAAGTCTGTGTGTATTTTTAATGCTGGTGTCCTAGCCAATGCCTATCAATAGGCAATTGTCTCAAATGCTGCTCAGTTATCATTTTTAAGGTATCTGGTGAATATGGAGATCTATGCATATGTGCATGTGTTGGTAGAAGTGGATGAGTAATATATTCTCTTAAATGCTGCCGTGGTCTTCAGGAATCCTATTTGATTGCTGTAGAAGAGCTATATTTAATTTAATCATGTTTTAAATTATTACATTTAATTTTGTCCAGATTACTTGGGGAGTCTGACATTTAAAGGGCTTTGCTTTTGTAATATGAGGATGAGAGTCACCTTTATCTGTTGCATGAAGAATAACTAGAGTTGCTTTATCATTTTTAAAAGATACCACAGAGGAAATGATACAATATGTATACATTCTATCTACATAAGATACAGAGTGTGTGAGCTCAATTTATGGACTTCAAGTATCAACTGAAATGCACTGATGTTTGCATAATGTGAGGATTACTGAATCATGCTTATCCTTGTGAAATACACAAGAAGTAGAAAAGCATTAAAAGATGAAGTGATTTGAAATTATGCCCTTTTCTTTCTAGCCTCTTATATCCAGATGTGTAACTAGTCCCACTGTGTAAGCTTTCTGACCAGAATCCAGATTAGAGGCAGCTCTACTTCCCTTTGCCATTCTTTGTGTCCAGAGGCAACTCTGCCTAATTTGAATAGTGCAGTCCTCGAACCCAACTGTGAAAAAGGGCAGTGCCCAAGACTGAAGGAAGGTGAGCTGCAAGAAATGCTTTATATCTCAGATGGTTTTGGATTTGTTTCATTTTACTTTCAAGATTTACTCCTTATAAATGGGTGAAACTTTTGAAGAACTTACCTCATTTAGTTTTATGCATTCTCAAAGCTGTTGGAGTGATATTTCTGAAGACCACCTCTTCTGTTTAGATCTAAAACAGGTGCAACTTTGATGGTAGCAAGATATGCTGCCTTGTAGTAATTTTATATTGTGAGTGATGTTTGGAAAGAATCCTTTGTCTATGGAAGAAGGAAAGTAACTCAGCAGAGATTTTCAGCAACTGCACAACTCCAAGACCACTAAAACTAGTAAAGCCCTGTCTGCCAGGAGCTGAACAGAGACTAATACAGCTTTCCCTTAGGTCAGTGAAGTACTCTTCAGACAGAAATGCATTTGGGGTGTTACCAAATACAGCAAAAGCAGTTTTCACTTTCAGGATAGAGCATTATGAGTCCTAGAAGCAGAAAATGACTGAGAAACTTGCTGTTAATTTCAGCAAGTACAGCTACGTACAAGAGACTTAGGTGAAAGCAAAATTACAACACAGAAAATTAGCTTTATCCTGGACCAAACCAGGACACTTCTTTAACTCACCATCTTTCCTCAGACCAGAAAGTTTTGGAATGCTTCTTTGTATTTAAAGTGTTACTTACTTTCTACTTTCTTTGTTCCATATCAAGTGAAACTTTTTTTTTTTTTTTTTTTAACATTAGCAGGTGATTTACTTATTGTAGGTCTCACAAGTGGGATTTGCCAGAGAAGATCTAGAATGAACTCTTCCCCTGAGGAAGGTGAGTCAGGAGCTGAGGGCATCAGCAAGATTGACAGAGTACTCACCAACCAGTGTAACAGTGGCTGGGAGCATAGTAGGTCTGGTGACACTTACCAGGGCTCGGTCACCTCACAGCAATTGCCAGACAAATTCACAGTGATGAAGCAGGTCTGAGATTAAGCCAGAAAGTCAAGTCCGTGGGTGAGGATTACAATAAAAATCAGCAAGGCACAATGTGGTCTTTGCCTGAGCTAAGGATGAGAACCTGAGCTTAAACATAGCTCCCAGGAGAAGAGGTGACCCCCAGAAGAGATGTTTCACATCTTTCTCCAAAAAATCTGTTCCCAGCAGCCTGATCTTAATTTATATGCTGCCCTGTACCAGAGCTGTCCTCCAGCACAGACAGGTAACCCCTGGGCAGGGTTAAGAGGCTGCAGAGCCTTGAGGTGCACTCAGCCTTGACAGAGCTGTGCTCTCACTGCAGTAAGACTCCAAGGATTTTAGGCCAGTTTGGGGAATACACTGGAAATGTGGATTCATGGTACAGATTTCTAAGTTGTATACAAAGCAAGATATTTGCTGTATCATTTCACTGGCATAGTGAATTGTATTATTATTTTCTGTGTGCAGTCTAAACCAAAGGAATTCCTTACATCTCCATTAGAAACAGGCAAGGACACCAAAGGGCTTTTCCCAGTACAACTCCATTTTATGCTGACTGACATGGAGTTGGATGCATATGGTTTCAAAATTGTACTGCATTTCAGCTGTGGAGCATACCTTAATTTTGATGAGTCGTGAAGGCTTAAATTGAATCATAAAGAAGTGTGAAATCTTTTTATTGTAGTGTCATGTTCAGTGTGACAGCTACATGGTCCTTCCATCTTTAAGATGAAATAGGTGTAATGATTTTGAAGGCTTTTCATTGTTACTATAGGTAGAAAAATAAGTGCATCAAGTGGGATTATGAAATAAATGATATTTCAGTTTGGCCGGCTCTGCAGAGATATTCAGGGCTGCCAATTCATACTTCTAATGATTTGTTTGTGTGTGTGTGTGTGTGTGTGCATGGTGGGACAATTTAAAAGAAATCTGTCTGTGTTAATCAGTACAGTTAGCTCAGGAAACTGTAATGGTTTCTTCTACTTCCTCCAGAGCTGACCAAACCTGGCATGTTTGGCAGTCTGTTTTTATAGTATAGCTGATCTTCTGCTCCCATTTCCATAAGGTTGTTAATTGACTGATGTTATATAATGTGACTGAGTTAGAAAATGAATCCTGTGCCAGTGAGATGGCTGTCCCATTGTAATCTGTAGAGAGAAGCTTTTAGCAGGCAGAATTTAGTTCTTATGTTCTTCTCTAGTGCCATAATAATGAGGCAGTACAAAAAATACAGAAGTGGGTTGGAGAACATGAGTAACCCACAACCCTGAGTTCATAAGTTTCTTTAAAAGCCTGAGCACATTATAGCTTGGTAGTTAAAAAACATCTCAGAAAATACAATGCTGAAGGCAAACTAATTGCTTTATTTCTGCATTATTTATGCAGGCTCCCTCTGTTTTTCATGGGGGACAGTTCCCCATTCATTTCAGTGAAGCTGATATTCAGTGAAATAATTTCAGATTTCATATGTTCAATGTTATGCTGCTATATTTCTTACAGTTTGGTATTTTTCCTAGACTTTTACCCTCCCAAAAAGTGATGGCTCATACATATACATACTTGTTTATGTGTTACATAGGGAGCATGACCAAACCACCTACCCTTTTTGTCATATTTCCATGATTTTGTTCAGATTTGTTGACACATCTGGTGTGTCCTGTTGGTGAGGACCTGTCACCTCACTGTCAGGCTATGTAATTCCTTAGTGTTTGCAGCCCAGAATACTGTCCATCTTTTCAGCTACCACATCACAAATTCAAGGACAGTTCTTATCTGCCGGACATTATTACCATCTGTAGGATTTTTTTCAAATTTTCCTTTATTATATATATATATATATATAAACATCTTTCCTTTATGTCCTTCTTTCTATTACTTTTTCAACAAAATGTGATGTTATGTTGGACTCCCTTTTTTCAGATAAGATTAGTTATGTAAAAAAAATGAAGTAAGGAAAGTGTTTAGAGCTTAATAGTAGGTGAAAGACACAAGAAATCTCTTTGTTTTATATTTTTTGATTTTACTGCTGGTTTCAAAAACTGCTAATTAAATATACTCCACAATGTAGTTTAAGTGCTTCTCATCCCTTAATCAAGATCATCAATAAAGTTATTGAAAGACTCATGGAAAGCCCTCCTAAACCAAAATAAGTTTAATCTTAAGCACCTAATTTATAGACTCTCATGTTAAAGCAGAAGAATCCTCAATCAGGATTCATTATTGTTCATAATGAGAGTAGTTCAAATGACAGCGTTTATCCTTCCAACAATATGCATTGATTCAGTGTTTCCACAGAGGCTCCAGCTCTCCAGAACCCCATCTGTTAGCCTGTGTGTTCAGCCTTCCTTTCAATACGATTGTGTTGCTCAATGCCCACCACCCAAACCTTGATTCACAGTAGGTAATGACATCACCAAAAAAGACCAAGGGGAAGAATGCCATATGAAGAACCAATTAATTGCCAGGTGGAAAGTATTTTTGTGGGGATAGGTGGCCATAAATAACATGTAACTCAAAGAAATTTTAACCTTTTCTTTTTTTTTTTTTTTTTTTAAATCTCTGTTTGATTATAGAATATTGTTAAGGCATGAAGCTCTTTAGAAGATTTCTGCCTCATGCAGATGTTGATGACCAGTTTTTATGATCACAGCATTACTCCCAAATAACTTCTGAGTGGCTATATTGTGATATTTTAGTCAAATATTTGTGATACTGAATTGCCAGAGCAAAATAAAATCATTGAAGTTTAGCATAATGGGAAAGAAAATTATAATCCTTTGTTTCGACCACGCTGTTCACCAATATTGTTCACCAAAAATGAGATAAGAGGTAGTGTAATTCATTTATATAAGGAAATGCCAGGTATTCCTTGTTGGGAAAATTACATTTCTATTTTGGCCAAGAATTCACTCTTGAAGATAACCCGTTGAATAAGAGGTGAACAAGACTTTTGGAGTGCTAGAGAAATGACTTAGGTTTGACATGAAGAAAATAGATTTTCAGATGAACAAGCAGTCCATCAGTAGAAGGACCAGAGCACAATGTATAATATGCTCAAGACAGCAGAAATCTTCCAGGAGAGAAGCAGCTGCATTTTCTACCAGCTGGAGCCTTTGTATTGTTTCTATATTCAGCTTGAGATACAATGGGATATGCTAATTGAATAGATGGCATTACAGCCTTTAATTAAAATGCCCGAGGACACTAAACCAACAGGGATTAAATCTGTAGATGGAAAATACTAATCTCACAATACCAGCATATTTAAAAGGGTTTTCTTTCAGGAATATAATGAGGTATATGCAGCTTTCTTAGTGGACTTCCAATAGTATCTACCTTAAATTTTTAACTTTGATTTGGATTTGTCATCTTTAGTCCTTACCTGTGAGATTTTTTTTGAGAGTCTGTAGGTCATTAATGTTTGGAAGATGGGGTCTGAAACATCAAGCTTCACGACAGCAGAACTCGCCTGCGCTGGGAAAGGCTTCCACAAATGTTTCCAAACGCTGCCAGCCTGGCAACTCAAGCTCGTTTCTGAGACTTCACTGACACTGTGTGGCAGAGGCAGGAATAGCCATCGTTTTGCTTAAAGCTCTTGATTCTGGTGGAGGAAAATTAAAGCCCCAGCAGTGAAGCGACAGAGTGCCAAGAGCCGGATTTTTAGTTCCTAACCATTACAAAAATAACTGCTCTTTGTGTAATCTGCCCACACGATTTCTTTTGCAGCAAAACTGTTAACTGCAGCTGTGGGATGTTTGGGAAAATAAAAACCTAAAATATGGAAAATAATAAACTGCACTGAGCAGGTGATTAGTTTCTAGCAGCCAGGAAAAGTGTACAGAGTAGGAGCATGTTTCACAGTTTTCCTTTCACATTTCTCTCCAAATTTTTAAAATTCTGATCCTCTCTTCTTAATGCCTCTGTTAATACCTAATTGCCCCAGTTTCTTCGTTACTCCTATTTATAGCTGGGAGCATCAAAGCTTGCATAAAAGATTTTCATATAATATTAAATTGAGGTTTTATTCTGAACTTTTTTTTTTTTTTTACTCTTGCACAGATTTTCAGCAGAGGCCTGAAGAGCTCAACTTGGGCCATTAATTTGTAACTCAATTAAACAGGCATCCTGTTAATCCTGTGGTGTCTCCCAAGTCTTTTTGGAAGGCTGGTGCTGTCCTCATCTTCCATGAGGTTTTGGAGTGTTTTTTGATAAAATACACTCTCACTTGAGAATCTTTACTACATCCTTGCTTCTCTTCTCCAAGCTCACTGGAAAGCAACAGCTCTCTGCTGTTTCACTCTAAATAGACATATGACATTTCCCATTCCATGGAGCTTCCTTCCTTTCCCTGGCATGTTTTAGGGTTTTTGCAGGAGCTCAGTGCTTCCACTTGTCTATATAACCACTTAGTATGAAAATGCCCATTTGAAGGAGTGAGAGTATATGAAGTTATTTTGTTCTGATACTTAACTATTTTGAATGTATTCAGTGGCATAGTCAAACTATTTTGCATAAAATAACAGATTTTGGATACAGGCTGGAGTATTTTTCTCAGTGATCTGCTGGGCCAGAAGCTGCTGTCTGAGACTCCTGAATAACCTTGTACTGGAGGAGACTGGGAAAGACATCGAGTCTAGAAGGATTATATTAAACTAACTGTGTGTCACTTATACCATTCTGTGCTACTGAAAAAACTCATAGCAAATCTTCTGTTTAGCCTTGCATTCAAAGAAAACATGACCAGTGCTTGCACAGCTTGAAAACAAAACTGCAACCAGCAGAGGGCAACGAGCTGGCTTCTTTGTACAGTGCTTTTTCTTCCAAAACTCAACATCCATTCATACACAAATTCATTTTTTGCGAGTTTCTGGGATACTTAGTTATTTTGGTGGTATGTAAGCATGCTAATTAAGATGCTTTTGCACTTTGTGCTGTACAAAGAATGGAAAATGGTCTGTGCTATGAAGATTGGGTGAAATCAAAAGGGGAATCACACAACCATGATCAAAGAAATCTAAAGTGGCAAATTATTCTGCATTTCTATGCTTGTAAGTTATTATTTATTCACCTTTCAGGTGTTTCTGGCCCCATGGATTGGAATTCAAAGGATTTCAGCTCTACTTTCTGTACATTGGCTTTCTTGCATACTGCTACTCCCTGAGTAGCAAGGGGAGGAGTTTTTTATGTTTCTTTGAGGAATAGCAGGTATCTATCAGGAGTTCATCTAAATTCCATTTGTATTAGGCCAGTGTGATATGGAAGGCCTAGGAATTAGGAGTCTAAGTTTCTTATTCTGTGCCTGATTTACTGTATGGCCTTTAGCAACTTATGCTCTGTGCTTCACTTTCCTTGCATCAAAGATAAAAGTGATAATATTTTCTTATCTGTCTGGGATATTAGGAGGCTTCATTTTCTCATACTGATGGAAAGCTCTGAACCCAACGTGCAAAATGCTATGAATTGATTTCTGGTACAGTTTGCTGCCAATGAGATTGACCTCCCATTTGTTAACCGAATGGATTTGTTTTACCAGAAATAATATTTATGTTCAAGTGCTTTTCCCAAACAGGTCAACCTAAGAATGAAAGCTGGCATCTTTAGGCACTGACATCCTCTGCTGAAAACAATTTACTTGTCTGAATCAAGTAGAATGTGGGACTGTTGAACCCATAGCATGAGAATAAAGTAGTTGACCACTGAACTTTTAAAACCGTATTTTATTTAACTTTTGTCTACTGACAAAATAAATAAGTAAAACAAAACCACTGCTACTTAATATTTACTTGCCCTGTGACTGGACCACACTTTCCATATCGATTCAACTCAAGGCAAAGAACAAGCCAAGAAAGGTAGATAAGACATAAGACAATTTATTTTTTTTTTTTAAATAGGAAAGATAGTTAAACACTGCAACACTTTCAAAAGTGTTTTAAAATCTTCAAATATAACTGATCTCTGGCAGCAATGGCTCAGTGGTAGTCTTGCTGTAAGGGCGTTGGTCTAAAGACTTAAGTAGGACAAGGTTTGTAGAATGAAGTAATATATTTTATTAGGTCTACTGGCACAGCTGGAAGATGGACACAAACTTTCAGGCATGCCGTCCTTCCTAGGATCTAAGGAAGCATCTGACCACAAGAGCTAATGTGTCTTAGGTCTGTACTTTTTTTTTTTCCCCAAAAGTTTTAACTAGCTTAAGAAAAGACTGCCTTCACTCTAGATGTTTCAATTTGAGATTCATACAACCGTGTGAGGACCCTTCTGACTATTCCTTGGCATTTTGTGATCTGTCTAATATATCTAAATTAAGCATGGTGCTATGTTCTGACAGATTAAGGAGACTTTGCCTCTTCATCTGGATTTGCACAATGGATGAATTACTGTTTGCAGGAAGCTTTGATGTACAGTCAGTTGTGCTGTTTTCTTACAAGTTTTGTGGTGTTTATGGAAAAAAATTTGCATCAGATTTTAAAGAGCTTGTAATGACTGAATCTAAAACATTAAAAAGCTATTGATTATTACAATCTTTTAGGGTTTTTCTTCCAAGGTTATTAAAAAAACTATTTTTTTTTTTATTAAGGCTAGTTTCTCAGACTCAATTTTGGCACTTTGAATATATGAGCTCATGAATTTAGTGCAACTAAAAGACTTAAAGGAGTGATTTGCTTTATTTGTAAAAGCCTTTAGAATTGAAAGAGAAAAGATACAAAACCATCTTTAAATGCTCATATTGTAGAGTGCATGCTACATGCTTCTTTTGATCACAGTGATCATCATCAAAATATGCCACATTTAAAATAGGTAGTGTTTAATACAGCAAAAATTACTTCAAATAGCAGTTGCCCAGGCAAAAGTTAGAGATATTTGGCAGATGCATTATGCCCAGCAAAATATTTTAGAAAACATTCATCTTGATACAGTTTACAAGATTCCACATGGTAGCAATTTGAATTAAGCATCACACTGTCATAAGAGAAAGATAAACTTCTACAAATGTATATGTAAATTGCCATAGTCTAGAGCCAATGGATTACAATAGATATGAAGAATGCTGTGTGAGTAGGTAATGAAACTAGTACTTAAAGTGAACTGGTTTATAAATCAGATTATTTCCCTTGCTGTGGTCTGTGGAAAACTATTCTTTGTGTACTAAGATGCTCTCTTTAAAAAGAGAAAGATCCTCTTTTTGAGAGAAAACACATGGTTCTTACCCTGAACTGAGTATTGCCATTTTCTGTATTAACCAGAGGACACAAATATTTCCTTAATTCTGCAAAGCATTTCCCTGTTGAAGCATTCCCTGAGTCAGTTCTGTCTCGCTAACTTGTGTTTCCAAATTCAGTTTGCATTGCAGTGTGGAAGAATCATCATATGAGGACAGTTACCAACTATTTCATAGTGAATCTCTCTCTGGCTGACATTCTGGTCACAATTACTTGTCTTCCAGCAACTTTAGTAGTGGACATCACAGAAACTTGGTTTTTTGGGCAGTCCCTCTGCAAAGCGATTCCCTACTTGCAGGTATTATATTACTGCATTTGTGTACACGTTTCCCATGTTACCAGAAAGAGAAAGAATAGCATCTCCCTAATAGTGATAATCTGATGGATGTCTATCCCTGCTACTGAAGCGGATACCTCAGGGTACCTGCTGAGGATTCAAGGACTCTTCCACTTGTGAATATGTTTTTTGTTAATAAATGTTGTTCTTGGTCCATCTGATTGTTAGACTTGGGCAACATCCTTCCCCTTCACTTTTTGTGATCTGTTTTAATAAATCAGAGGTGATATGAAGCAATAAAAATGCCTGTGAATAGAATTACAGTCATTTATACTCTGAGTGAGTGTTTCTAAACAGCTACAGAAGTGTCCAGGATACAGACTCCAAACTTCTGAAGAGAGTCTGGGCTTTCTTACATGTTTAATGGCTTGTATATTTTAGAAATAAACAAGGCATCCTGGTTCACTGTGGGTTGATCAGATTGTCTGCCTTAAGCAGTAACTGCCACCACTCATTACTAGGGGAATTATTAGTTATGAGATCATTTGCATCAAAATGATGGACAAATACCTTTTCTAAGAATAGCAGGCTAGATGAAGTGACGGGGCATACTAGAATGACAAGTACTTGGCCTTTCACTCATTATAAATCAAAATAATTAAGCAGAACTATGAATTTATGCAGATGATCAGCTCAGTGCCTCCAGCACAATTTATATTTCAAGTAGGTACCTGTAAGGCTGAAGAGCCACACTGTCCCATTTACTTGATGGAATCAGACTCACTAAACATTTTTCAAGGCCTCCATTAAGAAGAAAAATCTGAAGGTAAAGTTGAACAATCACCTAGTGTACAGAGTGAAAGAATAAACCCAAAGTGACAGTGTAGTTCCTGTGCTGCATGGAAAGGTGGGATGACCTTGTGTGCCTTAAGCTGATTGTTGTGGTTTGTTCCTGAGAGCCTGAATTTACATTGTTCCTGTGAAAACTGAATGGGCTAAATGATGGTACTGGTATCCAAATATAACATAGAAAACAAATAAACAAAATTGTTCTACAGAGAAAAATCATCTAATTAGTTGTCTCCTATTTTAAAAATAATTTTTTAGATAAAGTTTTGCAAATTCTAAGCTGTATAAATTTGCTTCTTCAGAGTTTAACCCTGCTACTCCTACTCAGTTTGGGTAGGATCCTAATCTGAGAATTGGCTGTTGATTCTAGTGAGACTGCAGCAGATGAGGATATCTGCTGAAATTCTCTAAGAAATGATTTTAACTGGAGTCTTTTTCTGAGAATAATTTCTATTTAAGAATTGCAGATAAAGACCTAACTGTGTTGAAAACTGAGATATATTTTAAACTTTGAGGAAAAAAAATTCTAAGAAATTTAAAATTATAAAAATAATTATAAAAGCTGTTTGTTTACATAATATCTCCTTTTTTTTTTTCTAGACAGTTTCAGTCTCTGTGTCTGTACTAACACTTAGCTGCATTGCTTTGGATCGATGGTACGCAATTTGTCACCCCTTGATGTTTAAAAGCACAGCCAAGCGAGCAAGGAACAGCATTATAATTATCTGGATTGTGTCCTGCATCATAATGATTCCCCAGGCTATTGTTATGGAGTGCAGCAGTGTGTTCCCAGGATTAGCCAATAAAACCACCTTGTTCACAGTGTGTGATGAGCGCTGGGGAGGTGAGTGTGTCATTGACCATGAAGACTGAATTTGTGTTGCTGTTACATGATTAAAACATCAGGACATATCAATATGTAGTGAAGTTGTATTAACATACTACAAAATGTTCTTAATTATATAAGCTTATCTAGAACTAACATTTTTTAAATACTGTGAAAACCCTTTTTTCCTGTTGCTAAGACTTAAAGTGCATTTGAAACCAAGTTTAAATGAATGAGGCTGGCTTATATCTTGACCTTGTTAATGTTTCCCAGAGGGCAGAAACGTTCCCACCCTTAAATGCTAATATAATTCTGTGATCAATGAACACTGCAGGTTTACAAAGACTTCAGTATTTAGTCTTCAGAAATAACTACCCAAGAACAAAATTTTTGATATATTGCTTTAGCTAATATCAGGTATTTGACAAGTCTTTATATCTATCTCAAGGGACATCAATGCAAATTGCATGTCATTACAGAATTTATAGAGATGTCATTGATACAGGATAGCAAGTTAGTCTATGGCTTGGAATTTGTCATGACCAAGATCATTAGATACCTTTGCAAATGTAATCAGATACAAATGATTCTACCTAAGAAGTGTAATTCAGCCTTTCTGGGTTAACTTTGAATCTAACTTGTTCTGTATTTGAATTCATCTGTAAGAAGGCATAAGGGTTGCAAAGGAGCAACTATTTCTATTTTGTCTCCAGTCACAGCAAGTGGTGTTAGCTGCCCACTAGAGTAGTTAAGACTCAGCTCTGGTGGGCCTTGGCATAACTCCAATGCTAATAGAGCATATGAGTTACATGCTGTGACTCTGACACTGGATATAATGACCATCAGTAATACCATTTTTCACACGCAGGCAAATAAAACCAAGTCTGCCAAAAGACATAACTAAAAGGTGCCTGTTTAATAGCCTCGAGTCATACTAAAACACAATCAGATTCTCTCCCAGAGCTGCCTCTGTAGAAGAAGATTCCTGTCCTGTGAACAATTAAGATAAAACACAAATGGATCACCTGTACTTAATTATAATGATAAATTAGCTTAAACAGTTTGAATTGCTGAGGGCTCTTCCATGTGCTGCTGTGGAAGTTCCTCCCCTGCTAACAGCCTCTGCAGGGCCACCGCTGCGGGGGTGATTAGATGAGAAGACATTAGCTGTCACATTCCCTGTTCTTTATCTCCCTCATCCATTAGTCCTCTGGGACTGGATTTGCTGCATGTTTGTAGGTTAAAGGAAGCCTCTTTTGAACTGTGAATATTGCTCTTGCTGTTTCATTGCAGAGGCCACGTCTGCTGTTTAGTCCCCATGTTCCTTCTTCACCTGTGAGAAATTTTGCATCCCAGTCTGCTGCTGGATGCTGCAATATTTATGTGACTATCTTCTTTCATAGTGTTCACTCCAGGCACAAGATCTATCCCCTCATTTTGGCTGCAGAGCTATTTTGAAGTGTCTTCATCACTTCAGTGTTAGATATGTTCCTTTTAATCAACTAGGAAATGAAAGTGATGCAAAGCACTTTAGTTAATTAATTAGGGAGTCAGGAGAGCATTTCATCAGGGAACATAATCTCAAAGTTTCCAGATCTGGGTTGGCCACATTCTGATTTCAAACAGGAAAGTGTTCTCTTTCAAACTAGAGTCTGTAATAGCCTTGAAACTTAAAATTAAAATGTTCCTCCCATTCAGTACTGCACTGATTAAATAAAAATAAAAAAGAAAACCAAACCAAACCTAAAACCAAAACAACTTGCAAGATTCTGCTTTTATGACATGTATTTGTCCAAAACGTGTATTGGATGTTTGAAGAGGTAGAAAGGGGTATAAAAGGGATATAGAAAAAGGAAGTACTTGTGCATAGCATTGTTCTTTTTGTATGACAGACATTGAGTGCAAACACACCATTATTTTTCTTCTTTTTTACTATATTGAGCAAGAAATGAAAATAATTTTATGTTAAAAATATGTTAGATTTTTCTGAGCTTTTCATTCTATCTAAAGACAACAATCCTATTTTTATACTGCTGCGTATACCTTAACATATACCATTAACCTTAACATTCTTTTCAGACTATGATGAATAAAGTGTCATTAGCCACAAATAATTTCCAGTCAATTGGAAATATCTAAGGACAATGAGTTGGACCAAAGTGTAGAAGATGCAGTTTTTATGACAACCCACTTTTGGAGTCACAAAGGCTCCCAAACAGAAGGACCAAAGAACATGGGTAACAGGATACTAATTTGAACAGATTGATGAACCTTGATGGTAGAAGAAGGAATAAAAAGCTAGTATTTTCAAAGAATTTTTTTTTTAAATTCTTTTTTTTCCTTTTTTGACAGTAGGACTATTTAGAGTCAGAGACAGCTAGTTAAGAGGTTGAAGGCAAAAGTTACTTAAGTTCCCACAAATATGGCTTATTTGCAGCAAGAAAGTGGGGATGTAGATACTGCACGCACTCAAAAGACCCAGAGCAAATCCTGTAGGAGAATCAATTTCTGTGAACTGCATATAATCTGTGCTGTCTAAAATAGGGTGCTTTTCATGAAGTCTTTGCAGAGCATCGTGCATACAGTATGTCCCAGTGATGTTGGACTGAATTGTCAAGGTTGGGGCTACAAAAGATGGTGCACAATGACACATTCTGAAGTGTTTTGAAAATCCATTCCAATTCTGGGAACTCACAGCCAGTGAAACATGAGGTGCTGTGGAGAACTAACGGGAAGCCATGTCCAGGAATATGTCAGAGATGCCAAAGCAGGAGACAACACTGTACCCAACCCAGACTTAGGTCCATCTGCTGAAATCCATACAGCTCTGATGAGTGTCTGGAAGGAAGGGCTGATCAACACGGTTGATCACTGCTCTTAATGGTGAAAACATAGTGGCCACCCTGACTAATAGGGTTTCAAGCATGTTGTTGGAGAGCTGCCAGCGACTGCAAATGGAGCAATAGCTCAGTCTAAAACAGAGCTCAATTTCTTTTTAATTGCTTCTGGCATCCCTGAATACAAAATTCGTTGCCAATTCTAGGCTAAGGGTTTTTCATTTTGAGTACTGTCTAATAACAATATTTTATTTGGGAATGCAGAAGGATCCAACATATGACCTATGCAGACTCACTTAAGGAGCCAGTGTTTGGCACAGTTCTGTAATGGTCTGTAATTGCTGTGTACTGAATTTGATGATAAAGTGCCAAAATAAAAGAAACTTATATTAAAATGAGTTCACCATGTGTCCAAGTCAGCTAAATACCTTCTCTTAGAGCTCTTCGCTGCAAGAGTGTTAGCCAGAGTACATTAGCCAACCCCTTTGCAAGTGATAAAAAGAATATGAAGATAATTCTTTCCCAAAACTACCTGGTTGAATGGAAACAACAGGAAGACATTCAGTTCCCTTTCCTCATAAAACTGCTCATAAAACAGTACAAAAACAGACTATCTCAATTCTGGAAAACAAATAGCTGGAAATTGCATTATTACATGAAGTTTTATAGAGCGTGTTTACTGAAGTGCTCAGAAAAATGCTCAGGGAAAATATGGAACACTTTAATGCAGAAAGAAGTCAGAATATTGCTAATACTAAAATTATGCTTGCTGTTATCATGAATTGATAACTTAAGCAGATTTATTTTTATTTTATTTGTTTTGTCAGATCTGAAAATGGAATTTTAATGTTAGTTAACTCTAAATATTCTGACATAGGAAAAGTATACTGTTGTAGCTCCATTGCTTCTTCATATTGGTAACTCCAAAACCTCATAGGTATCTTCCTGAGACTAGGCAGCCTGGGAACCTTCTACTGATGCTCAACAAACTTGATAGTCTTTTTGTTTTTCCCTGTTCCTAGTGAAGCTGTCAAGTGCACCAATATCATTATGCACCTATGGCTTGAGGGAATACTTCATTTGCTAAACATATCAAAACCTTTTTGAGTCTGGGTTGTTTGCAGTTTGTGTAAATATATATACATGTATATATATATGTATATATGTATTTACACAAATAGAGTAAAATTCTGGCAAAAAATGCAGAAGCTGTAGTTTCAGTCTTCTACCTCCTTGCTTCACCGAACAACAGCTGGGAACTGGAACACAGTGCCATGAAGGAAGTTTTAGAAAAGTTTAAAATGTGTTTAATAACCCCATGCAGTAGAGAGAACAAGGCTTGTTTTAGCATGCTGACCCTTTATCAGGTAGAGTAATCCTACTGTATTACTACTGCTGAGTAAGAATGCTGAGCTTAGCCCAGTCCAGTCCCCATGACCACCTTTTTGCTTCTTATCTCCTTCCTTCTTTTCAGTAAACAGTGGCCAGGGATGTGAGAATCTTTAATTTACTCTCAAACACATGATTACTCCAGCTAAGAATGATCTCCCTTGGTTCCAGAGCTCATTAAGTGACCATGCAAGATAAAGACACCTCTTGGCAGTAAAGGTCCAGCAGTCCCAGTCAGGCAGCTGATATATCACCAGGACCACAGAATGATTGATGTTCTCATTCAATCAGCCTGGAATCACCCACTTGATAAATGAAAGGCTTCCCAAACCAGCCCTTACTCCTTCCTGCTGCTGTGATTGTCAAACAGCTTTAAAGCTTTTCTTGGGATTGAGAAGCTAAACAGAGTCATGCTGCTTAGGGAGAAGGTCTACAAAGGGCTTTGCCCTGGGTGGAGGAGGGACAGGTTTCCTTTGATGTTTAGCAGCTGGCACTTTCCAGGTGGCTAAACTTCAAAGGCAAGTGTTAGGATCTTCCTCCAACCTGGTCCATCAGTTCTTTGTAGATAACCAGGATTATTTAACGTTTCACTTTACTTGGAATGCTAGATTGGAAGCCATAAACTCCAGATGGCCTTTAAACATGTACCATCCTTCTACCTGAAAGGGGCCTGGCTGCCTGCAGAGCATTGAAGAGGCAGGTGGCATCTCCTTCTGAGCAGAAAGAATGTGCTTTCAGCTCTGACCTCCCGTGATCCCAGTAAGTCACATTTCTCCCATTTCTTCTAAATCTCTCCACCTGTGAAACATGCATGTCAGTATTTCCTTGGCTGACAGGACTGCTGTGGGGCTGCATTTCATGGAATGCAGAATCAATTCTGAGACCACCAGTCAATATACAAACGCAGGTTATTACCATTTATTAAAAAAACTGCCCCAGATAGTCTGCCTGCCCCAGGGACATTGAGCAGCTCAGTTAAGAATTTGTAAAATGGTTTGCTATAGGGGCTTAGAGCAAATAACTCAGAGATGCCTCTTATCTGAATTTTTTCAATTCTGATCCATCAAAGCTGCTGAATGTCAATAGAAATGTCTCTTACCTTTGCTAGCAATGAACACGGGATAGCATTTGCTATAGCAAATATATCTTTTTCCCTGATACTGAAGTTTTTCCAGCTGGTGAACCAGCTGGCTCTTTGAGGCCCAACACTGAGGGTGACATTACAGGAGTCTGTTTTGAGGCTGACTGGGAATAACATGATGTTGTACTCCTTCCTGCTATGAGAGTTATGGACCAAGGACCTTGTGTATGTCCTTGTCTGATCAATTTCTCAGGGAGGGATTCTCTTGGCATGCAAAGGGACTTGTTTGATAGGGTTCACAATCTCAGTCACGAAAAGAGGCAGAAAGTTAGACATTTTGATCTCATGCAATCCTTCCTTCCTTCCTTCCTTCCTTCCTTCCTTCCTTCCTTCCTTCCTTCCTTCCTTCCTTCC
>JAAWXA010000001.1:75247539-75360681 GCA_038090715.1 Florisuga fusca | reverse complement strand
TCTCTCACATGCTCTCTCTCTCTCTCTCTCTCTCTCTCTCTCTCTCTCTCTCTCTCTCTCTCTCTCTCTCTCTCTCTCTCTCTCTCTCTCTCTCTCTCTCTCTCTCTCTCTCTCTCTCTCTCTCCTTCCTTCCTTCCTTCTTTTTCAATTAAAACTGTCAATACAGGGTTTCAGTTCTTAACCACCTTGAAACATTCAGAAATTCTGGAAATTAACATAATCCTTCTTTACTCTAGCTCAAATTGCAATGTTTAGGATTACTATGAAATCTTAATTGCCTGTGTAGTTTCTCTTCTGCTACATCTTATCACTCTATTTAAAGTTCATTCATTTTCTGAGGCCATCCCTGTATGTTAATTTGCAACTGATGTCAGTGGTTGGTGTTACTAAACTACAATTGGTGCTACAAAAGCGAGTTGCATTCAACTGTAATCTAATGACAAAGCTTATGATACATTGTTCTTAAAAACACAGTATACTCACAGCACTTGTAAGATGCTTGCCTCTAAGCCAATAGCATTCAGAAATTGTCTTTTGAAAAGAGATACACAAGAAACTAGAACACAGTAATGGCCTTTGTAGAATTAAAACTAAAGTTAAACAACCTGTTGATTACATCCAAGATGAGGTAGATTGAATAATTGGAAAGCTATTGCTAGATTCTGAAATGTTATTTCACTGATTTAATAAAACCAAAACTTCTTTAGAATTCATGACTAAAGTAATAATGTGATATGAAAGCAATAACATGATATGAGAGATGCATGAGATAAAAGCATATTTATAATAGAAAAAGAATATATATAGAAGTGGTTAAAAAGCAACCTTGGCCAAAATATTATTGGATAGATCTTCCATTATAACCTATTATATTTGAGAGGCATGTGCATATCTATATGAAGAATTTGGCTCAAAGAGATTGTGAACTGTATGTTTATTTAAACGCACTTTTCCTATTTGTATTCTCTTTCCAGCTGAGGTTTACCCCAAAATGTATCACACATGCTTTTTTCTAGTGACATACATGGCACCACTGTGTCTTATGGTGTTGGCCTACTTGCAGATATTTCGAAAGCTCTGGTGTCGCCAGGTAAGTCCTTTAAGACTACCCCCATCTGCTTGCTCTTGTGACTGTACAGATTCCTATGTACAATCTTCTCTAGATACTCCATCTTTTCACTTAGGACCTGGCTGTTTACATCAGGCACTAGGTTCAGTGACACTGCTGGCTTACAGCCACCTTGCATTGGCACTGAGACTCATTATAAATGAAGGCAGTCAGGCTGAATGTAAACTCCTTCTTGCTCATCTCTATGCTAGAGGGAAAGAGAAAACAGCAACAGAAAGATTGATTATAGGCAGGAGGAATATTTGTGTATCAGAAATACTTACCAAAATATAGGTGACCGTATTTACCCTGCTTAAATCTCCTGTAGCTGTAAAAAAGTTAGGATTTACCTTCTCGGTTTTTTAGTAGTTTGTATATTTTTTTGTTTGCTTGTTTCTCATTTTACACAGGTTCAAAGCAGGTCCTTTCTGAACAAAATTTAGACTAGAAAGGCCAACTATCAGAACTGTGAGATAGGAATTTCCTGATGTGAGGCTGCCTGTTATTAGTCATGTTTTATGTGAACTATTGACAAATAATTGTCATGATTCCTGATGTCAACATCTGTTTCTTTCAAGTTTGAAGTACAAGTAAAGGAAAGAAAAAAAAAAAACCACAAGCAAGCACACAAATAACATTTGAAATGAAGTGGCAAAAATTATGTGAATTTTTTCAGAAACATTTTTCCCGCTCCAAAAATTTAGGTGGTGTCAGATTGAGAATAATTTTCTGGATGTGAGCAGTAATGTGTCATACTTCAGCCTATGATTCCCTCTGCTGTCTTCTGCTTTGCCTGGAATTTATGGCTGTAGTTGTCTGCCACCGTTTGCCCTGCTCCTTCATTCTGTGAAGGTCAATAAGCTCATCCTGTTGAAGACATGATGCAAAATATTCCCTCTCCTGTCCTTTCAAATGACCCTAACAATGGCTGACATTTCCACCAAAATATGGAAATCTCTTCCTCGACTGTGTTTATTGCCATACGAATTTGAGTCTGTGCCAACCACAGCACCATATCTGCCACATCAAGAGTACTTTCCATTGAAGTTCAACTCAACAGAGAAATCACAAGAAGACCTTAACTTTCTGAATATACATGTGTTAAAAGTAAAAATCAAACCTTATGCTGAAAAAACATATCTTGTGCAAGTAGCTAAAATATAGGAAAAACCAAATCTGCTTCACAGCATTTCATTATCATCCATTCATCATGATAGCAATTATGCTCATGTCTAATCATGTTAGGTTAAATCACAGTTGCTATTTGTCTTGCTGTTGAGATTTAGATTTTTTTTTTTTACATTTAAAGGAATAAATAGCAAAATATTTTGAAAGTAAAATTTAACCTTTACAAATCTGAGGGGACACTTCAACAGAACAAAGTCTTTGCTCAGCTGGTTTTGAAATTAATTTCAGTCAAACAGAGCTCTAAGATGCTCTGCATTGCTCACTGGTTATCTGTCATGTAGCACCCAGTGACTTTATCTCTATATTCCCCCTTAACCTTCTCTTCTTTACATTCTAACTAGTTTCTCAAACTGTCTATTAATTAATTCAAAGCAATTGTTCTTAACCAGCATGTAACTTGGGAATGCTGTTTCAGATTCAGAGCAGAAATTGAATAACTAGGACCTAACCCGTTTTGTTAGGGTTTCTTCCCCCAATTCTGTTATCTGGCCTATTTCTTTTTCACAGTGTTTCTTCTCCCTATGCATCTTGTGTGCTAAGGTTAGGTTGATCCTTTTTGTTTAGTGGCAAAAATGCTACTGTAAATGATGTGAAATTACAATGATGTCTCTTTTTCTAGCATAGATGTTAGCCCTAAGTATAAGAGGCCGCACAAAGTGAAATTAAAACAACTGCACATCTATTGTCACCTGTGACTTGGCTGCAGCCATCAGGCACTTTTTTAAAGTGCAACAGGTGTACCATAATCAGTTCTGTAGAGCAAATAAATGCAATGCTTTTAGGTGTATTCTTGGATAATAGCTTCAATTAAGAAATCAAGCTGTTTACCAGAACTTCAGTTAAATATAGTGATCCTACTGCAAGTTACAATAAGACTTCCAGATGTATGTCATAGAAAAAAAAAAAAAAAGCAACCACAGAATCACAGAGTGGTTTGTGTTGGAAGGAACCTTAAAATCATAGTTCCAAGATCCTGCATGGGCAGGGACACCTTCCACTAGACCAGGTTGCTCAAAGGCCCATCCAACCTGGCCTTGAATACTTCAGGGAGGGGGCATCCACAATGGTAGATGGTTTCTTTGCCTTACACTTATTCTTTATTTGATTTTTTTTTCATGGGGTGTGTTGTGCATAGAAATTTTCAGATCACTGAAGTTAAGACATTATACACCATTATACACTGCACATTATACACCGTCCCTATCCTTGATCACCTCTTGCTATAAAATACTGTTTAAATACCAGAAAAGACCCTTCTACATGCAGAGGCAGGTACCAGCCATTCACAAAAACAGTCACGTCTACCATTTCTGTAGAAACAGACATTCACAATTTTCAGCCCAGATGCTGTTTCTTTTCTTCTAAATCTCATCTAACTACCAAGAAACTTGGTCAAATAATTCCTCAAGTGAGCTTAAGCAGAAATAAGTGCAAGGTTGGATTTTTTTTTTTTTTGCTTTATGTCCATGGAGACATTAGTAAAAAATAAATGTTAGAATATATCCCTTGTTCAAATTCATTGATTTCCTGTTCACTACAACAGAACTCTGCCAAAACTTTCCAGTAGTGGTAAATCAGATCTGACAGTACACATAAATGCTAAATTAAGGGCTTCTCTGTGCAGGGAAGCTATTCACAAAAAAATATACAACAGCTATTCTAGAACAGTTATGCATGTGCATATTTTATTTTAGAACAAGTATTTACACTTTAGCTTACTTTTTTTTTCTGAATTAAATACCCAGAATTTCTTTGTCTCCTGACTATTTTATGTGGATAAGCTGTAATTTTTAAAAATGGTAAAACAAAATCTGCATTTTGCAGATAACTTTAAGCATGGATTATTTTTCACTCGTGAGACTAGTCACGCCACAGACAATTGCACTATGCATGGGTAAAACTAAATTTCTACCCAAAACAATGTATAACACTGAAAACATTATAAATGTTATTGTAGCAGAGGTCTCTGAGACATCTGCAGTCTTTCACATTTGGTGGCAGGCAGGAAATAACAGTTTTGAAGAACTGAAGCCATATCGCTTTATTTGGCTTGGCTTAGGTATGGGCAAAGAAAACAAAACAATGAGATGGTTTTGGTTTTGTTTGGTTGGGGTTTTATTAATAGCTACATCTACCAGTTGCAAGGTACCTTTGGCTCACCTAATTCTTCCTATGCTTTAGCACTCTTCCATGATTCCCCTGCATTCATCATTGTATACAAATTCAGATTTGAAGAGTTTGCAGGGAGACCCACACTTCATCTGTGATTCTTTGTGATTTGCTTCACTGTCATTGAACTTGCATATTTGGAAGCTTTGTGGCACTTAAAAAAGACTGTTTTTTAACACTTGACTTCCAGTGCTGAAAAAATGTTCAGTGTCTTAAATTAGCAGCATATGAAAAAGACAAACTACTCTGCCATACAATAAAACATTTAATGTATAATTTATAGCAATTTAATTGCAGTAGTAGGCTTGGTGAAGTGTGAGAGTCTGAAGAGACAGGCAAGGCAAGGAATGTTGGCAGTAGAGGCAATTTTAATACATCAGTTGACATATTTAGATAAAATACAAAGTTTTATGCCATTCTTCAAGTGTATTTGAAATTGGTTTTGTTACTTGCAGCTATATCAATTAAGTAAATTTAAAAAATACTTCTCCCTGTGAGTTTATGTCATGTATGTCAATAAGTCTATTTTTCTTATTATAGATAGCCACAGTGGGGGGTTTTCAAAGTACCCCTTGTTTTGTCTTTTTTAGATCCCAGGAACTTCTTCTGTTGTTCAGAAAAAATGGAAGCCTCTGCAGCCCTCAGCACAGCCCCGGGGGCTGGGACAATCAACAAAGTCAAAGATTAGTGCTGTGGCAGCTGAAATAAAGCAGATTCGTGCAAGAAGGAAAACAGCACGTATGCTAATGGTTGTCCTCTTGGTTTTTGCACTTTGCTATCTACCAATTAGCATCCTCAATGTCTTGAAAAGGTAAAGTTCATGTAAGCATTGGTAAAGCTTTGTGTATAAAAACTATCCTTTCTTACAAGATTTTTCTCATTCTGGCAGATGCTTGTGAAGGATAAGCTTATTTTATGTGTTAAAGAAATGGAAAACAGCTAACACTTGCAAGAAAAAAATATATATAACCTATCCATAGTATTTAAACTAAAGATTGTGAAACCCTTATTAGCAAGCTCTTCCTCATGAAAATAGTCTAGCCTATCTCCTCATTAAAACCTGTCATTTACATGGGATTACAGCTTGTTTGCTCTAAATGCACCTCTGGAAGTACATTTACCAAAAGCATCAGCTGGAGGTTAGCAGCATAGTGGAGTGTTGTGGCTGGCCCCCCCAGGACTGTGAAATGCTGGGTTCAAACCCAAGCCCCACCACACGCAACTTTAAGACCGTAGGCTAACCCTTTAGTTTGCCTATGAAGCTTTGTTTTACTTTTTTCCCTTTTCTCTCCTCTTGAGACAGAATTGTTTACATTCTGCTTTTTCATACAGTGCCTCCCAGGCTTAGGCTGTGGTATAGCTATACCTCATGAGAACTCTGGAATAAATAATGACATATAGCAGAAAATTTGAATATCTTGAAGAATGACCAGCCTTTTATTGGTGCTTGAGGAACTTTTTCAGTTTTAAGGAACAGTTTCAAGTTAGATATGAAGACTTAATTACATCCCACTCAATTCTGGCACTTTCCTGAGGCCTGATTTAAGTACTTTTCAGCCTCAGGTCCCTGAGGAGGCAATATGGAGAGGCAGAATTTCCAGAAGGCAGTTCAGGCCTCCTACAGTCTGAACGACAGAGGCACTACACAGGGTGCCTCAACAACAATAGCAGAGTGGGCCTGTAGTTAGATTTTCAACTGAATGGCATTAAGTGGAAGAAATCTGGGCAAAGCAGGTTTCTCCAGAGGAAAAGCTGGTATTGTGGCCACAGGGTTCAGGCCAGTTCAGTGCCTTTCTAACTCCAGAGCTCCTATTAATTGGATATTGGGCCTAGTGCTGGGAACCTCAATTACTTGAATGGGTCAAAGGCAACTTTTCCTGGTTTTTTGGCTTATCTAAAACCCACTGACTTTGGCACTTAGCAGAAAAGTCATGCATCTGCATCAACGCAAAGTAAAATATTGGTGTTCTCTGTTGTGCTGAACCACACAGAAAGGGACTGTTGAGGGGACTAAGGGATGGGAAGGGGGCTTTGTTAGCTTAAAAAAAAAAAAACAACAAATGAGCAGTGTTGAATCAGCTTTTCTGAGATGCTGCAAATAGATCATCAGAGATAAAATTAGGCTAGAAGTTGCCAAATCTTTTTATGTGATTTCTAATTTTGCCATTTTTCAGGTTTGCTTTTCTTTTTCTGTAGGGTTTTTGGGATGTTTAATCATGCTGATGACAGAGAAACTGTATACGCCTGGTTCACATTCTCACACTGGCTTGTATATGCAAACAGTGCAGCCAATCCTATTATTTATAACTTCCTCAGTGGTAAGTTACAGTCACCTAGAACTCAAGTTTAATGTATAGTCTGAATGTAATGAGCCATAGCAAATAAGATTAATGACTGTGTAACATCAACCCGGCTCCTCTGGTGAGAACTAGATCCTCTTCTTGGAACCAGTTGCCTGATGTATCCCCTTACCTTCAGGCTATCTACCTATAACTAAGCTAAACAGTGCCAGGGCTTGAGTCCAAGTGCTTGAATTTGACTGTCCATGCTTGAATTTGGTAGAGAAGTTCCTGGCATGACTTTGGTCTGAAACAGTTACCGTTCCCCTAAACACTCCCTGGATACTGTCAGGGAGGTAGCACAGGGCACCACCTGGGCTGTCCCCAGTTGTCATTTTGTATGCATGTACTGGATTTTGAAGTCTGTGAGTCTGGCTGACAAGGCTAAATCCAAAGAACCAGCCAAGATGCTGTGTGCTTATTAGTATAGATCTGTTTGAATTTATATTTGTCTTATTTGGCTTTGAACAGCAGAAGAGGGACCTAAGCTGGTGGTATTAGAGCTAAACTCACTGAGAAAAAAAGTCATTTGAATCTCAGTACACTTATGCCCATTGTAGGTTTTTTTGTAATGTGTGGCATGAGGATGATCTGAATGATTTATTCTGAGCCCCAAAAGCAAACTAATGGACTGTAGAAAACTTTGAGTCTTCTTTTACAATGCACTCAAAATAAAATACAAATTAGCCATGCCCTCTCATTTCACATGCCAAGTAACGAGTCAGTCATTTGAGGCTAGGATTGCTCAATCACTTGTTTTTGTTAGAAATGCTATTAATCAACAGACTATCCCTGACATGATTTCATAAATCATTCTAGCTTGTTCATTATTTAGCCAAGGTTTCATACCATACCTGAAATCTCTTCTTACAAAGGTTCTGGTTTTTCTGTCTTTCTCCAAGATGTTAAAATTGTGATTTCCTGCTTCTGCATTCAAATAATATTTTGGGTTAATTTTGCTTCAGATAGCTGCTTTTGTCCTAATATATAAAGTTTTTTGAAACATGGTTTAAAGTGCATTTTTTTCATGAGTTTCTTTTGTGGTTGACAGGGAAATTTAGAGAAGAATTTAAAGCAGCATTTTCTTGTTGCATCTTTGGCATTCGCAGTCACCATGATGAGCGGCTCTCCAGAGGTCGTGCCAGCACAGAGAGTCGGAAATCCTTGACCACCCAGATCAGCAATTTTGATAACATTTCAAAACTTTCAGAACATGTTGTATTGACCAACATAAACACAATTCCAGCAAATGGTACTGCACCTGTTACCCACTGGTAGTATACTTGTCCCTATGTCTTATGATGCTGTGGAAGTAAAATTTAATTGCACATGCAACAATATTTGAATTTGAGCACAATGCAATGAGCAAAAACTATTTAAAATTAACAGCTGCCTGTACAAAAAGTAACTTACAAGAAATATTTTATAGAATGTGCTACAACTTTGGTTATATATCAATGAAACAAAATTTCATCTCATTTATTTCAAAAGTTGAGTTGCAATTGGGGAAGTGGTAAGGGTAATAATATTTTATATAAATATTGTCTTTGAATCCCTTCCTCCTTAAGACTCCTATGTAAATAAAGAAGAGGTACCTGAAAGTACAAAAATAATTTTCCCCAGAGTTGCAATGTGTTTATAAAAAGCTATATTCTACTCAGGGCTAATTATCTGAAATTGTGTAATAAGAAATATTATAAACAAAATTGGGTGTACAGATTGAACTACCCGAATGTCCATGATTATTTCAAATTATGTGCTTACCATGCATTCTGGTGTGAGCCAGGCAGATCAAATAAGAAATTCACATTAATTTTTCTTCTCAAATTTTCTGTTCTTTTTTCTGTTGGGTGGGTTATTTTCTGTATTCAGGAACAGCTGGGAAGACACTCTTGGTTTTTTTTTCCAATACAGACTGATAAACAAATGAACACAGTCTGAAATAGAGGTTGTTTAAGCTTTCCCAGTTCTGGGTAAACACTGAAATGATTGTGCAATTCTCTAGCTTTGTGAACAGATGGAAAATGGCATACAATTTTTTATTTTATGTTTCTCATTACATTGGATGTTATACCCCAGAAGGACTTTGCAGGGGATTCTGAGTACAGAATTAATCCCATCTCTCAGATAGGGATGTGAACTTTGGCTGTCTAGAAGTTATTTCAGATGCGCTAGGTTGGAACTATATAAACTATACGTTGATAACAGAGCAACTGGTATCCCCAAGGACAGCTGATCTGCTCCTTAGCTATATGTTTATATATAAAGAATTTTATGAATGGCCTCTGAAGTCTATTATTTTCACCTACTGTAGAAAGAAGTTTGGGTTTGTTTTTTTTTATCCTGAATTCAGCTTTCTCTTGTCCAATAATGTTGCCATTTCTGTATGTACAGCACAAGCAAGATTACAGCCATGAAGCCTGTATAACAGTGTGTGACTGTAGATTATGTTTCTCTTCCCCCTGCCTGCTCTGTTGGCAGAAGCATTGGACTAGATGATCTCTAAAGGTCTCTATTCCAACCCAAACCATTCTATGATTCTGTTACTGACTTGTACACAAGAAAGTGTAGTGCGTTGCTGGTCACAGTGGCGTCTGGATAAGGAACCACAGGGCAATTTACTAACTAGTGCATATAAAGTAGCAGAACAGAGTAAAAATGTTTAGAAATAAGAAAATCGAGGTTTATGTTCTAGAAAACCCCTCAGGCTTTAATCAAAAAGTCTTCACTTAAAATTTTTAAGTGCAATTTGGGATATTTTCTATCAGACCATTTTGCTAATAAAATGTCACCTGCACAACCTCCAGAGTGTGACAATCACAGGGTGAGCCAGTCAGCTACCTGCTATAAGCACAAAAATAACATTAAAATCATCTTTTTATCTTGTAGGTATCCCAGCTACACTCAGCCCATTGAAATCAGTGGAACTGCATCTCCATATACCAGGGATGAACATGACTTCAAATTTAGATGAAGCCATGAGGGTTTCTGCAGAAGACTCTAGCACCATGGAGAATACAGAGTGGGATAAATTCAGCCCTAGCATAGCTAAATTTACCTCGATGGAGTTACAGCAAGGATGACTTTGGCTCAGTAGGTGTAATACCACCAGAGAATGGCACATGCTTTTAGCTGTGTTACAGACTACAACAACTAGACAAAGGGATTCCTTCAAAACAACTGTCTCTCCTATTTCCTCTCAGTCTTACAGAAACCTACTTACCTCAGTATGAACTAAAGAAGATGTCTTTACACGCCTTTTTAAAGATTGGATTGTATAATACTTTGTAAATACTGTAGATATTTATTTTTATATATTTTAGATGCTGTGGAATGTTCTAAAATGTATCATATAATGAACTCTAATGTATTTGAAAGAAATCTCAAGTATAATTTATTTATATCCTGTTTCTATAAATGAGTGATTTACTTGCAAGGAATGCTTACTTATGCACTAGTGATATTCTGGAATTACTTTGCACTTATTTTTCTGCTAATTCACCTCTAGTAAATTCTATGTTCACTATGGAAGTTTCACTTCCATATAAAGTGTCACTTTAGATTGATTTTGAAAGACTCCAGGCTACTTTTCTAAGCACAAGTGTGCTTCTAAGATGTGAACCCAAAGTGCTGCAAGTCACACAGGTTTTCATAAGATTACACTAAATAGCCAATTCTTTTTTTTTTTTTCCTTCAGATTCGAGTGCCTAAAAAGTAACTACTTAAATGACACTTACATGATGCTCAAAGGTGCTATAAGCTTAAAATTCCTACTCAGGCCAATAGGAATAACTAGTGTGAGCACCCCTGAAGAACAGGATATTTTAACTTTGGTAGCTCATTTTAGTCCATAATGTCTGCAAGTGTTACTCCAGATCACTGAGGATCTTTCAAACAGAAAACATTGATTATCTTGCTTGCTTTCATGATTTCTTCCTTAGCTGCCATTTTGCACTAATGACACAAACAATTAACAGACTTATATGCCAAGAAAATGCTGACTTTTGTTTCACTTTGGAAATTACAGAGGTGATATCTCATTGAACTAGTGCATCAAATGCTCCTCCATTTTTCATTTCTGGGACAAGCTCCCTGGCCTGGGGCTTCCTAACATGCATTATAATTATTTTTTAAAAGAACAAAGATGGTGCATCTCTGGAGACTTAGCTTACTAGGAGAATGTGGTCTATTGGTTAGAAAGAGGCTAAACCGTAAGAACCTGAGCTACTATCTCCCTCTGGCACTATTATTGCACTTCAGTTAAGATTTTTCAAAAGGAAGGGTAAGATGGGAAGCAGGACTGATTTTTCAGTAAAAAGCACTTGGCATCATAAAGCTAAGGTATTCTGTTTCTGAAAAGCCAATTATTCATAGGCAAGGTGTTATTTCATTAACTTCTGTAAATATTTTTTCTAGGTTTTACTTTGACCTAATGTTATGTGAGGTACTATCATGACAGCTATTGTATTACAAAACATTTAATCATTTCATTCTTTAGCCTTTCCCAACAAGTGTTTTACTTCACATTACTGCAATTATTCCTAGTTTACACTGGTGTAAAGTGAGAGGAAAAAAAAAAATTGCATTTGTTTGTATATTAAAGTTTTCTTTTTCTATTAAAAGAAAAAAACTGTAGAACATTCTTTTTCTATTAAAAATAATGAGAAATGCCTAAATGGAAAGAGTGGTTAAACATAAAAGAAAATCATAGGAATTCCTACATCCCTATGCATAAACTTAATTTTTGAGTATAGCTATTATATTGTTGTTATTTCAAGAAACTATTCTACTTTGTCTCTACTGAGAAAAGAAAACCCAAATAATCATGGAAATTACAGCAGAATTTTATTTCATAGCTATTGCAATTCCTTTGCCTTAGAGGGCTATTTTTGTTCTGCAGCCATAGAAAATGTTGAACTGTGTGGAATAAGATATAGTTTTCCTATAGCATTGGAAATGGTTGGACAAATAGCTGCTGAATTAAAACACTTCAGAAATGAGAGAGTCCAATTTAATTCCATTTTTTTTCTTTTGATAAAGGCAAGAAGACTCAAAAAGCTAAAAACTAATAAAGTAATCTAGATGCAAAATAGTTATCAGGAATCATTTAACTGTGCCATAAAATGTTGCCTCAACCGGCTGCTCAAAAATGCCAATTATGTCAAAATTTTAAAAACCTGTACTTTCACAAAATGTATTTTTGTCTTTTCCTTGAAGAGAGAGCAAGAAAGTAAAAATGAAATGGTTAAAAAAACTTTGACAGTATAAAATGGGCAAATGTGGAAGACCAGCAAAATTCTCCTGGTGTGTCAGGCATGTTCCCCAGATTCCTGTGAGAGGAACAGGTGGTGGTGCTGAGGGAGGGAGTGGCAGATTGTTGTTGGTGATCCTTTAGGAAAAGGAACACAGCAGCATGTTTCTAAAAGGGGGTTGAATTCAACCTGCCAATAATCTTCTTTTTACTGCTACCTCAATGCCAATGGGATTAATTGTATTGGTGAACCTGCGGTGAGGACACCACTGAAGTTCATTAGCAGGTTTGGGCTCCAGCAGGTCTCTTGTGACATCTTAGAAATAGAGGTTTTGGCTTAATTTTCCCTTTTGTAAGAGAAAACTTATTCTTTATTATCTCTGTTCTCTTTTCTTATTTTCACTTAGATCTCCAAAACTGAAATATACCAGCATTCCTAGGAATTTCTTTTAGCTGTAACTTGAACTTAACAGTATTTTTTGTGAGGAGAATATAAATAAAAGGTGAGATACTAATTGACAAGTGGTTTGGGGCTTTTCTCTGGATTGTTTTTTGTTGAATAAGCAGCACATCTTTAAGACAGAAGTTATGTGATCAGAGATTATCTAAGGATTTAAAATTCTAGGGATAGGTAGGAAGTGTTAACTAAATTTTACCAGAGTATGGTTATCAAGTTAAAGAATCCGTTACTTTGATTGTAAGGTTTTTCATACCAAAATTTGTGAGTCTTTTTCAAATATTTTGATGCATTTTTATATGTATTTATTTAATTACTTTACAAAAATTTGAGAAATACCTAGACATTTTCTTATTTAACTCAGATTAATGGTGTTTTCAGACACCATTTAATCAGAAAAATTCTTAGGCATTTAAGAGTCTGTTGCCTACCTGTGTAAAGTAATGGAGGGTTTTTTACAAGTTCTAGAGCCTTTTACTCCACAAAGATTCAAGCTGGATCCATCTGGATTTATTTTTTAATAAAAAATAAATATAAACCTGACAGCGAGAGGCAGATACTTGCGGAGAAAGGTACTTCAGTATCCTTTTGCATGTAATGGAAATTAAAGGATCTTGAAGAAGTTTATGGGCTTCTTAGCCAGCAAAGAGGAGGAATTAGCATTTCTTATCCAGTCTATAAATACTGAAAATTATTTGAAAAGTGAGATTTAACTGGGTGTTGTTACCTCTAACTGTTTTGGTATTCTACCATTTTTAGTAGCAAGTCAGAAGCACAGAAATGGAGTTCTCATAGAGTTGTTTCTGCTTGGTCATAGCATTATCAGACACAGAGCTTAAATCAAAACATTTATTCCAACATATGTAAATTTTTGTGCCCTCATCACTGTGGTACCTTGTCTCTTAACATATTTCACAGTTTGGGAGGTCTGATATCCTTACCTCCTCTTTTTCTGTTGTCCTAGTAGTAATAAGTTTGTGGCCTGCAGTTACAATGACTGCAACATCATTTCTCCCCCTCTCCACAACCTAAAACCTGGAGAGTGCATTATAGGAAGGACAGTACACTAAAAATTATTTTAACTCAGCCCTCTCTGTGAAATGCAAGGCAACCTGCTTCTTCATGTTGCAATGAATTACAGTCAAGGCAAATTTGTCTCACAGCTAAAATTACAATAATTGCTCAGGTTATTCCTTCTACCTGAAAATAAGGGGTTTTTTTCTGGATGTTCGATATATTGGATGAAATAGTATTTTATTGCATATATTTTTGGAAAATTAATAGTGTTCTGTATGGGATAAGCAACTTTTGAAAACAAGACTCACAAGTAGCATGGAAAAATAAGTGGGGATCTGTTGTTAAGTCTGCCTTACAGTGCAAAAGCAAAGAGTATCCATTAAAGTCAGCAGGTTTATGCTTGTATGATTTAATTGCTTTTTTTAATTAAGTATCCAAGTGAGTTACTGAGTTTTGTATGACAACCTGTTTTTTGATATGTTTTAGTGAAACTCCTGAAGTGAGACCCAGTACAAACCTAGACTGTAGACCTATAGTTCTTTCTTCCTCTAGCCTGTGTTCCGGCAAAGCTTCTCTCTTTCTGAATAAAAGATCACGATCCTTTTCTCCATCTGAGACGAAAACAAATAAAGTTCTAAAATGCAAACTTATCAAATGCCTAGAAAAGTGCTTGCAGAAGATTATCAGACATCACAAGAGGAATTATCAGACTGTAGGAAGCAGCCTGACTTCCCCTGTCAGCTTCTCCATGGAATCAAGTGGGGCTGAACACGAGGGGCTGCCAAACCCCGCGGCAGGCGAGACCCCTCGCAGGGGCTGGGGGGGAGACGCTTCCTCCAGACCCCCTGAGCGAAAGAGGCCCGCAGGAAAAGAGGCGACATTTACACAGGAAGGGTGACAGACTTGCCCCTTCCCGCCCTTTGCCGTGGCCTTGGCTGCACCACGCCTACCCACGGGCCGCCCCACATGGCGAGCGCTGCCATGGCGGGGGCCGGGCCGGGNTCCTCTGCCTCGGTAAGTGCGGCGGGTGGCGGGGAGGGAGGCAGCCTCCAGGCTCCCCGGGACCCTCGCTTTGCCCCGAGCCTCCTGGCCTGTCCTCTCCGCGGGTTCCCACTACAGCCCCGTCCTTTGCCTCGCCTCCTGGGAGAGACTCGAGGCGGGGGTGAGCATGTGCCTGCCGGGGGTTCGCACCAGCCAGCGACATCCAGGCCCTGAGGCTTGGTGCAAATGTCTTCAGCCCGGCTCCAGGTAGGGTGCCTGAAACGGGAGGTAAGGCAGGGTAGCGGGGCCGGCACTGATAAGAAGTTAAAAGGGCGAGGAGACCCACAAATGGGATGCCTTGTCTAAATAAACAGTCACTTGTTTGCTAAGTGCTGCATTTAGTGCTGGCAGTGCTACACAGAGGGATGTTGACATTTCCCCTGTGGCTGGGATGGAGAAAATGGGAAAATCAACAAAGTTTCTATGGAAGAAATTGGTAAAAGGGAATACAACGAGACAGATGTATTTTAACTTCCTTTATTCTCCTTTTCCTCTCTCTGCATATTGTATACTGCTTCTCTCTTTAACATCCCACTGCCCTAAACTCATATTCAACTCGTCATCACAGTAACATTCTGCAGGTAGTTCTTCCCCAGCTTTTACAGACAAGTTGGTATAAAGTTGTCCTTTATTACTTTTCATCTATATTTAAGCTATATTAAATCTCAGTTTGCCAAGGTTTTCTCCTTTGGCATTTGCTGTCTTGCAGCTCTTACTGTCAGATAGAAATCAAAGGTTTGTTTCCCGTTAAGCATCATTATCTGCCAGATAATAATTATTTCACAGTCCTGGGAGAGAGATTGCAATCCTCCCTTCCTTATTTTCCAGTTTGAAAAAGGAGTTAAAATATCCTTTTCCCCTCCTTTTCACTTTAGACACCAAATTCTTCAGAATGCAGAATTTTACACCATCCTGGCAAATCAATAGACACCTGTAGAAAAATACAGACACCTTTGGAAATATAACATTAGGTATCTGTGTGTCTAAATAATATAACTATAGAATGGCTTAGGCTGAGATCCCGCTAAAAACTCTTTGATGACCTGAACTCTTCTAAGTAGAAAGAAGTCACTGAGTAGTACAAACATTAGAACAAATTATTAAAGGGAATGATTAAAGTAATAGCTGCCAAGTTAAGCAATTGTATAAGCTATAATGCACTGGATTCTAAAATGCCAGTTTGAGTCATGTAGGCTTGCCACAGTATGATGCCTGTGTACTGCTAAGGAAACAAAAGATCCATCAACAGTATGTCATTACATCTGGAGAAACCCTGCCTTAGATTGAATTAGCTTCAATCAGAGATTATACCATTCAGGTCTTTATTTTAGAAAAGCATCTCCTCCTTTCTGTGGGCACAATTTCCAGGTGGGTTCGAAATAAACACGCTCTGAAATAATCCTTGCAAAGGAGCAGGAGGTGCTAATTGGCTGTTTAATCAGCCCTACTTTGACTATTGATTTTCAGCTACTGGTTCTAAAAGGCTGTCTTAATAGAAAGGAGACAGCACAGAGGCTTTGTCCTGTGGACCCTAATTAGACAGAAAAATCTTCCATTGTGTTAGTACCTACAAAACAGCTCAGACAGAAAAATGCCCTGTCTTAAAAAGTTCCTGCGTTTGTAATTTTACATGGTCTTATACATAGTCATTTTCATCTGCAAGGTAGATGACAACCTTTTTTTCTCTGTCGTCTGGATAGTGAGTAATGCCACAATTAGAAAGAACTTTTTAAAGACAGTTTTAGAACTAAAATGTCATAATGAGCCAAAATTGTCCCTTTGTATGGGCCAGTTGCACATTCCTCAATGTCAAGTGGCAGGAGCTGCTCTGTCAATCAGTCTCTGAGGCTGACTGACACAAGCAGCCTTAAAGAGTGTTTCAGGCTGGAAATCACTGCTCTCACAACCAGCCTGTGTAGATCTGAGAACTGGCAGGAGTATGCACAACTGGGAAAGTATTAGCACCAGTTTTGTTCACCCTCTTATGGTAAGCACATGTGGGCCCTTCTGTGTCTCTGAGGCATGCCAGATGCTATTGCACCTGTCAGTTACAAAGTATTAAATGTTTCTTCATCTTTATCATCATGGATCCAGAAAGTGTTCCCCAAAGCAGCATTAATATGTCACAGGTAAGCAGCTTTACCAGAAAGGACATCACCTCTAAAGAATAGTGGTTCCTTAAGGTTATTCAGAGTGACATTTGATATATCATTTCTTAATGATATATCATAAATATATAATTGGAAACATTAAATTTCTCTTGATAGGGTCTGGGCAAGTCCCAAGGGAACAAAGTCCATATGAATTTGCCTGAACTTTAGAAAAAAAAAAAGAGACTTGATCTGGAAATTTGCTGTGTCCTTCATTACCTAAGAAAAATGCTCCATCAGGGCTTCAGCAGCTAGTTTGATAAGGCCTGAAATCAGTGTCTGAAACTTAATTTTATAGGAAATTAAGACGTGATTAAAAATCAGAGATTGTGTTACCATGGAAATGTTGATGAAAGAGTTAAACCTTAACTGATTTGTCTTTTCGTGGCAAGGCTATTTGATTTTCTACTGAAAAGCCACAGGTGGTACTGATTTGAAATTCTTTACCTTGGAACCTCTGTACTAGTCTTTAGTTTCAGAACTTTTTAATGCAATTACTATGTCCTCTAGCTTCAGTGCACTCAGGGAAGCCAATAAAGACATAAATGAGGGGGTTGCTTTCAAGAAATGATGCATCTGTGAAGTAAAATTAAAGAGAATATCATGTGCTGTATTAGTAAATAAAATCTCATTATCTAACAGTTTTGTAGCTGTCAACTCTCTTTCACATGGTCTATTCATAGAAATTCCTCTGTAGTCCTGGACTTGATGAGATTGCAGCCCAAACAATTGAGATTTTAATTCAGTTTTCCAGTTGTGAAACTGAGGAAAAGTTTTATTCTGTTAAAGAGTAACTTGGTAGAAAATTTGAATCTATAGATAAACTACAGTAAGTTATGTTGATATAATCTAAGTGTAAATGAAAAAGGTCAGTACAATGTCTGCTGTATTAAATAGTAATTTTATATTTTTACAGTGTTGTTCATGTATTTTACAAGTATATCCACTGCCCAGACTACTGACTGTCTGCACTTGAGGGAGCAATGTATAAATGCTGCAAATGGGTGTGAGAATGTCTGGAATGTTGTTGAAGATGCCTGCAATATATCAGGTAATTCTTCATGGTGTTCACAGCTTTGTTTTGAATCATTGAATTGTTGTAGATTCATAGTTTATCATGTTCTTGCTCTGGTAACTGAATTAAGTCAATGAGATTTCAAAGGTAAAATCAATCAGCTTCTGAAATATTTGACAATGGTGAACACTATTTTCAGTAGCAGTCAGGGTGTCTCTTGAATAAGGCGATGAATGAAATTTCTGGACTATGAACAAAGTCAGAGCCTGAACCAATTCAAGAAGTCTGAATTCAGCAGAAATTATGCTCTTGTGGGATCCTGTTAAACAAGACCAATATGCACCAGGAAAAAGTTTCAACCTTGATTTTATGAATTCAGAGAGGTTGCTCTGCCCCCTCACCGGAAGTGTTCAAGGCTATGTTGAGCAATCTGGTCTAGAGGAAGGTGTCCCTACCCCTTGGCAGGGGGGTTGGAACTAGCTGATCTCTCAGGCCTTGGCACCACAAACTATAGAACATGTGTGGTCTATGATCTCACGGTACCCAAAAAGAAATAGGGGTAGGTAGTTTGAGTAATCTTCAGATAATGTTCTAGAATAAAAATAAATCAAATAAAGCATGCCTCAAAGAAAGTACTGTTGTAGGGAGACAATCTATATTTATTGAGTGAATAGTACCTAAATGTCCAAGTGATTCACTTGCAGGGAGCGTTGGTATGATAAAGTGCAGGTTATGATGTGACTAAGCCTTCTTGAATCACTAAACAGATTCTCACTTAAATGAAAGCAGAAAATCAGTCTCTGTTTGCTTAGTGCACTTCCAGTGCTCGGCATATAATTTCCAAGTAAATTATGTTTTAAGTGGGGGAAGACCAGGTATTATAAATTGACCTAAGACTCATCCGAATCTCTGTTGTCATTTAGAGGAAATGTTCCTTTCTCCGAAGGTCTATTATCTTCTTGAACAAATCTTGGTTATCAGTCACCATCTCTCTTTCATTAAATCCCTCCAAGACCTTGCTGTTAAATGTTGAGGAGTCACTTGCCATGTGTTGTGAATACAGAAGGGAGGAGAAGTGTGGCAGTATCAATAGACCAAGCAAGTAATGATGCCTTTGTTGACTGATAAATGTCAAAAGCCTTGATGTGCCTAGCAAATAAAGTGTGCTAAGGACTACTTTCTGGCCCTGAGTTTCACTGTCATGGGACAGAATGTAAAGTAAGCAGTCTAAACAAGAACTAAACTGTTTTACCTCCATGCTGGCTACACAAAAACTGGGAGTGACTCCAGGCCCATACTATCTTCACAGTCTAGCTGGCTTAGTCCAGGGCATGTGGCCGGTCACTAGTGGTGTCCCCCAGGGATCAGTGTTGGGCCCAGTTCTGTTTAATATCTTTATTGATGATTTAGATGAGGGGATTGAGTCCATCATCAGCAAATTTGCAGATGACACTAAGCTGGGGGGGAGTGTCGATTAGCTGGAAGACAGGAGGGATCTGCAGAGGGACCTGGACAGACTGGAGAGTTGGGCTGATTCCAATGGGATGAGGTTCAACACGGCCAAGTGCCGGGTCCTGCACTTTGGCCACAACAACCCCATGGGGAGCTCCAGGCTGGGCACAGAGTGGCTGGAGAGCAGCCAGACAGAGAGGGACCTGGGAGTTTGGATTGACAGGAAGCTGAACATGAGCCAGCAGTGTGTCCAGGTAGCCAAGAAGGCCAATGGCATCCTGGCCTGTATCAGGAACAGCGTGGCCAGCAGGTCCAAGGAAGTGATTCTGCCCCTGTACTCAGCGCTGGTGAGGCCACACCTCGAGTACTGTGTCCAGTTCTGGGCCCCTCAGTTCAGGAAGGAGATTGAGGTGCTGGAGCAGGTCCAAAGGAGGGCAACCAGGCTGGTGAAGGGACTCCAGCACAAGTCCTGTGAGGAAGGGCTGAGGGAGCTGGGGCTGTTCAGCCTGGAGAAGAGGAGGCTCAGGGGAGACCTCATCACTCTCTACAACTCCCTGAAAGGAGGTTGTAGCCAGGTCGGGGTTGGTCTCTTTTCCCAGGCAGCTATCAGTAAGACAAGAGGGCACGGTCTTAAGTTGTGCCGGGGGAGATTTAGGTTGGATATTAGAAAGAATTTCTTTACTGAGAGGGTGATCAGACATTGGAATGGGCTGCCCCAGGAAGCAGTGGATTCTCCATCCCTGGAGATATTTAAAAAGAGACTGGATGTGACACTCAGTGCCATGGTCTAGTAACTGCAGTGGTAGTGGATCAAGGGTTGGACTTGATGATCTCTGAGGTCCCTTCCAACCCAGCCAATTCTATGATTCTATGATTCTATGCAAAATGCAGCAGTATAGACAGACCTTTGCCATCAACTTAGCCCATTCTTTGATAATAAATACAGCCAATCTTCTTTAGGCACATACCTGGCATTTCTAGCAACTTAATTACGTAAGGCAGGTTCTCTGTCACTGGGAATCAGAGGTATCTATATCTCCATGGAAACCTCCCTCTTCCTCATGTTGACATTACTTGAACAAAACCAGCCATGTCCTGATACCATCATCTGTTCTGAGTCTCATCTACAGTGGAGTTGATAAAGAGATTGTCCCTCTGTCCTTCTCAGTATCAGGACCCAGTTTAGTCTGTGTTGGAAGCAAGGCAGCAGAAGATGCTCCCTGCCTTCATCCTCAAAAGCCCATTGCTAGAACATTCACCTGCAGTGTGAGCTACCTGAATACCTCCATCTGTCTGATTTGTTGAACAGATTTGAACCCAGGTATCCTGAGCCACAAGGCCGTATTAAAAATAATTAGACCAGAAGATTCCTAGTGTGTCCTGCTCTAGATATGTATCTGCTTTGTACAGAGTGGATGAATACATCTAAGAACAGACAAAGTAATGAAAAATACATGACAACCTAATGGTTACAACAGTCTCCAAAGGAACTTGGTTTCACCTCTTGTTATAATGAATTTTTAAATATTTCATATGAAGTGGAACAGTTTCAAAAGCTACGTCTGTTGTTCAGAAAAAAAAAAAATGGAATATGTAATACTTTCAGGATCAAGACAGTGACCTAAGGATGAGCTCTCTAGAACCAAGCCTCTTCACCAAATCAGAAGAACTTGAATTTGCTTCTCTCACATCATTCACAAAGGTACTAGCAACAAGACTACTTGCCATAAAGATTAGGTTTTTGTACCGTAGCTTGTTTTTCACCACACCCTGCAACCCTACGAGTTGAGCCAGCCTGCTAATTTCCATGGTCTCTCCATTGGATGTGCTGCAATGTTCCATAATATGCGATTTCCCTCATTTTTTCTCCTGTGTGCATATTTACTGATATTAATGGTATTTGTACCTGGGTCAGAGAAACCTGATTCAAATAAACTCTTCTTGTTATTGCTTGTTTGGTTTTGTATCTCTATATTTCTTTAGGATACAACTTTTGGGAAGGACTCTCCAGTATTGCAGAACTCTCAGATACTGTGTTGGGTCTCGGGCAAATGGCTCTAAATGTGGTTATTAGGTGCCACAACCCCAGAGGGTGCACACCCACAGTAAGACAGCTGATGGTACCTCTCCGTGAGCCCACAGAAACGGTGACAGAAAATCTACCAATAGCTTTATTAATAAGAATAACATTATCCTGTCTGTCAAAAGTAATCTGTGTGTGCAAGCCTAAAAACTTCATGGATGAGTTGTATGAATGGAAAAGGTTGAGCAGGAGAATGTTACTTGGAGGCAACAGGTGGTGGGTCAAATACTCCTTTTGATAGTTTCTTTATGAGGAACCTAACTTCAGATGATGATTGTAACATTCTCTGTGGTATGGGTTCAATAACTCAGTCCCTCAGAGTGTAACACCCAAATTAAATGTCCTTCTGTTTGGACATTTAATTCCATCTTTAATTCCATCTTTATTTCCATCATTTGGAATTAATTCCATCTTTTGTTCTACAGAACAAGTCTGGGGGCACTGTCCAGCTCTCCAGATGTTGAAGTTACTCTTTTCTCCATCAAAATGTCCATCACTGCTTCCCTACTACTACAGCAGCATTTTCAGAGTCTCAGTTTGTATTAATCTGTGTTCAATCCTTCTTTTGCTTCCTTTTATGTGCCAAGATACATTGGGGGAAAAAAAAGGGGGGTGAAAATATCTAATGAGTCACCTTTTGGATCAGGATGAAAAATACTGACATACTTAATTTTGATGGAATCTAAAGTTTTCTCTTTGAAAATGTCATAAATGTCTCAGCACTGCAGAAAGAAGGTTTTAAGGGTTGGGTTTTGCTGGGTTTTTCTTCTTCTAGCTCAATCACATAAAAAATATAAATTTCTGAGCTTTGATTTAACCACAAGTACACATTTTCATAATTTTTATGAACTGTAAACCTGTAAGTTCAAAAGAAAAAAAATATCTCAGATTGCTCAAATATTAAGGAATCATATTTTGACTTAGATTTAAAAGCAAGAGTCTATTGCTCAGGATCATTGAGGTTGGAAGGAATCTCTGGAGGTCTACTTTAACCCCCTGCTCAGGCAGGGTCAACCACAGGCTGATATCCAGGACTGTGTCCCGTTTTTGTTTTTCATATCTTAAATCTTAATATCTTATCTTTGGTGGAGGCACCAAAACCACTCTGTACAACATCTTTCACTGCTAAATGACCCTTGTAGTAAAATATTTTTCGGTCCTTTAAAAGCAATTTCTTATACTCTTGTCCTGTCAGTTTGTACCTCTTGTCCTGTCACTACATACCATGGAGGAGTGTGTCCCTGCTTTATTCAACCCTGTCCCACTGGGTATTTATACACACAGATATGTATATGTAATGTCCTTGAGCCTTCTCTCCTCCAGACTGAGCAATCCTAGCTCTCAGTCACTCCTCATAAGACAGATGCTCTGGTCCATTCATTAATCACATTTGTGGCACTTTTTGGAACCCACTCCTGTATGCCCAAAACCCAGTAATCTTCTCTGCAATCTTCAGGTGGGATTCCCACTGAGGTGACTGAACAGCTGACTGTGCAAGAACAGAGATTATCGCCCTGTAAGTGGTGGCTTCTATTCTGTCATGCTTCTATCTGTGGTCCCGTGCACATAAATTATGTAAATATTAGTAAATCAGATGAATAGCGGATGCTAAGGATCAGATCAGAAAGCAAATTTTGCAAATGCCTTGGAAACACATGTATGAGCTAAAATATATTAGCTAGAACTAATCAATGATACAGCAACAATAATTGAAAACCAGCAATAAAATGTTTTCTGCTGTTCATCACAGCTGAATCAACACTGTGCACAGCCTCATACTGATAATAGGTTATTGCTACACAGCTTTCAAGAGGCCAAGAAAGTGAACCCCATAAATCTCGATTCTGCCCATGCTCTTTGTATGTTCATAACCCCAAAACCTGCAGCTCACCTCCTGGTTGTCAGCTGGTGCAATTCAGGGCAGTGTGTTCAAGGTGCACAAGGGCACTCCAAACACCGTCCCTGTACCTAATCACACTTCTCCATTCTATGAAGATAGATGAGCTAAGTGAGGCTGGGATGCTGCATAGAATATATTGGAATTTGTGTTTCTTCTTCCCCTACCTGTACTCACATCCACCCTTGAAGTGTCCTCAGGATCTTGAAGGAGTCAGCCTCAAATTAGCTAATTTTTACAAAAACCCCTCTTGATTTTTGTTGCTCCTTTTCAACTCCTAGAATTTGTCCTCCTGGAATACCTTTACTATCCCTTACTCACTTGATAAAATGTAGAGCAGAATATCCACTCACCCACCTCCATGGGCCTCCATAGTTCTTATGTCATCAGGTATTGTCCATCCTATCTTTATGGTCAGGGAGTGCCCTATATGTATTATTTTCAGTAGGTCCTGTTGGAAAAAGAAAGAAAGGTGAGGGCTAGGGGTCAGGGTCATGCTCTACTTCTAAAAATGCAGAAGGCAAGTTGGAGAGAGAATTGAAGAGATACAGGCAAGCCTAAGAATGATGAATGATGTTTTGGTGAAACGGGAGGTGAAGTGGGAGCAGAAGCTGGGAGCTGTAGCTCTTGCTGGACTGCAGTATCCCCATGTAGCAGCACACATCATCATCATCATCCATCCCCAAACCCTCCTTCGTCAGCAACAGCAACTGAGCAAAGGCTATGCAGACACTGATTGCAGTGGGTTTTTGGGTGGCAGGAAGGGGATGTGCATTCTGGAACAGCGAATACTCATTCCTTCAGGCACAGGCAAAACACACTGTTTCTCCTTGCAGGCCTTTTCTTAGACTGCCTTCTGCTGCTGTTTGTATCTCTAATCACATTAAAGCTTGTCCATGGGGACAGTGACACATGGCTGCTGGCTTTAGAGTTTTAGTAGAGTGCCTGGTCTCTGCTGCTCACCTGGGAAGCAGCAAGGCAGGAGGCCAGACATCAGCCTTGGCAGAGCAGACACAATTGCACACATGCTCACTAGATTAAAAGTGGTCGTCCTGCTGCCCTTACTGGATCTTCTGAGCCACACACTCCTTATGCTATATGTTGTGTGATAATTAATATCCATGAAGAAAAGAGAGAAAGTATGCTGGTCTGATCAGCTCTGTACCTTTGTTGACAAGGTAGATCATGGTTTTCACAAAATAAAATTTTCTTAAATGATATTGAACTGCTGCTTATTATATTTCCTTAAGTAACTTTTAACTTAAGCAAACGTAAGTAATGAAATTCTTTTAAAATCATTAGGCCATAAAACTGAAAACTGTGTGGTTTATCTCGGAGCCACAAACTAGTAGCTGCTCTTTATTTTTGCTACACACACAAGAAAAACATGATCTAGCAGGTGTGGGTGTCTTTGAGTCCAAGAGCACACACAAATAATGGGCTTGAACCTGGATTGGCAAACTAAGGTTTCTGCACTTCTTAATGTTCACCTCTTTCTCGTTTCTCTGATTAAAAAAAAATAAAAATCAGAATATTTTTGGACAACAAATGTGTTGTCATTGCCAAGCTTAGGCAGTGCAGTTGTTCTGTAGGATAGCAGTCCAAGAGCATATCCAACCAGTCAGGAATGGGTACACTTGTGCCACCCTCACATGAGTGAGGGATCTGAACCAGAGCTGACATCCCTCAGCATGATCATTACCACATCATTAGCATCATCATTACCACAGGACTGCACCTGCCTGTCTGCATCCCCTCTCCCATTCCACCCGTGGCAGTATCTTAGCCTGCACTCTGAATTCCCTTCCCTGTACCAGGCACCTCATTTCTACACAGGACTGAGCTGCATGTTTCAGTGCCTCAGTTCAGGATGTGCCCCTCAACTCCTCTGTGTGTTTTTAGTTAGGTCTCTGTACCTCATCTTCCTGGAATAAAAGGTATGAGCTTCAGGTTTTAGGTACTTTGGAAATGAGAACAGAAACAGACATTCTGGCAATGGGTCAGATTGAATAAAAGAAAGCAATATCATGCCCACACCTTTATTATACCTCTCTGAATATTATTTTAAATTTGTAAATTATGACAGGTTTCTCACCATCTTCTCTTGGCAAAACCTATTATTTTTGTGCCTCAATTGAATTGCTTTATGTAACCCTTAAGCATTCATAAATATTAACAACACGATAATTTTAATTATAAGTTCTAGGTAATAGATGCAAGGCAGAAGACACTATTGGATGTAATAGAATCATCCAGGTCCTGGCTGACGAATACCCTGAATTTAAAAACTGTGTCTGCAATACAGAGGATTTCTGTAGCATCATGGCTTTTCTTGGGAAACAGTGCAGCACTGATAAAGGTAACTAGATAAATATATAGTGTGAATTAAGAAGAACAAAAAAAAAAAAAGTAGTTTTTATAACCCTTATTTTAACTGGATCCAAACTTATTTGCATATTTCTCAAATCTGATAGTTCAAAAAAAAATTGTCTTTTTCTATGATATTCACACATCAACATGCTTATGAAAACAATTCCATATCTGCTTTAAACTAAACAAAACCCATGAAAGGGATGTGAAAAATCAAAATGGCTTTTCAAGTTCTTGATAAAATCAGTAGAAAACAAGAGTGAAAATACTACTTGTGTTGAGGACTACTTGTTGCTCAAGGAGGTTTGAGCACCACTGGATCTCTGTATAGAGAGCCACATCCAGCTACCTTGTGAATGAGAGTGTGGGTGAATGGGGATCCACACCTGCTCAGTTGTGTTGCACTGTGTTACAGGAACCTTCTCCCTACATCCAGGAGAGGTTATTGGATGTGGAAAAGACAGTTCCTATCCTCAGAAAACAGTACTTAATATGCAAAATGCATCCTTTAAAAAATTCCATTGTAATCAGTGGGCCCAGCTCCTTTAAGTGAATTCTTCAGTATCCTGAGAACTCCTTTCCCATCAGAAAATCTATCTATATTTAACCAAGAATTACTTGGTGCCTGAAGTGCTCGCAGATTCAGATCCAACGTCTCCTGGATTAATGATTAGTAAAGCTGACAGAAAATAGGTAAAATCAGTCAGTGAATGAGTCTGGAAAGTTATCCCCAAGGCTGATTCCCAGCTCTGGGAAACACTCACTGCTGGCATAAATTAGTGTCCATTCTGTAGTGGTAAAATGTATGGCTTTATTGCAGAGGAAACAGTAACATCCTGATCCATTACTCTTTGGTCCAAATAAGAAGGGTGGATATCTAAAATCTAATGCTAATGTCATTGAAACAGCTACTTTTCCTTCTAGCAAAATGAAGTGATTGCATAGTTTTTGCTGATAGAGATTATGTTTCTTCCCAGTATAGCAAAAAGTTTGGATGGAGTTATACTAGCATTGGTTTTATCTACAAATGAGAGCTTATAGTGTTGGCAGATACTTTAAGGAGTAGTTCTCCCTGACTATCCTAAATGATTGTATCAGGTAATGAGTGAATTATCTTCTGGACTTGCCATTCTCTCTTTAAAAATTAGGCATCTAATTGAGATTGTAACCATGATATATCCAATCTGTAGGTTAAAATTGCATGAGATGAACCCCTTCATGCAGTAATTTTAATGAGAGTTTCTTGCATTACTGTTAGTAGGCTGAGTTGTTAAGTAGACTGTATCATACAGATACCAGGACACAGTGAGAAAGAGAAGATTCATTAGTCTGCAACACTCAGAAATTTTTATGTATTAATGTACACCTTAGAATGAAAACAGGGCTGTTTAGTTCAATTTATTGCATTAAGACAACTATCCTTTTCCTGAGTTTGTTTCCAATTGACCAGTGATGATACTCCATCTTCTATTTGATTTATATCTCTGCTTGTACTTATATACACAGAACATTTTGAAACTTCCTCAAGATCAGATACAGAACTGAGTTTTAGACAACACAGGTATCCCAAAGACCAAGGACACCCAGAAGTCTTAGAGAAGGATTGCAGTATTGCCAAACAACACTGTCGAGAGAACCCTCACTGTTTTCTAGTGTATAAGAGCTTCCAGCAAGCATGCCAGGTGGATGCAGAAAAATGCAGGCTCCCAGTGGTCAACCAGGAGTGTTTGGCAGTGTGGCAAGAACTGAGGAAAACAGAGCTGGGGGAGTGCAAGTGCTCAGAGCCGCTTCAGATGAGGTGTCTTAAAATATGGAAGAGAATATTTAACAACCCTTGTTTACAGTACTCTGAAGAGAGCCAGCCTTCAGCAATGAGTGAATATGATGATGATGATGGTGATGGTGATGGTGATGATGATGATAAAAACCAAGACACTGACACAGGTTAGTGGTATTCCAGCAGTCTGAATGCTTTTATAAACAGAGTGCTGTGCACGTGTCTGTGCATAAGGTTTTTTTTAATAGTTTGCTGGTTAACATTGAAAACAGGAGTTTTAAGAGGTTTATTTAGATGCAAATGAATATTCTGATAGTAAAATGATAGCCTGAGTGCTATGTGTTAATTTGATACAACCTTATCCAAAGCAGTCCCTTCTAGTATTGCACTATAACTAGAAACAATATGACCAATAAGAATAGCTTTCTGATTGCAAGAATTGTCTGCCTGACTTGACTTTAGGTAATGACAAGCAGTTGAAAACTTGAAAACTGTGTGCACTGATGCACACATGAGTGTCTCTGGCCTTTAATTTTTTCACAGGAAACCTGACTTCATACTGCTCCAGGCAGCAATAAGAACTCTTGAGCTCCCAGGTTCTATGATTATGTAGAGAATGTTATCAGAAGCGATTGATAAACTGTGCTTTCATCCCAAAAACTACATATATGTGACAACATAAATATATGTGACAACACTTTTAGATTTTATTAACAAGCTGACAGATCCTATTTGTTCAAGATAATTTGTTTGGTTTTGGTTTTGCTGCTGGTTCAATGCCAGCAGCGCAGCCCATAGTTATGAGTTAAGAGCTAAGCTGTGACTTGATTTACCACTTATCCATATCTTTCTGTTCTAGATGCAATTAGTACAGAAACGAAATTACAGTGGAGATTATCTTCTCTCTCCAAACAAGGTAAGTCTGAATTTACTTATGAATCCTAATAAATGGTTTTATCTCTGTTTTCAGGTGGTGTATGATGTATCTTGAGATTAAAATAAATACTGTCCATTAAAATTATTGAAGGACAGGGAGTGAACAGATCCAACACATTTTCCACATTTTCAGTTAAGCTACTAGGTGATAAGAATACAAAAGTGGCAGGTAACAGTCCTGTTATTGATAAATTTACAGAGGCAAATCTTACCCCGTGAGCATGTTAAGGGCAGAATTACCTCGTCTTTTTGGGAGGTTTATAGCATTAAGTAGATACACCTCAACTAGTTTTAAAAACATGGAAGTGCCATTTTATTCTGTACTCTCTCAGTTATTATGTAGCCTAGCATAAGACTGCATGCTGGAGAGTTCAGCTGTTTCAGGTATCCACTAGGCAGTAGCTCCCAGAAGCTGTCAGATACTGTAAAGAAACTTCCACCTTGCCAGTTTTCACTTTCTTCTCCCTCACTTATCTGGCAGGGGCAGAAATTTGCAAGAGAGCTGCTGATGGGGGCCAAACAGTTGAAGGGAGAAATATGAAGACAGAATGCATATAAAACAGGCAATGCTGGAAGAGCTGGATCAGATGTTTCGGGTTCAAAATTTGGTTTTAATGGGAATATTGCAGGCAGGATGACTACCAAGCACCACTTGAGAAAGGGTTTTTTTGTGGTTTCATTTTAAAAACTATTATTCTTTTTAGCTTACACAGCAAACAGAACCTGTTTGGATGTGAACAAGGAGTGTGTTGAAGATGAAGTATGTAACAAACAGTTGTCCCTGTACCTTAAGCTTTGCTCAGTAAATAAGAAGTGCAACGTGGAAGAATGTCAAGCAGCCATAAGGTTCTTCTATCAAAACATGCCTTTTGAAATTGCCCAAATGATGACATTTTGTGATTGTACTGAGCTTGATGAATCCTGCCACAGAGCCAAAGAACTGCTCCATGGAAAGCCCTGTGCAGTTACTGAAGTTCCACTCCCATCATGTCTGAATGTAATCCACATGTGTGAAGAGAATGAAATGTGCAGGTAAGTAGAAAAGAGATTTTGCTTAGTAGTGTGCCTATGAATAAGGATTTGATCTAATATTTTGTATCTATATATGCCATATATATGTTCTATAACAAAAAAGAATTAAATCTGCACTGTTTTGTTGGGTTTTTTTAATATTATCACTTGTGCTTGACATCTTCACAAGTGTTTGCATCAGCTGTGGTATTTCCCCAAGGAATTCCACAAGTAAACTGAAAAGGTTCATTTTCAGAAATATCTAGAATCTACTGTGGACTTTGCTTCTGCCACTTTCATGTCTCTTAAAGCTGTTTCTGCTGGACAAACTACACCCTTATGTGTTTTCATTACTGCTTTCTTCAGATAACACCAGCCAGCCTGCACCTTTGCCCTCTAGCAGTTTGCACAAATCTTGCATCAGACCAGACAAAGTTTGTTTGGATAAAGTAATTACCTCTTCCATCGTAGAGTCTGACCCTTTGTACTCAATGGCTGTATGACCAACTTGGCCTCTTCAGAAAACTTTTCTTATTCTTTTCATCTCAAGGATACCAACACTTGAAAAAAAAACCACTTTTCTGAAACATGCACAAACCACCAAACTCATGAAGAATAACACAGATTTGATTTTCTGTTAGAAAACATGCAACAAAATGAGCCTGTATTTATAGTTCTGCTCAGTTGCTACTGTTTCTAGATGGTCAGCTGGCCCACTTTGAGTTTTAGAGTAGTGACCCTTGTGGAAAAGACCTGAATTTTACCTCAAAGCTGTGCTCAAATTAACCTTCATTAAACAAACCAGGAGGCCAAGAGATGTTTTCAGGTCTGTGCAAGCTACTCACATTGACATCACTGGGAATTGCCCCTTTTTATGCAAAGAATTGTGCATGTGTACACATGTAATATCATAATGGAGACTTGCTCAGTTTTGCATTATTTTGGGGATATTAATGTTTCCTGTCTCTGACAATACGTGGATAAAATTAGTAAAGTAAATCTGCCAGTTATGGCTAGCCAGATCTATAAATCCTTTGATGAATAAAAATAATTCCATTAGCACAGAGGTGACATCTGCTTTGATACCTTTGGTTGCTTAATGAAAACATTTAAAATAATTTTCTAACTGGGACTGTAACAGTCCATGTTTTTCCATGCAACTTGCTTGTTACATCTACACAGTATCAACAGTAAATTAATAGCCTAATTTCATGATTAAGATAATAATATTTTAATATATTTATGTACAATCAGTTAGCCTTTATCATCTCTGTTCATTTAATGTAAGTGGTAAATTGGTTTTTAATTAAAATCTCTAGATTCCTTAATTAACTTTCAGTAAATATTTTCTATTAGTGTATTAAAGGCCAATTTTATTCTATCCTAAGAGCAAATAAACCAAAATTGTTTGAGATTATTGTGCTAGAAAGTTAATTATTCTCATACCTTGTCTCTGATAGCAATTACTCTTTAGGGTCAACTGAATTACTTCTAAATTTTACTGAGCCTTGGACATTTTTCATTTGTTAGCATTCCCAAGATAGAGCGATAGATACAGGATGAAGATTATTTTACGTAAAATAAACTGCATATTCATTCTTACTTCACATTGCCCACCAAAGTGATCCACTAGAATGACACCTATTTTGGTTTCATTGTGATGACTGGTGTAGTTCCTTTATCTGCATTTCTTCTCTGAGGATCTGAGACTGTTGGTATTCACACTGATTTTTGCTGGATCCTGGGAAAATCCCCACAAGTGCTGTTTAGAAATGCAATTTGCTTTTTCTCAAAAACTTTTTCAGTAAAACCAAGCTTTTCCTCAAATTACAATTCTGCAGATTTCAATCAAACCAATTAGGTGCAAATCAGAGCAGAGTTTAGGCCAGTGGCCACAAGATATAGTTATTTTTAAGAGGCACCTTGTGAATCCACTTTATTTTCATTATGATCCTTAAATGTATTTTTGTGAAATCCCAGTTTTCAAACTGTCATCGTGTACTCTGTTGTTTTCCACCAGGAAAAAATATGAAACTTTCCAATCAAAATGTTGGAGACACGTGACAAAAAATTGCTACCAGGATGAAGCTTGTCTTGAAACTTTAATCAAGGGTGACATGCCCTGTTCTGCAAACACTGATTGCCAAGCAGCCTACATCAGCAACTGGGGCACAATGCTGCGTATGGAGTGCACCTGCCAGAATTTAGCACCCGTGGAGCAGTCTTTGTGCAAGCTCTTCCATCACATGCTTCACAGCAAGTCCTGCTTCAGGGAGTTACGTGAGTAACACACATGACTTTAAAGAATAATTAGTTTTAAAGAGTATCGAAATGCTGGTTTACATCAAAACTTTACTGTATCTTTGCTCAAATTGATTTCAGTCCACGGACCAGATTCCATAATAAAGTACCTTCTTCTCCTCAAATCTCTGATCTAACACAGTAGCTATTTTGTTATAGAAACCCTCTTAGGATACCATACCTGCTAGAATCTCAGAACCTATGCCAATCATCTTCTATATGTAACTACATATATTTTCAACCTAGCTTGGGAGAGGTGGCTATATCTATAGATATAAATGACAACCAACAACTATTTCACACGCTTTCCATTGAATTATTTAGGCAATTTTTTAGTTTTAGAAGCCAAAATGTTACCACTAATTACGGTATAATTCTTTTCTTGTCACTCAAAGTCTACTCATAAATTAAAAAAACAAGCTGCTAAAACACTTCCCTTAAGCTTAGTTAATCACTGCTAAGATTCAGACTCTGAGAAAAGTTTAAAAATCATATAACTGCTCCCCTGGAAATGTGATACCATAACACACTTAGATTTGAGACTGTTGGTGGTGATTTTGCTGATGAATTTTATTTGTTCGTTTTCTTGCTTTATGGCTGCATTCAGTGGTCCAAATGAGTGATCATTGTGTTAGTCATTCTTTACCTACAAAGCAAAAATAAAAAATAGCCTCATGTCATAATAATCATATAATTGCTCATAAGCTTTTGCCATTCCCTGAAGCAGTCTCAGGATAAAATGTTGGGGGTTTTTTTGATGGAAACTTCTCTAACCTAATTGGGACTGAAGAACAGGAGCTTGCTCACTCCTGTAGCACAATGAATTCTTGCTAGTTAAACAAAAACAGTTTAGGGATCCAGGGTCTTTGAGTAAAGGGCTGGTACCTACTCTGCAGATTATTTGCAGAGTGCTGTGAGTCTTGCTTTTGTTTTTTCCAGATGCCTAGTTGTAACACAGATAAACTGAAGAGAAAGATGATTATGGGTTTGGTTGTATGGTGCAGAGGTAAATGTCATTATCTGCATGGCAGTTCAGAGACTTGGACTGAGTGCCCTGTTGCAGACCTCATCCATCCTCTTCTGCCAACTCATTCACCTGCTCTGGGTGTGAACTTCAAATGACTTTCACTCTTGCAGTGGTGATGACTTTTAAGATTGAAGTCTTTCTCACTAGGCAAATACCCAGGACTATCCAAAGGGATCTTTGCCTCTAGAAGTGGTGTCAACAGACCTGCAAGGTGGTTACACCATCACATCTTCCTACCTAGCATGGCACTGCCTTCCTACAAGTGTTTGCTCTTGAGGCTGTGCTCACAGGATTAAAGCTTGCCCCAGACAGTGAAAGGCAAGAACTGTGAGTAACTGGCTGTCATATGAGAAAGAAGCACACCATGGATCAGTGCCTGAGACATGAGTCTTTGTCATATTGTTTTCATTCCTCTAGGGAATAAAAATTTCACAGCTTAGAGTGGATGGTGAGTGACTATGTATAGTCTGGTATGGTTTAACCTCTTGCTGTGTAAACTATTCTACTTAGGAAAAACTTTTTTTTTTTCATTTCAACGGAAGACACACATTTCAGATGCATTCATGAAAATACACCCACTGAGAGGACTGGGCCTTTACGAAAAAGTTGATTGAGGTCTAGAAATTCATTTGGAGAATAAGCTCTGCCTTTTGGAAATGACTTCAAACTACTTATCACCTTCTCATCATCTCACACGTATGTTGTTTTGGTGGGCCCAATTCTTTTCATGGGCCTACTTCTTCTGGTGACCCTATTTTTAAAATAGTTTATGTGAAAAGAGAATTAAAGCTGGTTTTAGGCAACAAATATTTTAAAAGCATGCTTTTGCCCCATAAGACAACCTAAAAGGAAGTTTTAACTGAGATGCCAAAGGAAGGACACTCATTCACTCATTCACTTTTTTCATCAGGTATCAGTAAACAATATTTTTGAATAGTTGCCTTTATAAATTCTGTGACTCTCATCAAAATACCACACAGCCATATTAATTTATTATTTTAAAGTAATGTTTTGAATGGTTATTTTCTTTCAAATATCCAGGTCAAATTTCCATTAAGAAGAAAGGTTTTTCTTGGGTAAATACAGAAATGCCAAGACAAAAGCTTTCCAGAGCACATCTCCACTCTTCTTCAATTAGCGGTGAGTTTGGGCAAAACACTCCATGATTTCAGTAGAAGTACTCTTGAAATTTCCCTTATCTATCATCAAGAAGACTTAAGGCTGGGTCCCTTGGGTGTGTTCAGCTCTACCTGTTGCACCCCCCCTTCAAGATAATGTGGGTAGAAAAATGTCTCTACCTGCTTGGCTTAGCTTATACAACCACAAAATAAAGATAATGAGAATGAAGCAATTTCTCTGGTAAGTGGTTTTGAAAAAGATATCTCCAAATCTCTATATTATAACTGGGGAAAATTAAGCTACTAAGCCTGCCAGACCCTGAGTCTCCATACAACCATCAGAGAGCTGTAGTCATAATGTGCAGTACAAATTACTGGCTTTGATGTCACACCTACTTCTGTCCTACCCCTCTTGACTTTTTGTGCTGTTGTAGCTACAACACCAAAATTAGGAAGCCTTGAGAAGGGCTTGTGTTAATCTCCATCAGACTTTACCTTCTCAAGCATACATTTGAGGATCATGATATCCCACGGGCTGAAGATCTGCATCTGGTTTTATGTCCATGCATTTCCAGTAAGCAATTAAGAGACATAGAATATTGAATTAATATACAAATTTTCTTATGGTTGAAATAGTATTAATTTTATATTTCCCTTTGAAGGACCCAGTTACAGAGTGAGAACACTAAAGAGCTTAGTGCATAAATATCAACTGTAATGTAAATGTTCTACCGTGCATGGAGCAGATTACAGTGCTCCAGACTCTACTGCAAATTAGTTCCCAAATCAGTTCATACTGAGCTCCTTTAGCAGTGAAAAAATAATTTAAGTTCTGCATGGAGAACAAAATAAAGTGACTTCTATCATCTCCATCCTTCAACTTTTGTGAAAGGGGCAACCTGAGAAGCATAAAAATAGATTCATGGAAATGGGATATCTGAGATCTGTATGTGAATAACTGAGCACTGAGTTGTAATTCTATCATTAAAATTTTTTGAGAATCATGCATGTCATGCAAGTGGTCTGTGTTGCTGGAGAAGAAAGTCAGGACCTTCAGAGGAGGATTAATTCTTTTCAGACTGTCTTTGCTGGAAGTGTTGGAGTCTCTTTGCCAGTTATAGGGGGAGCCTGACTCTCAAACTGGAACAAGAGTTTAGTAGTTAAATAATGCAGGTTATAATGCAAGAAATCCTGCTCCAAGTGAGAAAATGTAAAATGTGAGATCTAACTGCAGAGTCTTTCAGTGGGTAAAATGTATTGTACATTCCCTCAGTGATTCAGATAAACATTTGTAAAAAGCTTCCTGTACCCAGTTAATTCTGTTCCCACTGAAGTCTGAATACTTTCCAAAAACCTGCCCTTGAACTCTTAACAGAATGTTGAGCGGCCTTAGAAAAATAAAAAGAATGCTGACCAGCCTAAACCATACAATAAAATATTCCTTCTACTGGAGCTGTCATGTACACTAGCTGGAAAACCTCTACACTAGAAATGCCTCATAGGAAACCAGGTCAAGGAGGAGAATCTGATGTAGGATATCTACCTGATGATAAAAACCATATTGCAATTTGTTTCAGAAATCCTGCTGCCAAAAATCTAACCCAGTATCCAAGATTCATATGATAGTAAATGTGCATTACACAGGATGCAAAGGGAGTTATCATCTTCACAAAATATTTATCTTTGCTGAAATCAAATCCCAAGAAGAATCCCAGGGTGCAGAGGCAAAACAGTTAAGGTGTCAAATACGGCCTTTTGTTTTTGTGAAGTTATTGAAGAAATCTGCTTTTTGGCTATTTTCTGCATGAAAAGCAGGAGATAAAATTTGGAAATGTTTTGTTGCTACATCAAAATCTCAGAAGAATCCTTTAGTTAGCTTGTCATTGAGAGAGAGGATATCTTTAGCCAGTTCAACTAATGACCACCTACAGATTAACATGCTCAGAAAAAAAATCACAATTCCTTCAACTGTTTATTTTATAATTCAAAAAGCCCTCACTTTTCAAAACCAATAGGATTTCTCCATACTGTTCAGTGGCACTGGAATCATGCCATTGCATAAAGTGCTTTTTATAAAAGGGGTTGTTCATAATAAATAATAATTCTAAGCATATCTATATATTCATATATATTTGCAATTTCAGTTTTGTTGGAAGAATATTTTTCCAGCTTTTGTAATGATAAGAGGATTGTTTAAAAACCTTGACTGGATTTACACTTATCTACATACCCAGGTGGGTAGAGACAGCCCAGTCATTTGTGGGCTGGTATTATCCTGTGAACAAGATGTGATGTGGGCAGTGTCCTAACCACATAAAAGTTAGTGAGACTTTTGCTGTAAGATTGGATGGGGCCAGATTTTTATGTCATTTTTGGAAACAACAACAAATATAAATCAGTGATAAAGTGAGAAATCAATTCAAAATTATCAAACTTCAAAAATGCCTCTATTGCCTACCTAGTTATGCCCTCTTTGCCTGGTTTTTACTTTATCGTATGCAAATTAACTCCATGATTTTGCAGATCCACATAATTTAAAAGATTGCTTCCCACAGTTTAAATTGAAAAATTATTCATGTGTGAAGATAAGCATTTACTTTCATCAGCATAAAGCTTTGCAGCTAAAGTATTTTTTGGCTGGAAGACAAAGATAGAAATACAGAACACTTATCCTGTGAGAGACAATAAAATGGGCTTGACCCAAAACTGTAGAAATTAATCTTATTGTGTCTTAAATTGTAGAGCTATCATATATTTCCTACTGAGGAGTTTTGTCATGCTGAGAATCTAGATAAACAAGTAATTGTCAGGTTTTATCTATAATTATACCAGCTGCTTGGGAACTGAGATTAGTTCAGCTCCAGTGACTTTAATTTGTAAGGTATGAAACATTATCAATCTGATTGTTCCATAAATATAGAAAAAAGCCTGTGACAAGCTCTGGGTAGCCAAGAAACCTCTGAGAATCAGCCAGAATTAATTTGTCCAATGAATATTCACAGTAATTTCACTAGGCATACATATGCAGGTAGATTTACAAGAGAGTGTAATCTGACCAATCATTTCAGCTGCTGAGCCCAGAGCTATCCTCTACTAAACTTCATCACTGGAAATGTCCATGTGTCTGTGTAGACAGCTCCAGAAAGTGTTTCAGTGGTACCTGCAGCCCCAGTCATTGTGTCCCCGAGGTTTGCAGCCCATCCTATGAAGGGCAAGACATGCAGCCACAGTCCCCCTGATATAGATCTTCCCCTAGGCAAGAAGGGCCACAAGTTGCTCATGACTACAGGCCACGTGTATGAGGCAGAGCATCCCACACAGTGCCTTCCCCTTGCAGTGCAAATGAGTGCTGTCCACTTGTATTTATTCATTCCCTGCATGATCAAGCTGGAAACATCTCATATTTTATCCATCCCCTCTTGTAAGTCTTTAGGCATGTCATGCCCCTTTCTTTCTCCATTGTTGTCAAAGATGAGCATGAAAGGTCTTAAAGTCACTTAAAAATCACCAATGAAGGTATAATGAGAAAGTGATTTTTTAATGTAAAACTTGATGTCAAGGTTTACTCTGTAATTTACTATGTAGAAGAGAGACAAAATAAGGATTTGGAATGGATGGGAGTGATTTATACTGGGAAAAAAGGAAATTATTAACACAGGGATAGGGGAGAGTTGGTCAGGGACAGGCTGGAATGATCTGGACAGGAATTAGAATGAGGAAGGTCCTCCCATTGAGTCATGAGGTTCTGAGTGGATCCTCTTGCTTTCTAAACTCCTTCTCAGAAAGCAGTCGAGGTGTGGCTGAACCCACTCCTAGTCCCAGACTTGGTCAACAGTCTTTGTCTAATAAGGCACTAAGGCTAATGAAGGCCTCCCATTGGGTCACAAGATTCAGTCAGTTGAAAGACTGAAATAGGAATGGCTCTTCCTTAGAAGAGCAATGAGCCTTGTTATTATATACACTATGTTTTTTATATTTTCTGCTTAGAATAGGGAAGTATTCTAGCTTTTAATTATGCTTTTAATTCTTGTGATGGATCTGTCTGCTCTTCAGTGAACTGTGAATGGGCACACAGCATGGGAGCTAAGTTTTTTTACAGATCCATAACCACAAATATGCATAATTTCAGTCAGAGTTTTTATTGGTCATTCATTTTTAAGCCTTAGCTTGTTATTTAGCTCATGTTCAAATGAACAATATGATGTATACAGAGATCAAAATTAGATAATGCAGCATGTCGTGTCACAGAGAAATTCAACATTTCATATCTATATTTCTTAACTTCCCCAGTGCAGTGAAAATTTCCCATTTCAAGAACTGGTTGGATATAGATTAATAGTGAAAACTTGTATAAAATATTCCTTTTGATTTTTAAAGAGGAGTGGCGTGCACATCCCAATAACATTCTTAAGGGAAGATGAATAACCAAATTCAGATTGTTAAACCACAAGAATTATATAAAATGAAGAGTTAGTTCTTCGACCACAAGATTGTGCCCTCTCCCAGCCTTGCAAATTCCCTTACTTCTCAGAAGGCAGGAAAATATATATGGCTTCTAGCATCATCTGATCATTATCATCTTTCTTATGTTACCCATTGAACTGAAAACATTACAATCAGCATCTCTTTTTACTAGCAATTAATTCAACAAAACTTAACATTTTTAAGATTGCAACAACAAAAAAAGGAGGACATTTTTATTTCATTTTATCATTTAAGTGCTGAGGCTTTTTTAATCATAAAGCAATATTTTTCCAAATTTTTAAAGAAAAATACAATGTTTTGGTGACATTACACTAGCTCAATTTTAACCATTCATGACTGTTGCACCTAATAATTTTCCTAGTCTTGTGGTGATATATGTCAAAAACTTCCATTTGCCTTAAATGTGTGTGAACCTCACTTTCCACTTCAAAAAGGTTGGAAACTTTTGCCCCTAAGATTGAACTTGTAGAAAGTTTTAAAAATTGGCTGACTGCACAATTACGATTCAGAAACTGCAAAAAAGCCAAACAAACAACCCTAAAAAATATACTTTTCCTAAAATTCATCATCTTAAAGAAAAGTTGCAACTTGAGAGGAGGGCAAACTGCCGATTCAGTTTTAATGATATTAGCAGTCCTGCACTGAGACTAAGACAGACCTCATCCCTGCTCAAAACTTCCACACAACAAAAGCATTTCAGTAGTTTGCTGCATAGTTATGCTCATTCTGTGCAACTTGTGATGGTTCAATCATTGCTTTAATTTTTACTTTATTGGAAAATTTGACTTCTGAATTGTTGGGGGTTTTTTTTGAGAAAAAGTGAGTGTCATCCTGCAATACATACCAGGCAGGTCCAACCCCTCTTCAACTCTTGCCCATAGCTTGCAGAATATATATTCATTCTCTCCTACGGGAGCTGCTCCAGTGTCCATACTGCCTGTGTTTATCTGACACTATAGACCACATCCATTGCATTTGTAAGTGTATACACAAACCTCCCATTTAGGGGCTGTGTGTGCATGTGCAGAAACACACGCAACATACAATAACTGAGTCAGAGACCAGAATTTGGCCTTCACACAGCCCAGGTAAGCGGCCCACTGATGGATTCAGGACACAATCCTTGGGGAATGTTTCACTGACTATGGAAGGTAGAACAGCTTGGTAACAGCTAAGGTCCTCTGCATTTGAATTCCTATATAAAAAGAACATATCTAATTGTATAAAGATGACAGAATTGATGCAACAAGAAAGAATCAGAAAGGTCTCATATTTTATGCTTGTGGTTCTGCATTTCAGTCCTCTTGTCAAGTCATCTAACCTCTCCATCCCAAGTAAAGGGCTTACATTACATTCTCAACTGAAACTTTCCCTTCAGAATATTTGATCAAAACCAATGGATTCATCCCTCCAGGAAAACCGTGTTTCTCCTCATTTGGAAAACAGAATTTGAAACAACTCCCAGTTTTTCAACAGTTGGAACTTTTAGCACATAAGCTGTCTTAAGTGACATTTTGGTTTGAAGCCTAAGAGAAAGAGGAAACTCCCTGGGCACAGGGCCCAGATGCACAGTGTTAGATCCCACTTTACATTAATTTGATTCTAGATGAAGTATTGCTGCACACTGCAATTATGGCAATATGCAAACAAAAGAAAAGATGTCTAGCAGGTAGACACTAGCCAGGTCTTTTCTGATACATGGAATAAAATTAACACCTTAAAATCAATGGGGAGAATACTCCAAAACACAAATCAGAGTAACAAGCTGTTCCCCTGGAATAGAAGAAAATGTAGTACTGCAAATATCCAGGGTTATTTGAGCTGGTGTTTACTGAAAGCAATCTGAAAATGCTTTTGCACCAGCTGGTGAAGAAAGAATAATTCCTACCATTGGCATACGTTCTAGGTCTTTTCCCTCCCTTTAATTACTCCTTTAAAACTAATGTCAGAATTGATAGCTAATTTAGCTTACACATGCATTCCAATTCACATCTCAACTCTGATTATCATTACTGAAGAACTGTATGTTTCATGTCTGCTTTCTGTTTTTTACTTACAGGTGAAACAATCTACATTGTTGCCTATTCCTCCTGCATAGTTCTCATCCTGGGAATAGTCCTGTTGATTCTCCTAAAGCTCAGGTAATTTGATAAGGATATTAATCACTGGTTCTAGGAAATTGGAAAAGCAGAGAATAAACCGTTTTGACTTAATTAAGAGGTTGGCAACGTGATTGTCTTTAAAAAGAGTCCAGCATGCCCCAGTGATGGAAAGAACTGACATTGTGGGTGTCAGCAGGAAGGAGTGAAATATGATGCATATCTACAATGCCCCTCATTCATGCCGAGATCCCAGGCTTCAGGAGCTTTCATTTCCTGTCCCAATGCAGGGGAAGGCAAAATCTGAATTCAGAAATTCTGTGAGGTTACCTTCCTAGCCCTGTAGCAGGCAGAGGTAATGCAGAGAGGAAATGAGAATATTCAGCATTATAACATATTTAGAAACCAAATCATGAATGCTGCTATTGTAGTTAATATTTGTGCCAAATGCCATTTCTGCTGATAGGATTCTGTAAACATTCCTCCCCACGCAGTATGAGAAACTACCCATACACCAATGCTTGGTAAGAAAACAGAAATGTGCATTCACTTAGTCAAATGAAAATGGTCTTTTCTTAAATGATACATTTTCTTGGACCAAATTAAATGGCCAGACTTCAAGACTTACACTGTCAGATGATAGGTAACAGAACATGATGTAGAAGGAGCTATATATAGTGGGAGGGATATTGAGTCAAATGCCATTATTAAATTCAGAGGCAGATCAAAGAGGAATCATGCAGAAAAATGCAAAAGGCAAGTGAAGGATATAGGGGAACAGAGGCTTTCTCTTTAGGTTTGCAGCTACAGGGATATCAGCATATAAATAAAACTCAGATTTAAAGAATACAAGGCATGGAAGAACGAACAGTACATTAATAACATTAAAAAAGGAATTCTTTTATACCACAGTGTTCATCATAAAAAGAGGGGAGTTTTGCCACTGATTTCAATTAAGTCAAAGTTCAGACCAGAAGCTGTATAGTTTACTGTTAAAAACATGCACGTTCTTTGTTTTCAGAGCCTGCAGAGCAAAACATGAGTCAAGAAGTTCTTCGCCAGACCAGTCTTCTGAAACATTTATGGTCCACTATAAAAGCCACAGATGAACTACTCTGTTGCTTATGCTTTTTAAGGCTATTCTTGAAAGTCAGCCTGTTATACATATGTGACAATAAAAAATACATTAGAAAACCAACTATAAATTATGGAATTTTGTAGTTGAGCGTACAAAAGATTTTTATATTTATCAACACATATTAAATCTTTCACAAGCTAAAAAAAAAAAAAGTGGAACTGCACTCTTTCATTTGCATAGATTCCCATATCTGTCTTGAGCTGCACATTTCCTACATCTTTAGCTGCACAGGACAATGGTATAGATGCTGTAACAGTGTGAATCTGCATAGCAATTCTCCCTAGTTCTACTGGTCCCCAAGACACCACTCTGGATCCCACTTTCTGGCTATGAGTTCTCGTTTTCTCCATGTAGAGGAGTTGTTTTGCCACTCTGAAGCTTCTATTTACTAGCAATTGGTTGTCCTTGTATCTTTCTATTTGGTTCTGACAGGCACAAGATAATGGACTGCCATCTTATAAAACTATTAATCATGAGTAGTGTAAGTATTATCTTTCAATGCTAGCATCTGATGAGGTTATTTTATTTTTAATTTGAATAATTTGAATTTTGTCTGAATTCCCACTTAATGTAACTCACACAACAAACAGGATCAGGAATTAAGTACTGGTTCCACTGAATTCAGCCTCAGTTTCTGATCATGACTGATTTATATCTAGGGCTAGAAATCTATGATGTGATCCAAAGAGAAGGAACCTCTGCTCTTCACTGTGACTTTTCCTTCTGACATTGGTAGCTTGTGAAATTATTTAAGTGTGCAGTTCTTTTGGGGAAAGTATTTTCAAACATTATTGCAACAGGCATTTTCCTTTTCTTTAGGATCTACATAAAGCAAATTATCCTTCTTGTTTTGCAATCAAATGCTCTCACATTACCAAATGAGCCTTTAGACAAAAAAGACAACAGAAAACTGGAAAGCTGGTTAGTTTAATAAAAACAATCTCTTTTATCAGTCTAGCCATTTGCAGCATTTAGTTTACCTACCACCATGTAGATATTTTGAAAGTAGTATATCAACACCCATCTTAAAACTGTGAACAGGAAATAGTTGATGCTGAAAATACAATTGAGGATATGTTCTCACAGTGTTGGATAAAAAAAATTATTTATGTAGGAAATATATGTATGAAGTGAGCCCTGTGTTGCTTTTCAGTCTGACTTCAAAAAACGACACAATGCTGAACCCTCTGTGTCACACTTTTTGAAGAGGACCATTTATAGTCAGATTTAACTAAACCTCAATCATAAAAGCATCTCTTGTAACTTCCTGTCCTGTAATATTTTTGGTTTTCTTATTGCCTTGTATTTAGAGGTAGGAATTCTCATATATGTGCTTAGACATACACATGCACATGCAATTATGTAAAATGTGAAGGGTAAGTAAGTGAGTTAGTCTGAAACACAGAAAACTATTTAGTGGTTGTTGTGTTGCTTCTGTAGTTTTTCATTAGGACTGACTTTAATGCTTAACAGAAAACAAAATTTTCTCCATTATACTTGTAAAATGTATTCTTATGATTTACATTTCTCAGTGAGACTGTATTTTGTCTATTGTATCAAGGTGTTAATTACTAAATAAAGGAATTTCTGCTGGGATGTTCTGCATTCAGGTGACCATGACTGGACACTATTTGCTTCATAACCAGTTTTGGTATCAAAGTACTATCTTGGCAACAGTCTCATCATTAAATCTTTCCCCCTGAAGTAAGGCATCTGCACCTAATTCTCAGCTGAAGAAAATTAACTTTAATTGATGATTTGGTATTCCCAGACATAGGTTTTGGGTTTTGGGTACGAATGTGGTGTTCACCCCCTTTAAGAAATGAAGAATGATTAGCCAGAAGGATAAAGCATGAATTTCATCCTTACAGCAGTCTCACCTGAAAGGGAACATAATGTGTTCCAGTTTTTTCATTCAACATTGTTCATGCAGTTTATCTAAAGATTGTTTCAATTTAAATGTGTGAAGAGATCTGAGCTAAGTATGCAGGACTAGCTGTTCCTTATTCAGTAGTGAATCTACAAGGTTGTATAGTCCAAGTTTCCTTTGCTCCTGTCTCACCAATGTGAGTCTTGAAGTCTTCAAAAGACTCTTTAGAAGACAAGTGATCTTCCTCAGCTGACTCACCAATTTGTGAGGTGAGAGAGTGGGCTGCTTGGAGAAACAGGCATAGGCTCAGCCTGTCTGGTGTGGCAATCACACCATGATACTCTGAGCTAGATGTCAGATACAGCCAGTAACACAAAAGATGGATGGACACAGTGCCAACACCATCCTCAAGACGTGCCTTAAGAGTAAACACCATTCAGTTCTTTCAGAAAATTACTGTGAATGTCTTTCCACCAGGGAAAATACTGTTGGATTCAAGCTGCTAAAGATAACTAACTGCAGCTCATATTGAGACACTTCAGTGGTAGCAGAGGGTAGGGACTTTTCCTGTTGACTTTTCCAAGAAAATTCTCTGATCAACAAGCTGAAGTTTCAGACCACAAGCTGAAGTTATTCAGTCTCCCACAAAGTGTGCAGGGGGCCTTAGACATGACGTGGAGGGCACAGATTTCTATTCCACAACATCTGAAGTTAGATAACGCCTCACTGAATTTCTTGACTCCTACCTCCACTCCTGGCTGTAGCTTTCAATGGTTAGTTAATGGAGGGAAGAAAGGTTTCCCTAGTAACTTAGGAGAGATTCGTCAGTTATAAAAGCACACAGGAACAACTGATAAAAAGGTAATTCTGAGAAAACGCACTCCAAATGGATTACGAGGTAACAAAGTCAACACAGGCACACATGTCAGAGTGACAGCTTATATTTGCTAATGCCTTACGTGTGAGCTGGTTAGTCAGAGCTGCTGAATCTGGCACAATACATGAGCATATCAGTTTCAGTAAACACTGAGATAGATTTTATTTCAGCTTTAACACCACATATTGCAAAATCACAAATGCATTTAGCCAAGAGGGTACATGACAATTCCTTAACAATCATTTCATCTCTTTGACATTGGTTTCAAAGGACTAAGTTGACTTTGGCAGTGGTCCTTCTGCCTGCTGTGTTATTCCACCAATGAAGATCAACACTGTGTTAGAGCAGGACCGTAGAGAAAAATAATCTTAAAAAAATATATTATAATGAAAGCAAAGCATTGATCAGCAAGTCAAGAACTGGAAAGCAAGTGTCTTTCATTCACTTCTCCAGGCTGATTCTTCTGTTTACTCAGTTCTCTAGGCATTTCACAATCAATAGAGCACTTAAGGCAGTCTGATAAATCACAGAAAATTTCAGTAGCAGAGATTTACTAATTTTCAGGTATCACAGTAACTAAACAATATTTCCACCCCTTGAAAATAACTCCATGAAAAAATAGGCATATCTTATACATTCACAATAACTCTTTGGACAAGTATTATTTCACTTCAACAGCACTGAACCCAAACATAGGAGTTTTACCTCACAGACTTGCAGTCTTCATTTTGTGACTCCTTATTACAATCATAAAAGTTTTATGAACTCAAATCACGCTATTAAGAAAGGAAAATTAGCCAAAGCCTCTCTGGACTTATTCACAAGACCAGGATATTCACTTCTTATTTCCATAAACTATGGTTATACATGAAAATGAAACATTAAAGTGCTCGTCCAGAGCCAAGTTGCCCTAATACATACACGTATAAACTACAAAGCAAGCTTCTGCTGGAAGACATTAACACTATCCATGTATGGGATCCACATCATTACTGTCTTGTGAAAGGCACTGAAGAGCAGTTATGACTATTACAAATGGAACCGATCAACTTCTCTTCCAAAAAAACACACCAGCCATGCCTTTAGAACAACATAATATCTTGGCCAGATGAAGAAGCCATTATTTGACTTTCTAGCTATTGCCAACAACATGGGAAAAAGAAAAAACACCGTGAAAGTATTAAAGACATTTCCAGTAATATGACATTGATCATCTGTTGAACCTTCACAGGTTCAGACCAGGGCACAGACCAAAGACTGCCCTGAGGACTCCAGTTTACCTGCTCCATGGCCTTGGAAGAAGTAAGTTGATCTCTGCGTTGTTCTGTGAGATCTCTGCAGTGACTCTGATACAGTGAACAACAGAAGAAAGTCTCCAAAGCATTTAAGTAAATAACTTGGTACATCTAATTTGTCTCTGATAAGACTCAGAGGGGGCAGTTAGTATAAGTACTGCCCTCCTCCTGCAGGCTCCCTTAGAGCTTACGGTATCTTTCCATAAGTAGGGAGGACTGTCAGCAGAACACATAGGGAGACGGCATATGCCCACATTCCAACAGTGTGATCACAATATTCAGCACAGTGTTGTTTTTCCTTTATACCTTTCAACAAAGACATATATAATTTTTATATTGATATAGTATATTAGTAGGAATACTTGCTCATGGAAGCCAAACACCTAGAAGCAGCCAGGGGCTTACTTCAGGTTGAAATGTCAAATGTATTCACTGGGTGACACAGAGAGGGACTAAAGGTGCAGGCATGACTAGTGGTGGGTCACTCTTAATATAAGCATAAAGATTTAGTTCAGAAGCACGGGACAGCTGCAGTGCCATCACACCTCTAGTGGCTGTAGTGCCATGTTTTTTAAGCAATAGGGTCTCAGCTACTTTATTATGTGCTGAACTCAAAGCTGCCTAGGGGAGTGATGTATGGTCATGGCACAGATCCTGCATTAGCCCTTGAGTTTAAGGGCAATATATGTCTATTTTTTTAAGCCAAAGATAAGATTAGGTGTTAAAATGTACTACACAGTCAGAATGATTCCAGCCCAGGAAAGCAGAGAAGCAGCATTTTACATGCTCAACAAATTTTAGCATCAAGAACATGACCTGTCTCAGGATTCTCAGTCACACTACAAGTAAAGAAGGATATGGTAGAGACTGCTCACCTGGACCCACACGACTAAATTCATCCCAGGTGGCACTTTTGGCAAATAAACATTGTTGGTTTGTTGGTTTGTTTTTTTTAATCTGGCTCTATGTTTCTTCCTCCCTTGTAACAATCATAACAAATAATCTACTTGTCTGTGCCTTCCATCCTGGATTACTATAACTCAGTATGTGGTTGAAGCTGAACGTGCTGGTAAAGCACAGGCTCCAGATGTGACTGTTCATCTTTTCCAGTGCTCACATCATTACAGAATAACAGACCTACATTTAAGGCTCTACACAAGCTCCAAAGTAGTTTCTAAATCAGACCCAATTCCCGATCAAGAACTGAGGCATTTTACGTTGTTCATTCCCACAATTTAATGGGGAATGTACCCTGTTCCAGTGCTTAGGGACTGTTCAGAACCTTAGACTTACAAACTGGACAGCCCAGATGCAGAGAGGTCTAGGATGCACTGTGCACAGAGGCTTATCTGTAAGGGTCTCCTAGTGCCAAAGCAATCCTTCATGGTAGGTAGGAACACAGACATGTAGAACTGTCAAAGAACGGAGTGGAGACAGCTTTTTTATTCTATAGCCCATGTTTTGCACAGGTATTTTATTTAATGCAAAAACTGTGGCAGTAGTAAAACCACTCACTTTTATCTAAGATACTGTAGTTAGCATAGTTACCAAAAAAATGGATGGCATCAATTCAGTTCCTAACTTGGTCTATTGGTAAAGCCCTCACCAACACTTTCAAGGAAAAAACCCATAATCGATTGCAGAGACATTTTTTTTCTTGTGATCTTTCTGGTCTCAGGAATTTTTACTTTCATCCTACCTAGTGACACAATTTCATCTAGATTATCAGAAAGTGTGTTCTTTTTCAGTTCTGTATATGGCCTAGTGGTTAGATCCATCGATTAGGATGCTAAAAACATGTATATTTGAATCTCCTAAGGCTGGGTAACAAGCTAATCTCAGGTCAATTGTTTAGCCCAACATTCAGGGTAGTATTTAAAAGGTAGTTTAATAACAACTACTTTCTTTTCAAGGGCTGGCTTCACATCCCAGGAGAAGCTCAGTCTTGCTCATGTCAGTTAAAGGTGTTCATAGGATCTTGGAAGAACACTCACCAGACCCCACATGAGGACTGCACCCTTCACCTCAAGATTAGCTACTTCTGTGCCTGTACAAAAGCAAACTAAAGAGGAAATCTTATTTTTAAACAAGGAAGTATTACAGCATGGTCACCTTCAGGGGTAAATAGCACCTGAATTAAGAAGCTTTTAGGATGTCAACTCTGGCACCTCTTTTAGGCTGAACTACTAATTATTAGACTAAGTACAGACTAACTACTGCTGTAGATTCCTCATTGCATCTAATCTATCATAGAATTTTTAAATATGTGAATGGTTCAAGACCAGTTTTATTAAACTTTGTGTTGTGATACACGAGCCAGAGTGTCTGCTAAATATCAAAGCCCCAGCTGAAAAACAGTAAATGAGGCTGGAGCATTTTCTGCAGTGATCCAACTATCCACGCAGAGCACATTGAGCAAATCTGAGTATTTGTGTCTTTAAGAGTGCTTGAAAGTCTTCACACTAGATACAATAGAAGAAAGTTTAATTAATATTTTGGATAGACAGGCAAGATATTTCCTGTCTCACCTGAGCACATTTCTTTGCTTATTTCTTGACTCTTGCAACAAGAAGAGTTTTGACTATCATTATCGCATAAACAGAATAGAGGATTTATACCAAATTTAGAGCTTTGAGTTACATTGCATGCAAAGTCTGACTTACTTAAGATGTGCCAATTCTAAACTACAATAATGGCTAAAAGATCTCAAAAAAAAATTCACTTTGGAATTTTGAAGACAAGATGAGACTCATCTGTAACTTGGCAGAGTCGAGTAACAGGAAAAAATTACTCAGCCTTTTCTTTCTTTAAATGTTATCTTCATGTTCTTTGATCTTACCTTTTCCCAGCTACTCATATGTTGGAGGAAAATGGAGAAGATGGGAAAAGATCACAATCCAGGTTTTGGACCTTCATTCTAATAGGTTATTTTCAGAAAAAAATCAAGATTGAGTACACAGAGAATTACAGAGGATCCTACACAAACAACCAGTAACAGTACTGATGTTTCAGACTGGTAAAATGAAAATATATTCATAGCAGATTTCAACAGTTTATAAAAAAAATAAGGCTCTTTGAATTTGCCCTTTCCTGACCTAAAAACGACAATGCAGTTGTACTAAGACATTGAAAAGTACAATAGCATGAGCAGAGCACAAAGAAAAATTGTAATTTCCTTTATGTAAGCTAGTCCAGCAGAATATTATTTTCCTCAAGAATTTATGACTTGTAAGTGAGGATGATAAAAAAATCAAATTGTTCAGTGAGACCTTGGACAAAAATTTAGCCTCTTCTACACTACTACTACTGAATGATGGTTGAAAACCTTGCCAGCTTTTAATTGCATTATATAATTAGGTTTTAATATAGTTGACAAAAAAAAGCAATTACAACAAATTTAACATATGTAACAAATAACTACATTTGCATTAGATGTGGCAGATCTGTCAGACTGCCATCCACCACGAAGTCTTGGAACAAGATAAAGTCATCCATATACTTAACAGATGTTAAACAAAACAGAAATTAAAAAGTGCTATTGATAAAAAATTCTGATAGTGAATTCAGATTTGGCTACATGTTCATAACACATCTAACCTGACAAATAAAATGTAAATATTCAGATAAATAAAATTCATACTAGAACGGCCACATGTAGTGTGGTATCTCACAAACTATTTGAATTGTTCTAAGAGTAAACTTGTTTAAAATTAATTATATAGATTAACTATTTCTATCCAGTTTTCCTGAAAAGAAATAAAATTCAGTTTGAAACATTGTGCAATGTCTTGTTGCTTATACATTTTTCTCATCTATAGAAATACCAAGAACAGGGTTCTGTACTACAATCATTTATTTCTTACTTACAAATTAGACAATTCTTGACAAGACAGTACAGTACAATAACGCTTCCCATAATATAAAGTTATACAGGTTCCATTTTGGTTCTTTGCCGAAGTGGTTTTCTTATATTTGTTTTCTTGATACAAATTTCCTTGGTAGATGTGAAACGTAATTAAGCTGCAAAAAACCCCAACCTGTTTAATGGATGGTTCCAGTACTGAAGGAAGCTTGTGCAACCTTTGAGTTTGTTTTCTTGTTCAAAGCTGTACAGATGAAGTTTCCAGCTTCCATCACTGCATAAAGATTTACTCCCTAAAAAAAAGAGGTGAAAGATGTTAAGAAAAGTAAATGCACATATTGAAAATGCTTAAGCTCTACTCTTTTTGCTCCTGGGTTCAATTTCTGCAAACAAAGGTCCTGATTCATGCCATAGATTGGTAATAGGTATTGGTAGATTTATAGGCACATAGACTGTAAACTCAAAAGAATTTGGAATAAAGAACTGGAATAAAAGTGAAAGCTGGAAGAAAAATAGTGTGTCTATATATGTGCTGTACTTATTTATCATTCAACACTGAGAAATTTCATGCTTATAAGTACCCTATTTGCAGCTCTGGAAAATGGAGGAAACACCCTTGCATTGGCAGCTTGAGTTCAGTAAAAAATAGGATTCTCCTTCTTGGAGAGTTTACTTTCAATACAAAATTACAATTTACATTGCTCGAGTAACTGAGCAAAAAGTTGCAGTTGCTTTTTCTGTCCATTCTAAAACAAAAATGTTCCTTGAGCAACCAAATGTTTTTCTAAATATCTTAAGATACGTATCAGTACTGCTTGATTACTAAAATGGAGTCAGATCACTGATTAAAGAGGGGAAAAAAATCACTTCATTATTAGTCTCCTGGATTTCTCATGTATAGCAAAGTTTTAGAGTTAGATCATGTAAGTAACGTAAGTAATTGCTCCAAAGATTGGAATTTAGAAGTCAATAAAATTCCTGTAGAAGGGATGTGAAAAGGAAATCTGAACTATCAATACACTCAATACTAAGGAGCCCAAGATTCATTGCACCACAAATAAACGTTCACCATACTTATAGATCTATGCACTGAAGTTCAGACCAAGACCTGACTTAAATGCTTAATCTTTTAATTTGGTCTAGCACTTATTTTCATATTCTACAGTATATTTGCCTTTTTCATTCATGGATTTGGCTAAAAATTATAATGATAATAAGTTACTTTACAGAAACATAATCAAAACCAAACAGGCTTCAAAGTTTCCAATCAGCTCTAGTGTATAGCAACATCTATAACATACTGTTCAAAGATATCCTTTTATAACTGTCTCATTTTAATATGCTTATAACAAGAGTGACTTCAGCTCATTCTGTTTATCCTTTATTGGTCATTACTTAGGCTTAGTTTGTAGAGTGTTATGGCACAAAACAAAATCTAAAAGAAATCTTAGAGTATCTGTGCTTTTTTACTAGGAAGAAATGAGAAACACACCACCGTCGATGTACTTGGTAGTTAGATTATGGAAGATGACAAAATAAAACCCCAAAACTATCCAAAATTCTCATTTACAGCACTGTAACACTGCATAATGTGGTATGTGTTGATAAGAAACAGATGTTCAGAGTTCACATTCACTAAATGGAATACAAGCATCTCTGCCTTTTTCATTGTCTTTCCTATGTAAGCGTCATGAACCGAAGAGAATTACCAGAGAATTCACAGACAGGACTCACTGATGAGGATGGGACGGGTGTTTGTAAAGTTGTGAGGCAAAACCATGTCTTCAGATAGCTCTCTAGTGCATTTGGTAAGCATTCAACATATCCAGAATAACTGCTTGACACCGAGGAACAAAACGATGAAACACAAAGACAAGCAGCTATGCATTTGGATGAGTGCCTCAAGTCCGAAAGCGAAGTCCTTTAACTCCCACTGACTTCAATTAATCAATTCTCATTCAGCTTTCATAAATACCAAGTCTATTACCTCTCTGAACTTTGATTTCAGTGTTAGTAATGCAGGGCTGACAGTACTTAGCTGCTTCTCAGAAAAGCTTATTGTTTGCCAAGCACTTTGAAGGCATCATCAACGTGAGTACTCTTGCTGTAATTACATAGGAACCATATAGACACTCTTTTGATAGAAAGAACATGTCCCCCTACAACATTTCATAAGCATTAATGATCTATGGCATAATTATCTATCCATTACCATAGCACAATCTCTTTGTAGATGGGGTCTGATAGAAAATTATTTCACACTTAGACTGCTAGCGATTCATATCACGCACCACTTCTTGGTTGTGTGTTCTGAAGAACAGTATAGAACAAACATTAACACATTTTGATGTATCTAGTAAATCTGAACACAATAATGGATACTTAAATACCGTTCACCCTTTGGTTGACACTTTAAGTGACTTCAGTCAAAAATGAAAGCTTTAACACATAGCTGAGAGGAACGTGAGAAAGCACTCTTTGAAAATGGACAGCATTAGTAATTAAAATTTCATCTGGTGCCATTAGAGCAAAAAGGACATATTAATAGCTTTTTGTGATAATTATTTTACAGAATTGGCCATGGTACCAAAACCAACCAACAATGCAAAGACCAAAGCTCATACATTAAAGTAATAATTTTGAGCCTCTGTGTCCCTCATTCAGTAAACATCTCATTTCTTAATAGATCAAAAAAGGGTCAAGACACAAAGCATTGTGTTTTGCTACTGATAATTCCAAATTTTAAAAATATTTTAAAAAAAAGAAGAAGGAAAAGAAAAACAAGAGGAATAAGTGTTTGATGGTAAGCTACTTATCTCCATGGGATTTAGTATCACTGTTTAGCTAGGATGCTGTTTGGACACCAGATCATTAACAAATCAATAAATCTTATCAAGAAACTTGGAACAACATATATGCCAGTTTTTATTTAATTGATTCCTTTTGCTACCAGTCATTTAGAGAAGTCAGTATTTTGCCCAAGGAAAGACTATACTGAAAGTCTAAGTTGAAGGTGTATAGCAATGTGAAGTGAAATGCATGACTTCATAGAATAACAGAAACATAGAATGATTTGAGTTGGAAGGGACCTTAAAGATCATCTATTTCCAAAGCCCTTTGCATAGGCAGGGACACCTTCCACTAGACCAGGTTGCTCAAAGCCCCGTCAAACCTGGACTTGAAAACTTCCAGGAAGGGGACATCCATAAATTCTCTAGACAGCCTGTGCCAGTGTCTCACCACCCTTGCAGGAAAGATTTTTTTCCTAATATCCAATCTAAATTTACCTGCTTTCAGCATTAAAACAATTGCCCCCTGTATATTCTCCTTTGAGCTTGATTGTCAAAGTCCACATCTTAGTCAAAGGTAAAATCATTGTATTTCTTGAGTTAGCACAAACTCACTAAGCCATGTGTCCAGAACAATGATGACCAGCAGGAAGAACACATTCTTTGGAGGAAGCAGTATTCCTTGGTTCCCAGGAATAATACAGAACAATTAACGTGCCAGTGAAAACATCAATACTAACTGTGTACTATTCAAGTGTGGATGCTCACTTGTGAGGTTCATTAAAGTGCAGTTCAGTGCAGATAACCTGCTTTGCCCTCCCCTCCAAGAACAGGGTTGGAAATAAAAATGACTGTGAAGCCTGCTAGCCAATAAAAGATTATGTACAAATTTGAAATACATTAAGTGGATACCGGAGAAATTGCAATATCCTGTGCCTAGGCTCCAACCACCATATTTTTTTTTCTACTTTGAAGCCAGAAAAAGTGACAACAGATTAGTAAGCAGTATGAACAAAACCCAAAGCTCTGTGAAAAAATCTGATGTTCACAGTCTTTCCACTGGAGAGATGATCAGCCTTCTGGGAAATGTCTATCCTAGTGTTTGTTTGGTGATTACTGAGGCAGAACAAAGAATGAAAGCAGTTACTACTGAGCTCCTCATAGCTCCAGGAAGGGAGAGGAGTTTATTCAAATTCCTGGCAAATATACAAATTAGTTCTACTATAAATTGCTAGTGAAGACAATACGATACATGTTACTTGTCAAGCCATGTAAAAGCACTGAATTTGCAAAAATCTACTATTTGCTCTGACTATGTATGGCACAGGTAACTGCCAAGTATGATACATATATTTTTTATAGAAAATATTTTTGTTTTCCTTGAAGTCTTGATTAGAAAGTAAAATATCTTACTGTATTGATCCCCAGACCATTAAGCATGTATATCACATCTTCTGTGGCTACATTTCCAGTAGCACCTTTTGCATAGGGACAACCACCCAGTCCTGCAACTGATGAATCCACTACAGCAACTCCCATCTGGAAAACAACAACACAAAAATGCTGCATCAGCACAGGGTATTATTTATAATTATTCATAAATATCAGGCTATACATATTAGTTACCGTGGATAGAATGCACATTTCTGCACAAATGGATGTGTTTCTTAGAGGAAATTCTTCATAACAGCATTAGTCCTGGCATCTTTATAAGGTAAAACTGCTCAAACACAGGATGTGGAACAGAAAACTAATGGTCCATTACATGGGATTTTGGCAGATAAGATGATTGCTAGTTTAGAGCCAAAGAGAGCTCTTATGCTTTTTCATTCTTTATCTCTCTACATGTATTTAAGTTCCCTGCAAAGGCTTACATGCAACCAAATACAATCAATGTGTTTATTCAACTGTGCAATTTTAAGCATATGTAGGTATAGGCCTGTGCAAGTTGGATGTCTCAATATTAGCATCTGATTTACGTGTCATCCAAAAGATTTTCACACATATACCCTCTAAAATGTTTTGTCTTAAGGGCTGTTATTCCACTGAGAACTTTCTCCCCAGAATTTTCACTCTTTTTCTTCCTCTTTATCAGAGATCATGAAACCACCATGTAAATAATATTTTAAATCTTGTTTTAGAGCAAGATTACAGGTATTTTCACCCAAATTGAACACCACCATGTAAGGAAGAAACAAATTTTGGCAGATCTGCTTAAAGAAAAGCTTAAATAACTTTACTCTGGTGAGTCAGACCCATTGTTTATTGTATTCTCCAGTCTAAAAGAAATCACACCCCCCAAACCAGCAAATTTTACACCTTATCACAGTCCTGGAGCAGCTTTAAAAACCCTAGTTTTTAAGGTGGTTGGAATAACTGAATAGCTTGGATATCATGAAGTTCTCTGTTCATATAGCTGCAAATCTCTGAATATTTTTTTAGGGTGTGCTTGATGCAGACTGTTAGGCTTTCTCATTTAAATTAAGACTTGAAAAAACAGCCAGAGGTTATAAATTCATAACTGTCTGATTATTATCTTCTTCTCTGATTTTTATTTTCTTCTTTCTGCATCCAAGTTCCTTCTGTCTCCTGTTCCTTTCTCAGCATATTCATGATAAAGAATAGTGTCGAAAAAAAATTATCTTTATTATTATATTTATTTATTATTTTATTATATTTTATTTTATTAAAATAAAATATTAAATTTTCTATGGGACAAGACCTTCCCTTGAGATTGATCAGAGAGAGAAAGGAATGGAGCCTGTGATCTCCACTGACTTCTTTAGTGAGCTCTTGCACCCGCATCTTTCTGTGATTAGATTTTAAAATAAAGTTGAAATTAGAAAGCATTTTGTCTTCCCCTTTTTAACACTTTAGGTATGTGTTCCAGGACACAGTGTATCCCATGGCAGAGAAAGCTCTTCAGATTTCCCCTTGAAGAAGATTAGATGCCTTTGGAGGCATTGAGGCTATACAGATAATCAGAGGTGGGCAATGACGTTAGGCAGAAGGGTCATCAGATCTTCAAAGACATCAGCTTCTCCCAACCTTAAGCACATCTCCCTAGCACTCATTTAGGCAGACATAATTCAAAAATGCAGAAGTCAGGCAGACTGAATCAGGATACAACCACGGCTCAAATTCAGGATAGGAGTTCCTGCGCAGAGATCAGTTTTTCAAAACTCTTAACTTTCACTTTTGGTTCTGAGAGACTCAGACGTAAAACCATACCTCTGAGTTATTCACATTTCCAAGTCAGTAAGATCGTCTTAGAGGCCTGAATGCAAAATGAGCTGATTTCTGTTGCTCTCCTAAGGGACCTACGTGTTCTATAGGCCAGGCTGGGAGCCTGAGCTCATGAATACAACTTGCTGGCAAGGCAGGCAGAATATGATGTCCTGCATGTTGCAGTTGCTGAGTTCTCTTTCTGAATATACCCGTCAGAGATTTTTATTTTTTTTTTAAGTTCTGCAGCAAACTTCCCCAACTCTTTGTTGTATTTGCTTCTCGTTTTAACATTGCTTTCTATAGTTTTATCGTTGGCCTTAGAGGTTCTTTGAAGTGCCAGCATTTCTGGTGGGCAATTAAAAAGAGAATTCCGATGAAGGAGGATTCCAACAACCACCCAGGGAGGTGGTTGAGTCTCCATCCCTGAATGTGTTTAGAAAGTGCCTTGATGTGGTGCTTGGGGACACGGTTTAGTGGTGGGTCATCAGGAATAGGGAAATAGGGTTAGGACAAGGCTGGACTAGATAATCTTGAAGGTCTTTTCCAGCCTGAGCAATTCTATCATTCTCTGATTCTATGACGAGTTGCCTCAGGTCCTATTCTCTGGCAGAGAATATTATATTGAGCTAGGTAGCTGCTCAAAGCCTGTAATAAAGACCTCAAAAGAGTCAAGGTGCATAACTGTGACAGGCAAGACAGTTCTGTTTAATATTGCTCACACTGAGTCTCTCTGAGAAAGGATATTGCACTTTAAAGTACACTAATCTGTGAATTACAGAGTGAATCACCAAAGTACAAGTTTCACATTTCAGCCACTTGTCACACACTTTGTTTGTGTAACCCACTGGTCAGAAAATGTGTTATTCAAAACATCTGGGTCCAATACACTGAGGATGTGTTTATGATAGCTTTCAACTGGAAATTCACTTTTTGCACTCTCTGCTAAGATTCATACATTTACTCTGGAAGTCATTACTCCAGGCTTCATATTGGCAGCCATCAGGCTTGCAAATGCCTCCGCAGAAAAATACCAAAGGCCTCTTAGTGCGAAGACTTAGGGTACTGTGAAGATCTGGGGAAGAAAGAAGACTAACACATAGAAATGCTGGTATGATACAAGCCTGTGTCCCACTACCATGCCTGCTTTTCCAAGGTAATTTCAAGATTTCCACTAAAAACTACTGTTTCAAGGATGGAAAGGCAGAAGAAAGTGTTCTTCACTGAGATTCCCAAGAGCTGTCAGGTTATGTCATAAGGGCTATGGCATTCTTCTAGATGTACTTATTTTCAGTAACTTTTACTGGTGATAAAAGCTGTGGACAAATAATGGGCTGTTAAATTCCCAAGAAAGACCCGACACACTCAGGAACAGTTTGAGCAGCATACAAGCTGCCACTTTCTAGCCCCAGTGAACTGTGCCATGAAATGCTTTTCCTGCAAAAATGGGGAAAAAAAATAATCCCAACTGTATTTCGTGACAATTAAAGTTCCATCTGAAAACAGCCAGAGAACTTTACAAGTTCAAAGCTAGGAGAACCTCCTTCTGTGGGGTGTCAACTATATTACTATCAGTAACCTGCTCCAACACTTCACAGAGCTCTCACTGTGAGAAAAAAGAACAAGCAATATCCTTCTAGCACTAAAAGGCTGCATAGTCTAAAGGCATTGGCTATACATCAAAACCCACCTGGATGCAGTTCTGTGTAATGTGCTCTAGGTGATCCTGCTTTAGTGGAAGACTTGGACTGGATGAACTCTAGAGGTCCCTTCCAACTCTGATAATTCTGTAATTCTGTGATATACATACTAATTTCTTGACATGCTTGTACAAACACTCATGAGGCAACTGTAATTAGGCATTTGCAGTACAACTCTTGTAACACTGGGGTACATATTGCTTATTACTCTTTATTGAAAGTGCCTGTGAATATACAGAAGGGTACGGGATACCACAGCAACATGAAGACAAGGCTAAAAATATGCACCTTTGTCTAAGCACATTCCAGTATTCTCAGGCAGCTTCATCTCAGGTAATCCATACTACCTCCCCTGGAAGCTGGAGTGAGCTCAACCATTTTAGTATATAGCACATAGAATCATAGAATTCGTGTCCTCTTGTCTTGTTGAAAGTCGTCTGGGAAAAGAGACCAACTCCCACCTGGCTACACCCTCCTTTCAGGGAGTTGTAGAGAGTGATGAGGTCTCCCCTGAGCCTCCTCTTCTCCAGGCTGAACAGTCCTAGCTCCCTCAGCCTCTCCTCATAGGATCTGTGCTCGAGTCCCTTCACCAGCCTGGTTGCCCTCCTTTGGACCTGCTCCAGGACCTCGATATCCTTCCTGAACTGAGGGGCCCAGAACTGGACACAGTACTCGAGGTGTGGCCTCACCAGTGCTGAGCACAGGGGCAGAATCACATGCAAGAGCATGCAAGAGCATAGAAAATTATGTCTTCTGCTGTGTAAGCAATGGGAGCAGTAACCTCCAGATGATGTACAGTGATAATTGCTCTGTTTTTTAAGCCATCAACTATTCTGGCTAAATAGAAAAGGGAGGAAGTCTTGTCACAACTTTATATTGGTAGCATCCTTGTTATGGTGTTTATGGTGTCTTTCATTCTGGTACAGGACACTTAAACCATTACTTCCCAGAGGCAGTGTGTGTCTCTTTAATGGTATCTGCAGCAAGATGGATTTGCCACGTTAATGTTCAGCCACTTGTAGACAAGGTCTTGACACAATGTACATAATACATCAGCTCTGACTCACCTCCAAATTGGACATGTCTTCAGCTCAGTGCTCTTCATATGCAATGAGCAGGTGCCTCTGATATGTTTCTCTAAAGTCCTCTACACAACACTTCTGATAAGATTTCTACTGCAATATACTAGTATTTCAGCAGTAGGCTCAGTTGTATTTGTCTGTTCTTGCATGTGGTATGGGCAAATATGTGTTTTCTGATTTCTGTGCAGAATCACTGCAGTTCATCTCCAGTGTGGCCCCATTCAAAAAGTCCTTAAATAATCCATCCTCTGAGTTCCATTCTAGCCGTGCTAAAAACAGATGTTGGAAAACATCCTCCAGCAGCACTGCTAACTAATTAATAATACAGCCCAGCCTGTCCAAGCACAGAGTCTGAAATAGCACCTAATAAATAACTTCTCTGCAAGTTTGAGCAGCTATGAAGCTGTTTTGCTTTTGTGGCCATTAAAAGCATAAGGGGCTCTAAAAGAAAAGCTAAAAATTGACATAGTAAGTAAAAAAAGGCATCTTCCTCCATCATGTGTCCAATATTTGTCAAGCTTTAAAAAGAGATAATGAGTTTCAAGCCTTTCAACAATCTGAGCCTGCAAAACATTCACTGTCAAGATGAGATCTTTAAAAAATCCCACAGTCTTGTTGTCACTTCCTGATAGGCACTAAACTGTGATGAGATTCATGAGAAGTTTCACTGCAGCTATCTTGTCGGATCTGTCCTGGATCAGAACTCTCTGAGAAGCTTACTCATGGACATGTGTGTGGGGTTTACAATGGCTTGGCTTCCTGGACAACTTCAGTATTCCAGTCTTTTTTGACACTAGTGGAGTTTTGATAATCCCTAAATTCCTGACAGTGGTTCCTGAACTCCTTTCAAACTATGGCTTTGGCTAGCTTTAGCTTAGTCTCTAGAGAAAGCAGAAGACTTTTTGTTCCTGTCCCATGCTAACTTCCCAATTTCCCAATGAGAGAGCAAGATATTAAATTCATCACCTTCGTCAAATAGCCTGCTTTAACAGGAAACCCTTATTGCCAGTGAATAATAAATGTTTCACATTTCTCAGAATGCTTTACTAGCACCTCATAATTTCTTGTTGGGACAGTCAGTCTCCTTCCTTCCTTATCTTAAAACCTGGCTCTGTCTGACAGAAAATTAACTTTGTTCCTGTCTTAAAAATGGCAAGATCAGCATCAGCAACGCCAGGGATGCATGCAGCACAAACCAGTAACTATAAGTTAGTGCCTTAAAGATAGGTGCACATTGATAAGAAAAAAATATCAGTGTATTACTTCAGCATTTGTTCCAAGAAGGTGAGAAGGAAGAAGTCTGTCTTTATTACAGAAGGCAAATATATGTAAATATCATTTTCGTGCTTGAGCAAACAGAAAAAATATATTTCTACATATAAGACAGTAACTCTCTGTGGAAAGTGCTGAACTACAGTGCCTTTTATTTTCTCTCCAGCCTTGCTAAAGATCAATGCATCACAAAAGAAAACACTACTCTGCAGGATAAATTCCAGCACTGCTGGCCACAGGGTGTCACTGTTACATTAAAATCTATAAATTCCCAGTTCATTTAGTTACAAAATTAATACATTCACAATAAATAAATAAATAAATAAATCATTTTCTCCCAAAGCATAATGAGATGCAAGAAATTTGTAGGTTCCCACAGAATTCCTTTAACTTACTGCACACATCTTTTCATATTGCTACTGACACATTTATTATAAGCAAAGCTGGCAATGATGTCTAGAGTAAAAGTTCCCTAACACTTTCCATCATAAGGCCCTACTTTCAGTTGTTTATTACTTTGTCATCCAGCCTTTAACTGCTGGATCTTATATTTTTCATGCCTCATCTTGCCTTGGGCTGGATTGTTTTGGAAAGTTTTAGTGAAAAATGGGGTTGGCCACTTCTGAGAACAAGTTTTGGGAAAGAAAAAAAGCTTTCTTATGCTAATATTAAATAATTTTAACGCAAGGTTCTTGGAGATATTATTTTAGTTTTTACACTCAAAATTGGCACAAGAGAAATACTGATTTTTAACAGATCACACAGGCCTGGACTCAGTTACGAGGTCAGGAAAGTTCCTCCCCTATTGTCAGGAACTGGTCAGCCTGGTAGTTAAAGAGAGTCAAGGAAGAAGCAGCTGACCATGCTCTTTCTTTCCCTCAATCTCAACAAAGAACTATGCAGAAACTTCTCTGAAACTGAGCTGGGAAATATGTCCCTCTGGCTGACAGTGCATCAGCTGCACAGAAAACTTCTCACATTTGGGCTGGAGCAGCTGAGGTCTGCCTTGGTTGATCCATTTTTCAGGGAATGTCCATAGATGTTTAGGGATAGTTGATGCTGTTTAACACGAAAGACTGGTTTTGAGATTTTGAAACACTTAGGCAGTCCCGATCCTACACCACAGTAAAATTAATAAAGGGAAGCAGATGCTCAAAAATAACTTTTATTATTGCCAATGCCGGCATATTTTTCTCCCTTTATGACTTGTTGCACTTATTTTTATTTACAAGACAAGTATTATCTTTGCTACTTCGAGGGTGTACACAATTCGATCTGCTCCCTTGCTAAAGAACACAAGACCTGCAGGGGGAGCAGGAGACACATTCCAAGGTTTTGTCGAAACCCTGGAAGCTGCAGGCGGTAACACCAGAGCACTGAGTGGCTTGGCAGTCTCCCTTCCCTCCCAACCCAAGGAACTCAGGGCATTGCCAGATTTCCCAGTTCAGCTGCTGCTGATTTGAGGTCAGGACTTGTTGCCCCAGATGCTCTTCAGCAGAAGTTGCTGCTGTCAAGTAAACCTCTGGTGGTTTAACAGTTTGTCTGCTTGCTGTGTGTTGTGAAATGATCTGATCTAAAAATGTGGGATGCTCATTTTATAGCTTTAATTCTGGACACAGTCAGATGACCAGTTAAACAGGCAGAGCAGAGAAGATCATAACCTTGGGATCTGGAAGCAAAGGGAGCTTCAGGGTAGGGAGGAAGGGAAGTGTCTACTCCAGATATGCAACTGCATAGACTTGTGTGTGCCCTGCATGCAGCCACCTGACAACCCCTTCTTTATCATGTCCTACACGCCAGTGTAAATAAATAAAATTAAACCTGAAAATCAACTGAGGGCTTTGAATGATCAGGGAAATAAAAATGTTAATTTACTTGATGGCAAGGTTACCGAGAGTTGGTCTGTAAAAGGAAAATTTTCCTGGGACTGGAGAAAGCATGTTGGGAATTGCTGACCCTGGAGGTCCAATGAAAAAAACCAAAACCCACTCACTTTGCAAGGGATGGCTCACACAGAAAAAGCAGAGTACAGACATACCCACTAAAATAAGATGTCTGAATTATCATAAAAGATGAGAATGCATTGAATAAAGGATGAACACACAGATAAAAAATTATTTGAAATGCAGACTGCAGGGAATGCACTTCACTGTGAGTTACAGTATTTAAAAAGGGCAGTGCTACTGTAGAGAATCAGGGAAAGGCACCGATCTAATATTTGAAGTGGAAAGAACAAATAGGGAACATGTAAATCCACCAATGAAAATGGCAAATCTGACCCAAACATCACAGTATTTGAAAGGCTTCTTTTCCTGACATTCAAGAAACATACAACACAGTTCATCCATCCTAAGTACACCTTTTATTGGTATCAATACCTTACCAAAAAACTAAAAATTCTGATCATTCTGTTCAGCTGATGCCAGCTCCCAACCCCTCCAGTTACTGGAAGACCAATTTCTGTTTATTCATTTTGCACCTTAAGCTGGATGGACAAAATTATTCCTGGACATCTAATTTCCCTCACTCTATAAACAGAACACCTTCAGCATGATGCAGTATGTGGCAGAGGACACTAGCTTGTACAAAATAGATGGGTGGCAGAAAACATTTATTTTTATAAAATAAATTTTTAGCACTGATGACATTAATAAGAGAGATGGGAAAACAGACCAGAACTATTTAATTCCATGATAGTATTGTAGTTTCTCAGCATCAGGGTATATAAAGGAACAAAATGGAAACAGCAGTTAAAATCAACAACAACAACAAATTAAAAAAAAAAAAAGTGCAAAACCCACTTTGATTTGTCTTTCATTCTCATATCTCTGAAAACACAGCCACCTGCCATCCAGTCAACAAAAACAGGGACCTCCTGCACAACCCTGGGGCTTATCTCCAGATGTGCTACACAGTCCTACAGAAGTATCAGCTACTTGTCTGGGACTGATTGTCTATCTATATATGTGTGGACTTCATAGCCTGATAACCACCACTTGCTCCTTCATGTGGATGGAAGCTGTGGAAGCTCAATGGACCAAGACAGGTGAAGCATAGACCAACATGACATCAAGAATTCCAACAGGTTCTTCAGGAGTCTGAAAATGTATGCTGCAGTCAGCCTCTTCTCTGTCCTCCGTGTAGCTAAGATTGATGCCTGTTAGTTCTATCACAAGGATGTTTTCTTCCACAACTAATTCAGCTTCACCCAGTGCTTCCCATCACAACTTCATAATGAGCATCCATATTTAGAGTGGTAAGACCTTTTCTGGTATCAGTGATATTGTTCCCCCTCATACCTTGACAACTCAACCTACACTTTTTTCTCTGGGATGTGGTGATATACAGAGCAGAGGAGCAGCTGCCAAATATCCTTCAAGTATCCTTTGTCTCTGCCACATATCAGAATATCTGATGAAGGTTTTGGCTATCATCCCAAATATGATGGCAGTAACAACATACTAAATGATCTGTTGCACATTACAATTTGAAGTATTTGACTATTCCTATTTCATGCTTCCAAGGCCTTTCCTCTGAAGCCAGTACCTATGCTTTCTGGAAAGTTGCTCAGATTACTTGTTTTAACAAGTGTAACAAGTTCCTTCCCATTTCACCTATTTAATAGGAACAAAGTTAGCTTAGAGGCACACTTTTCCCCCCCTCCTCTCAGGAACCACCACCCTAAAAAGGTTTAGATGACTTAAATATGGAGTATATTCAGAAGTGGATCCAAAAAACCCCTACATGTATCCAAACACAAATATATCCAATAGTATAGCAGTGGTACTATCCTACCTGGGGCTCAGGTTTGTTCTTCACTTTCCTTCTACATAAATGTCCTAACTCTTGGGTGACCTGGTTCACCCAGGCAGTGAAGCACAAAACTCCTGCCTGTGGCTTTTTCTCATTTAGGACACAAACTGCACTGTGCTACACAAACTGCATCTCAATGGAAGATCCTGCTGAAGCTTAAGTTTTCATCTCCTTCAGAAAATCCAGGATAGTCGTGGGTTCTGTGCACGCACCCAAGAAAACTATCCCCTCCCTAACTTCACCTTTGCACCTCCCCTTTTTAATCAGATTTTGCTGTAATTTCAATCTTTTTATGCAACATTAAGTTTCAAAGTCCCAGCAGCACAGTTAAACTTCTTAGAAAAGTCTGATATTTTATACAGACACAGATCTCTTAAAACTCATTAACTGTATATAAAAGTAGATTTGAGTAATACTTACTTTACTAAAATCATTATTCACTAGAAAATTTCTTGAGAAAGGCCAAAGATTTCAAGACTATATCAGTAGTAGTAGTAGTAATAATTCTAACCTGCAGTTGGAGTTCATAGATTTGCCTCCTCTTGCAGATCTCAGTAGCAATCAAATAGGCAGACATAAAAGAACCTTAATGTATTGGAGGACAAAAGTCTGTTTTCATTTTTTGGGGAAAAACCAAAAAAGAACCATAAAAACCAAAAGCAACACTTCTGTTAATTTTCGAGGCTGTTTATTTTGCAAATGAAGATACTTGAATTTTTCTAATAGAAGTCACACATTTCCAACAGGGTATATATGTAATAATGGTATAATTTGCTAATTAGAACTGGAAAACCACTTAAAACTTTTATCAAGTGTATTAAAATGCTATCTTTAGGAATTATTTTAGGTATTTAATTTAAATACTTTAATATACGTTGTACAGACTTTTAAATTCTAGTTTAGTTTTTTCATGGTGTCTTTTGTGTTTTATATTAATAGACACAATATATGCTTCATAGTTGCAATACATAGCACATGGTCATAGGAGTTATTTTCTAATGTGAGAGATTTCATTTCTTTTTCATTTTTGGAGATATTTCTCAAGATAGAAATGGAAAATTATGCTTCTGTATTTCAAGTCTAAGAGATGTATATCTCTAACACTCATTGTCACTCCATCCTAGATTTAAAGTCCGGGTAAAAAATAATTTGTACCATAAATGCTATTAAATCAAAAGCTGCACTTTTTATACAGGCATAACTATTATTTCAAATCACTCTTACTTCTATTTTCATTATGCCCTGAGCGAAACACTACTTTATTCTATTCTAGTACATAGGACAAACGCAAGTTAAACATTCTGCTCCCTAAAATTCATTGATATAACAGAAAAGTGGATTGCCAAAATGTATGGTAAACCACCCTTAGAAGAAGCCTCCTGGCATCTATTACATCCTCTAGGTTACACAGGTGCATATCCATCTTCTCCCATATTTGGGAAATCAGAACTGCATTCTCCGTTCAAATGCTTTTAACTTATTTACAGCTAGATCTGGAGACTTAGTATTTATCATCACAAAGTATAAAGCCAAATGTCCTTTTTCTTCAGGAGCACCAAAGATTAACAGATTAGAATGTTTTCCACATGTCCATTCTACTGTCAAGAGAATATTAAAGAAGTTTTCCAGCTTCCGCAGCTCAGCCAGATGTCAATGGATCCCACAGTGAAGCAAAATTGGCAGAGTAGCCTTCTCATGACCCCAGCATTGTTTTATCAAGGATCAGTTTAAAAGTATAAAGGGCTATTTCTTGCTGAGATCTGTAATGTTTTTCAGCCCTTTTCCCCTGCAATTACACAAAAGTGCTGACTTTGTTGAACTACTGATATGCAGTAGTATTTCTTATGACTTCTCTCACACTGTGCTGTAATTGCTGTTTGTGTTGGCACAAGAAAAGTACCACGTCTTGTTTCCACTGTACATTTCCGGGCTCTGGTTTCAGTAACATCAGTGTAGGATATTGTACTGGGCATACGTTTTGTTGTGTAAACATTCACTGGTAATTTACCCTGTCAGTCTCCACAGTATGGCCTCTAATTACCAGAGGTTGAAGGGCTTCAGATGGAAATTTTATAAAACACTTACAGTAGTTATACTGCTTCTTTTTTCATTCACTGTTATCTGTGTTCTGAAAATCATTGCAAGGGAAAAAATACAACATCGAAACTCATAAACCAACACCCAACAACAACAACAAAATTATTCATTCTTGCACACCTCATTCTCTAGGGGTACTAAAGACTAGGTTTTCAATAAGTTAAGGAAAAAAAGATACCAATATTGTAGTATACATTATGGTATAATCAAGTATTAGATATTCTTTCTTTCAATTTCTTTAATCCTTTTGCATTTTTTGAAACAACAACAAAAAATATTATATCTGTATATCCATTATATCCTTTTTCCTTTCCTTAAAATTAATTCTCATTAAAAAGCCCCTGAACTTGCAAACAGCTATGCACATGCCTAATTTGATTCAAGACTCAGACAAATGTATTTAACAAATGGGACCACTAACGTCTTGCTGGAAAATATAACATCCACTGCAAACATTCAGAACCAAGGAGAAAACTCCCTCTAAGAGTTCTGGAATATACGTTTTACTCATTCATCTATATTTCAAGGAAGTAGAACTTAACATTTGGTGCTCAAAAATGTCTTGAATAGAATTCCAGGGAGGGATTAAACAGTTAATAGTTGCAGTAATGGGACCAAAAAAGACGCAGTCAAATAGGGCATCTTTTTGAATACCATAGGCAGCACAAAACTTTGTTTTAAATATGGTTTTCACCATGATTTTCACTATCATGTTATAAATTTTTCTGAAAAAAGTGTGACAGTTTCTCTTCTTCTGCTATTCCATTGAAATTGGGTAAGTTTTTTTTAATATTCATCACATTACAATACCTCCAAAAGTACCAATACATTGCCTAATTAAGTGGCAGCATTGAGGTGGGGAGCCACAAAATGTAACCTGATTGCAATTTTTTTCCCTTATTCCCTTTAGAAATAAGACAGTTGCAAATTGCTCATCCAGTATTATCTGCCAACAGTAAAGCCAGAACACTTCTTTTGTTTAAAAAGGCATGCAACTTATCATCTTACCTTTTGCTATAGATGTACAATTGCTATAGATGTACATGCCTTGCTAAGTGTTCTTTTATTCTGTTCACTCAGTTTACTCTTTGGAGAAAAAGATACTATATCAGCTTAAAAATTCTTACCTACTCCTGCAACTATTCATGCAAGCAAAATCTGTTATGAACATAGATCAGAGAAAAATCTTTCTTTCTAGAACTGTTTATTTAATGTATTTGAAAGAACTCTTGTGTTAAGCAAATCACATAATTTGCTTCTGACAATCTGTCACCATATAGCAATTACACAAAGCAACAAAGGAGAAAAAAATTAAATAAACAGGAAAACATGAAAGCTGGCAAAAATTATGGAGTGTATAAAACTATCATCTAATTATCTTTAAAAATGAACAAAAAAGATTTTATTTCTGAAAGCCTGGCGGTTTTAATTTGTACTGCAATGTTTCAAAAGTAAAAAACAAGATAAATGACAAATTAATTGACTCAGGAGACTGGTTTCAGTGTTGCTTCTGCCCAGGGAAGAAAGAGAAGATGCTTTTCATACTTTTAAGTACTGCATCAGCTTTGGTTTCTGTCTTAACTGAAGAGTCATCTTCGACTTATTCCACTTCTGAAAATGGTCAGTAGGTTGTCATACAGCTACAAAGATCCACCCAACACACTCAATCAGAGTTAGTGTGGGAACTTCGTTCTGCTTGGTCATAGTCTCTCCAGAGCTTCTGCAGTTCAGTTTACCTTAGGAAACACTCTGAGAGCTTGTTTAAAGCCACCTGATGTATTTCAACAATAGGAAGTAACTCTCTCTCTTTCATTGTTTGCTGGATGGTTCTGAGGAACTATAAATATGCAAGAACGACCAGAGGTATAGTTCCACCCCCTCAGCACAGCTGTCTGTAGAGCTGCCCAAAGAGGAAGGAAACATCATCCTGTAAACACTGCACGTCCCTACTGGAGACACTGAGATTTCCCAGGACTGTTCCTGCCATGGCAAGCTCATCTGACCCTTCTTTGGGCCTGAACATCAGGTTCCATGCAATACTCTCTTTTTCAGGCAGGAACTAGAATAGACATCCTTACAAGTAAAAAAGGTAAAGTAAAGAAACAGTCACAAGTGGGAAGCACAGTAGTGATTCTGCCCTTATTTTACACTTGCTGTTAAACTTTAACTAAAACCAGTTCAGGGCAAAAAGGAAGGGAGAGTATTTTTCACTGCATAGAAAAACAAACATGTCTAAAAGCAACTTTTCATCTAGCTGATGTAGATGGAGTCACAGCCTGATTAAAGTGCAATATGATTATAGGGGAAAATTAAAACAAAAAAACAAGTTAAGCAGCTCTTACCGAATTTTCTTTTTCAAAATACCATGAAAATTGAATGAGGAATTAAAACATGAATAAAACCCTATTTTTAAACATGCTTAAAATAATTTGTATCCTCCCCAAGCCACTATTTTTTTTTCTTTTTCTCAGAATTATTTTTAAATGGTGTTGAAATACTGCACCCCACACTTTTTTAGTGTGTGGCATTTAAGCTCAAAACAAAGAGACAGGAGTAAGACTTTACCACAGTCAATCTCATAGTAGACTATCTGAAAACACAAAACCAGAAACACAGCTACTGGCATACTCATATGTTCCAGATTAGAAAATATCTAAAACTATGTATCCCAGAATCATAATCAGAAGTACACCTTAATCACAGGGACAAATAAATGGTCTAACAAACATAAACCTAGTATTCACCTAGAACATGGTTTATCGTACTATTTTTTAAAACACAGATGTTGTTTTCTGTGTTGTATTTAAATTAGAAATTAAATTTACATTGGCATGTTAGCCATCTCAGATAAAATGACTGGCCAACGTCTTCCATATTCAGATCCTACAGCATGCTGTTTAGAGCTCTGCCAATCTTTTATCAAGTTGCTATCCTGTGGGGTGGATATTTGCCAGGAACTGCAGTGCTCTGGAAAAACTTAGCCAAAATAGTTCAGCTTCTCAGAACAAACTTAAATTCACAAATACATCATGCTAGTAAATCACAGAATTACCTTGGTTGGAAAAGACTTTGAAGATCATCGAGTCCAGCCATAACCTAACACTGACAAGACCTTAAATAGCAATGGACCTCTCAGTTTTTCATACTCCCGTGCCTTCAAGCAAAGTCATTAATGTGGGGAGTCCCTCGTTAGCTGCAGAGATGGATGCAGTGTACAGATCTTTAAGGAAAAGAGCTCTGCAGTGACATCCCCAGGGAGGCCAGCAGTAGATGCAGAGCTGACCAGAACCTCTGAAGTCTCACTCTGGAGTCATCCCCACATGGTCACTAGGAATGCCATCAAAAATCTCTCCTATGTGCTGTTAAAACACAGGAGTGTGTACTCTTTCATGGCTATATATCTGACCAGTAAACCAAATGGCAACAGGACTGGAACTTGGTTGTTCACTGTATATCACCCTTGCCACAGCCCCTGGCACAGCTTTGGCCCAGGGTAGCACTACTCCAAACAATTTTTGGCACAGTCTGGAAAGTAGCACTATTTAGGGATGATTCAGAGTTGGCAGTTTGGAAGTGCTGACCACTGGGGGAAGTGCTGACCTTATTTTTGGGGGTAAGAATGTGACTTAACGGATGCCAGCTTTTCATATCAAGTGGCCTTAGTGCCAGAGAGGCCCAAGAGGTACTGAGGCTGGGAACACTTGAAAGGATTGAAACAGCAACTGTAGGAGTGCAAAGCATCTATTCAGACTGCAGTCTCATATCTAAAGTTAATGTGGCAGCTGAGGAGACAGGAATTGATGAAGAAATGCATGCTGTGGGAGGGATATGGAGAAGAGAGTACAGAATGGACTTGCAAGGATGGAGCAGCTCTGAGATGAGCCACTTGTGTAGGACATTCACTTGTGCAAACCTCATTTCATCTGCTGTGGAAGTTGGAAGGTGTGTGAGAGACAAGCAAAGCATCATAAAATCAAAAGGGGCAGGTCACAGATGCAGAGAAAAAGCTTGTCTTTCTGTGAATGTCCTGTGAGACTGAATGAGGCACAAACACCAACATTCAGACCAAGGAAAACTTCATTTTCCAGTCACCTTGCTAATGACAACTCTGATTTGCAGGAACTAAATAAAGAATTTTTGTAAAATAACATTTATCAGTTCAATTTCTGACTGTTACAGGCAGTGATCTCTTCAAACCTACCGGCAGTCATGTAGTTTCATGTAAAAAAAAAAACCACAACAAAATACTATGATTTTTTATGCATGCAATCCAGTTGAGGCACAATAGAAAAATGCATGTGGAATCTGACACCAGTGTGCCCTCACCATATATTTTATGCATACTACAGATCAATGACTTCAGTCCTCTAGTGCTATATTTTCACAACTCCTAAAAGTACTAAATATTTATTTTAAATTGGGCTTAGCATTTTGAAAACTATTTTATACTAATTTGTTCTATAAACACCTGAAAACATTTTTTAAAAAGCCTTCTTACATTTCCAGCATTTGGAAGTAATTTGTTTCTAGTCCAGAAAAATGAATGTCTGTCTCTAACAGAAAGAGCTGGATTAATGCCCAGTCCACTTCAGAACTGGATGATGCTGACTCTTAGCCATTTAAATAGTCAAGTTAAACAAGTCACAGTTGGGATGATAAAAGGAGGTCTGTAAAATAACTATTGCTCTGGCCATGTGGACTTACAGCTATCAAACATTGGCTAGGAAAACAGTGCAAGAGAGAGGAAAAAAATAACAAAAGTGCCTGGGAAAATGTTAGGATTAGGTGAATGTAGAAGCCTGGAATCTGTTCATATCATTCTCCCTTCTTGCCAGCAGTATATTTAATCTGCTTAAGCATTGACTGTGACAAAGAAAGGCATAAAAGGCATTACAAAGGAGAACAAAGGCGAGAGGAAAGTGACACTAACAGTCTGTACAGAGCAGTACCCTCAAATGGGCCTATAATCTGCTGGGTTTGCATCTATAATTACATTCAGTGGCATTTTGTGTGAGCCTTGTTTGCAAACATGACTTTGCAAGCCTCGTATTTGCTGGCAAAAAGGTTAAATAAGACCAAATCATCTTCTTGTACTGTATTAATACTAATTCTTTCCATTTTGCAAAGTATGATTCCAGATATAACTCAAGAATGATGCAGCAGAAGAGAATATGATGCTGGCCTAATAATCAATGCAACTAAATTATCTGAATCTCTTTATTTCTGTATGGGAAGAAGTCCATTAACAAGAGGAGAAAGATGCACTGTAATGAAAGCAATACTAGAATGACTTTTATGTACTGGCAAACCAAATCAGTATGGCCTTATTGCTTTTACATTTAATGAATCAGAAAATAAACTGTGAAACAGAAATTGGAGCGTGCCACTGACACTGCAAATGAAATGTGCAAATAAGCATCACTTAGAGGATGGAAAACTCAGAAATTAAAGCATTTAAGATGTGATTAGGAAGCTACAATAGAATAATTCCAAGAAAAAAGTAAAAGTAGGCAAGGAGAATGCAAGCACAGAAAAAAAGAGCGTGGAGTATTAGGAAGAATTAATTCTTTCTATAAATCTACAGCTATTGCGGTATTAGTATAGAAATTATCTTTGACTTTTAGATAGAAAATTAGAACCCCTTCAAATTCTATTTCTCACCTTGTCTTAGTGATTTCCCCATATTCCATTTAGACCTAGGCTGAGAAATCTGTCTGAAAGTGGAGAGATGTAAAGAGAGCTGCACAGATTTCCAGGAGAATTCAAGGTTTAAATATGTTTTAAAAGACAGTTGAGATATGAATTTAAGCCAAAGGGAAATTGTTTCTATGCTTCAAATCATCTCTAATGAGGGAATTTGGAGATGAGAATAATCTATAACTGATGAAGGATCTCTTGGTCTGATTAGTACCCTGAAACAGACTTGGACCTGAGGTTTTTTGGTTCAGTAACTAGGGTTGAAAGTTTCTGAAATTCAATCATCACATTAGAGGCAGCTAGAACAATTTCTTTTTCTCTAATTTTGAATTATATACAATATATTATTTCATTAAAAATAAAAAACAAAACCCACAAATATATGCATGCTACATATTGTTATATGCATGTAAATAAATCTTTGCCTCAGGAACTTCAGCTGCTATTTCAGTATACAATACAAACATATTCCCTTGTATATTTCCTTTCCTATCTTAAAAAATTCAAAATATAACAATTTTGATGCAAAGTCTAGTGTATAATCTTTTTTTTCCTCGTAACAGTGTAACAGTTGTAATAATAACAATGAGGAATTTATTTCTTAACTGTCAGGCTATCAGGTTCTTCTGAAACTTAAGGAGAAAGGTCAAAAACTTTCAGCTCCTCAGAAATTGCATACTACGTACATCCTGCAAAAAGCATCAGAAAGCAATAAAAACAGTGTTGCTACTTCTTTTGTACTGATTTGAGAGCAGGAATGGCAGTTTGTTCATTTGCCTGTTTTTATTTTAATGAAATAACAGGCAACAATGTAGAACGTATACCTATAAATAATAAAAAAAAATTAAGAAAAAAGAGAGAGAAGGAAGATACTAAAAACATCTCTCAGATTTTTAGTATGAATGTCTATGTTTTCATTTTTTCCCCATATGTACATCTGATTTCTTCATTTGTTGCAGTATGTTTTTTCATCTACGAAACCAACTAGCTGACTGCTCATAGTAGTATTATTATTTGATAAAACACAGGTGTTTTTCTACTTTCCTAGAGTGCACACCCGCTTTCAAAGTTTACTTCACATAAACCTTGCAGCCTGATACCTATTCACAATTCACCTGCCATTTGCCCTCTAAATTACTTGCTTTCAAATATACTATTATTCACCTCTGGTTTTTTTAGCTTTCAATCTTTAACAATTCTAGTCACTGTTTTCTTTCTTAATGTTGTGTATTCCTTTGGCTCAACCATCTAATTTTTTAAATTGTTAGCTTTAAAGAAGTGCAGCGTTATTTCTTTGTGACAGAGGGAATAAAAGGAAACAGAAAACAAAAAAACCTGATGGTTTCTATGGAACTTTGTGTTACTGCTAATGGCTCTTTCAGTTTGCTGACAAATAATTCAAGAAGTATTGTTCACACTTTCAAACCCAAAAAATACCTGGTGTTTAGATAAATTAATTTTAAATTAATAAGGGGAAGACCCTTTTTCAAGAGGGCAAGTATGTTGTAAAAAATAATCTCTTGTTTTACTGAAAATTATATCTATTACTATACTCATAGTTTTGATCACATTTTTTTTTCTTTTGTGTGCTCCAGAATATTAGACAGGTTTCCACTCACAAACTGTGCTAGCTATCCTGTTTCTCACAATGGAATTCTAAAATTACAAAGGTGTTATTTCTTCTAGTTAGAACAACTGCCCTAAACATGAGTATTAGAGTGGTGCAAATTTTTCATTTAAGCAGGAAAGCCTGGGACCCTCAGGCTAATGCTTCCACAACACTGCTGATGGGTGCTTTCAAGGTAGAAGAAATTCCTTTTTGTAACTCCATTTGTTTCCTGCTATTAGTCAACTTTCCACTTAATACATGCCTCCACATCTTGATACTAATTTCTACTACAGTACACTGTAAATTGTTTTCTGAAAAAAATCAAAGCATATGATATCCACTGTATATCCTTTGTCTTCTTTGGCAGTGACTGCCTCAAAGAATTCCAGTGAAATACTGAAGCACGACCAGACCTTCCTGAATTCAATACAGCTATTCTCAGTCAAGCTCTATTTTTTCTAATGTTTCCCTATCTGAACCTTGAAATTAGCTTCTGGAGATCTCTGTTAAGTCTTCTGCAATTTCCTAGCATATCTTAGTAAATAGCAGAAGAAACCTGTGGGGACCTGTGCAGACCTGTGGGGTCTGCAGAAACATCTCTATTTCTAAGTATTTCTCAAAATAAGAATGCAAAAAATATTAACATGTTTTCAAGACCCCAAAATACGTGCATGCTTCATACAGCATATCTTTCCCACCCTCACATTGTGCTACAAAGGTTCGTCAGAGTGCCAGGCTTTGCAGGTGAAACGAAATGGAGTGTTACAGAACTCAGACAATTTGAATGGGCTTGATTGAACTTGCATCATTTCCAAGTTCACTCATATACCTTAACCTTTTTAATCTCAAAATTACATTCTATGCCAAATTTAAAATCTATCTAGCTTCAAAACTTCAATTTCAAAAAAGAATTTTAAATCTGGACTACATAAATCTAATACATAAATAATATAATGTACTTGTCTGTTGCTCTTCCTCTGTAAATTTTTTTTTAGCGTTTTACAAATTAAAAGAGATGAGCCTGTTTTACAAATAAAAAAGTAAAAGAAAAGTGATGTGCACAGTGACATGCTGAATAAGGGAAGGAGAAGCCAAGATGTTATCATTCCTGCCTCCTGTACCTCATTAATTTAATACAATACCTCCCTCCTGGCTTTAAAACCCGTCTTTAGAATAGTGTTGAAATGTTAACTAAACTATCATAACTATTTTTGCTCTGTTAAAAAATAGTTTAGATATGAATAATTTCAGTGCTAGGCAGTGGATACCCCAGCACACTGCTGATAAACCAGAATCCTAGTGGTATTTAATGTATTATTCAAAGGAGAACTTTGGCAGCCCACTATATACGAGTTCATTTCCTCAGTTACTACACAGCTCCCCAAAACCAGCATTTTTTGATTTGTGTAGCAACAGACAAATATGGCCAACCTTTCCCCAGTTAGAAAGTTCAAATGCAGTTACATGAGAAATTCCTGGCTCAAATATAACACAATGAGAACATGCAAAGGCTCACACTGTCTTATGGTTGCTTATCTACATTCTGTACCCTATAACAGAAGTGTCAAGCTATTCTATTACACTACAGCTCTGAATGACTGTACTTTGCAGGGAATTAAGAGCAGTTATTGGAAAAAAAGAATTTTTAGATGTCTGTCTTTCTTTCTTGGCACCATCTTGAAGGTCCAATTTTAGGTTGCTAACAAGTTTGACAGGAGTTGAGAGATATAGATCTATAAATTTATAATCCTACCATGACAGTAGCCAATGGTCATCAAGAAGAAGTTGAATTGCCATTGATGATCATAATGGGTAGTAATCAATGGCAGATAAAGCTGGGAGGCAGGACATAAGGTTTTACATCTTTATTCAAGACTTGGGCATATACTTTGTCCTCTGTTTTACAAGGGGAAAGTGAAGGAATTCAGATGTTGGTTAAACCTAGACTGTCGGCAGACAAAAAGCAGTCCTAAATTTTGACCTTCCAAAATGGAACATTTGTATCAGCACATAAAGTAATGTGCATACCTGAATTTATGATGCTTTGAGTTAATCTTGCTTTCTTTGTTCTCCTTAAATTCTTTGCTTTGTTTCCTAGCATACTATGGATTTTTTTTCATTGCTGTTTCATACTTTAAAAGTCAAAGACTAAGGAGTTTTTTAGTTTAACTGTTTAATTTTTACTTTCTTCATTGCTCCCTCTAATACAGCATTTTGTAACAAAGCTCACCTAGTTTTAAAATCTCTTATTTTTGTGACCCTCTCCAGGTAACCATTCAAAAGATGACATCCCAGGTATGGTTTTACATTAAAATTATGAAAAAGAGGAAATTCAATATAAATCCAGGAGAAACATGCTGGTTTTAACTTTGTATCTGTGTGGAAATGAAATCCAAATTAAAAATCAGGGTGTAAAGCACATGGAAACTAAACTCAAGGAAAAAGTGCATATGAGTTTTTACAATGTTAAGTTTTGAAAAATTGCACTTCAAAACCTTATCCTGTTGCTTCTTTTTGAATCAAGATTTTAAAATGTGATTGTATGAATGCTTACATGTGTAAATCAGTTAAAAGGTAACAAAACACCACCGTAAGCCCTAGGACAATTTATATGTAACTAGTATACAGATGTATTTGCCTTCTTCCCATTTGACCTCCCACAATTGCTACCCATAACTTCATGATGTGTTACCATTATAGTTTTTTTATTACTTCTCTATTCAGCTACTCTTATCTGTGTGTCTTCTAGCTGTTCATAATAGTCATTCACTGACATAAGCCAGCATGAGCCCTACATCCTTGTACACATCTACTAAAATAAGCTGGACAAATCAAAGGTGAAAGAGCTAACTGCAGGATACAAATGCTAAGTCAGTTTTCTTACAGATTCTGTATTTATTTGGAAATTCCTCATCATAGGTATGCTTTAATCCCTGAAATATGAGTCTAAACCCTTGGGAAGAGAATGGCAGAGAGAGTAGTCTGGCATATAAAGGAGATGTTGAAGTTCCTGATATCCCTCAAACACAGACACCAATTCCTCAGGCTGACTTTTTAGCCTCCCTTTTTTCCCAGGCAGGGTTCCCAGTGCAGAACTGATGCTCTCAGGCACAAGGTGTTATCCTTGGGGTGCCCTAGACAGGGAAAGGAGTTAGACTTGATGATCCTGATGAGTCCCTTCCAACTCAGCATATTCTATGACTCTGTGAACTGTTAGGGTATTTTGTACACACAGAACCCAGTAAAAGTTTCCAAAATTTAACTGGGTGGCAATATATTGCCCCTCTGCAAGACAAGGCCTCCAGCTGGGCTCCAAGATCCAAGCATACAAGACATGGTAACTCTCTTGAAAACTGTATCCCAAGCTTAGCATGAACTACACTACCTGCCATTCAGAGGAAGCCTTAAAGCTCAAGATATTGGTTGCTAGTCTCTTCTTTAAATACTCAGCTATCTTGAGCAGCAACAAGGACAGACTGTTCCATAAAGGAAGGCAAGAGGGGAGCCAAGAGTCACAGCTAACCAGGCAGTAGCAGTAACCTCACCAAAAAGGAGTTAGGAAGTCAAGTCAGTGATTCAAGGTCAGAATCAGGTCTGCAGACAGTAATCAAGATCAGTCACAGGCTGGTCACCATCCAGCAGGTCCCCGGTGATAAGCCAGGTTTGAGGCAAAGCCAGTAAGCCAACACAGAGGTGAGGATGAGGGTGAGAATCAGGAAGCCACAAGACTGAGAGCAAGCACAATTGCAGCCATATTGCTGGGTGGCTTAGGCAGGGGGCAAACACAAAAGCTTCACATTTAAAGCCATCCCTGAGTAAAGGTATGTTTATGGTACTAAAGTGTGGATTTTATTTCAAAATTCTTACTTTCTGGAGAAAGAAAGCCCTAATAAAAAATAACTTCATTTGGCACATCATGAAACTCATTCATCTCATTGTGTCCAACAGAGCGGAAATGATTCTACAAGGTGGTAAAAATCCCTGCTCCCTTCAAGTCATTAGTTTCATGCTTATTTTTTCTATATGTGGGGTTTGATCTCAGTAGTGTAGAGATCATTTTATATTAATGAATATACTGATTTGAATTTGATTGAGTTTTATGGGATAACCAGGCAATAGTTTAACTTACTGAAGTACCTCTGCTGGCCAAAACTCTGCCTCCTCGCATATTCTTTTTCATGTTCAGATATCTGCTATGAAAACAGAAAAAGCTATTTCTGGCAACTACACCAGCTATTCAAGAAAAGAGTTCTGTATCACTTCCATTAAAAAACTTCCCCCTTTTTACCCATCTCTGTGCATGCTACAGAAGTTCCTTGTCAATGTAACTCAAATCTCACCAGATCAATGGTCTGCCTTGTTGGGGCCTCTCCAGCACAGAAGTTTCCTGACCCATCTTTTTACTCTTCCTTGGAGGTCTGTAACAATTTCCCATAAATGTTTTACTACTCCTTCTAGCTACATTTTGTGTTTGTCACATTTGCTAACCCACATATACCCACATATGTATTTTTGCTCAAAATACCACAACCTCTAATTAAATTGCCACTTCCAATGTTCTTAATTTGTCTCTGGTAAATAGTATTCTCTGATATTTTAATATTAAACCAGTTAACCAAAAGCCATTCACATTTCTACTTGAAATATTTAATATTTGGTTCTGAAACATCACGGCATGTTTCTCACATTTTTTCATGGATTCTCTCATGGATTTCTTTAAAAAAGAAAGTTAATTTCCTTTCTCTAGACAACGCTTTCTGTCTATATTATTCCCTTCAACAACTTTAAAAATTACTTATCCTTCAAAAGCCAGCTAATCTCTCCCCCATCTTTCACTACCTATCCTTTTGCTCAAACAACACACATAAAACCAAATACTAAAATTACAATACTACTTCCCTGCTAATTTCTTATACAGATATGGCCCGTCAGTTCTAGATGACTTTGGATCAGTCCCAAACAAAAGAAAATATTCTGGGTAGTATAATCCTGCATGGAACAATGTGATCTGTATAAAAAATCACTTACTGAATCACCAGCACCTCTTTCCACTCCTAGGAGATCTCCCATCGAAGCAATGCCTGAATTAGTGTAGAGTGATCCGTGGCTTTCCAGCTGTCATTCATTAATTCTTAGGAAATACAATGTACAATACAACAGTACTCAGTCTGAGGTTGTGGTCTGCAATCTCTTAGGAAAGGAGCAATTTGCTTGCTGAATGTTCTTTAAAATTGTTTTCAAACAATAACCGTAGCCCATTATGTCTGTCAGCCCTCAAACACATTTCACTCTGATGAAACATCGTGTCGGTCACACAGACCCATAAAGGAGGAAGGGTTAGGAATTACGTCTGTGGAGAGTCTCAGCTTTGAAACAAACTGCTAAGCTGAAGACAAGGAGTTTTACTCCAGTACTGTGCCCATTTGTGTTTCTTTGGCAGAGAGAAAAGCACAGGCAAGCCTGACAGCAAAAGTTATAAGCAGGCACTCATGCACTGGCTTTGGCACTTCACCATCTGGCTGACCTGTAAAATTGGTCTTTTTTAGAAATAGTACTGCTTACCTACAATTCCCTGCTAACTGCCTTGTTTCTTTGACCAGACACAGGAGAGGATGTTGTGATGTACTGGCCCAGTTTGAGGATCCAAGTGCCCGGGGACCTACCTTAGAGTGAGCCAAGGAACTGCATGAACAAAACCAGTCAGAGAGACTGTGTAATGCCTGCTTCATCAAGGACTTTTGGCAACATCTATGACAAGTTCATCTGAGCCAAAAACACCCCACCTTTACACAAGCACTGTAGCGGAATTGGAACACATAGGGAAGTTTCCTGGTGGGTCTCAGGCATCCCCTGCTTCCCAGAAATCAGAGAAGGCCGCACAGGGATTCCTGTTTTAGGCCTATTATTCTCTTGAACTGACATGTTAGTTACATTGAACCATACATTAGGTACCTAAGAGCTTTTTTCCTGTTTAATTCTTACACAGTTGATTTAAGAAGTAAATAAAAAGATTGGAGCATGAAGTAATCCTTGAACAAGAATCACAACAAACATTAGGGTTCACAAAGCATAGCCAGCATTCAGTGTTTAGTAGGCACTATAACAGCAATTATTTTCAGGAAGGATTTGAAAAACAATGCTTCAAGTATTCTTATAGCAAACTCCTCCCATGCTCAAGGGTTTTCATGCTTTTAGCTATTACATCTGTGACTGAAGCTAACTGTGAAATTAGCAGTTTATCTATCCCATGGTACACACACACACACATTTGCAACAGTAAAAGAGAGTATGGGTCAATAGTGAACCCCGTGAGTAAAAATTTGAACCTTTTGACCAGACTTTGCCATTCAGCATTTAATCAAATACCTGCAGAGATTCCCATATTGAAACATTCCTCTGTTCCTTTTTGTTGCTGGTATTGCTAATTAAAATACTGTAGCATACTGCTGTTATGTCTAAACAAAATAATATAAGCTCTGCCAAAACAACAAGTCAGGACAAAGGAAAGTTGACCTTAAAAATGGCTGTCTAAATTGCAAGGAAGAAGAAGATGCCATCAAGTATAAAGTAGAACAGCAAAGGCCTACAATCTATAAACAGCTTTTGATTCTGCAACATTTAGTAAAAACAGGTCTCCTCAGGGATGAATGTATCTTTACAAGATTTTATCTTTACAAGAACTACATCAGAACTGGTATTCTGTTTCTTGTATTATATCCTATTCTTAAAAATATTTAAACACTAAGGCAAAAATATCTCTTATGGAAATGAATTATTTCTCATTATTTAGTTACAGATCTGAAAGAAGATTAAATAGGACATAACATAGTTGCTAATCTTATTTGGAAGGTGTAACTGATGAATAAAAAAGCATATTGAAGGCATGTTAACAGTGATAAAATTATCTAGACTACTGCACACATAAATAACAACAATTTAGATCTATGGATCTGAAATAAAGATGTAATTATCATAGAATTATAGAATGGTTTGGGTTGGAAGGGACATTAAAGATTATCTGGTTCCAACCCCCCCACACTGTGGGCAGGGACACCTCCTACTGTAACAGGTTGCTCAAAGCCCCATCCAATCCAGCCTTGAACACTTCCAGGGAGGTGGCAGCCAGAACTTCTCAGGGCAACTTCTGCCAGTGTCTCACCCCCCTCACACTAAAGAACTTCGTCCTAATGTCTAACATAAATCTACCCTCTTCCAATTTAAGGACATAACCCCTTGTTCCGTCGCTACGTGGCCTTGTAAAATGCATTATTCTGTTTTATATTTAGACACCTCTGTAAAATAGATATTTTAGTTTATCAGACAAGGTGTTCCTAAGAAAAGTGGAATCTCAGACATCAGAAAAAATCTCCCTCCTTTATCAAAAATCAATGGAATATAGTAATCAGCACTGTTTCTTGGTGATTTTGTACAGAATTGAAGGCAACAAGTAGATAGAATTGACTTTCTTGCGAAAGCAACAACAGTAATATCTACAGACAATGAGCATGAGCAATACTTTCTGAAAGTTTAATGAGTGTGTCTTTCCTTTTCTAGTAATTTCTTTTAAGGCTGGAATTTATTTTTAAATTGTGCATTTGAATTAAACTAAAACTGCTACTATCATAACTATAAAATGAAAACCTGTGTTACCTGTATGGCTGTGAGGATATTGGCTAATGCCTGGCCATATGTGTCATGACAGTGAACAGCAAGGGCACTCAGAGGAATTTCTTTCATAACAGCTTCCAACATTCTTTTCATACTTCCAGGAGTCCCCACACCAATTGTGTCCCCCAGAGAGATTTCATAACAGCCCATACTGTACAGCCGCTTAGATACCTGAGTAGAAACAGAGAAACACAAAGAGGTCAAGATGAAAGTACATAAAACAGGGTGAAGAACATGCATTAAAAAGGACACACTTCTGTGTAAATTTCAGGTTTTGACCCACCAAGGTAGGCTAATGTATCAGAAACCCTCTTGAAAACCGCCACCCAAAACCAAAGTCCCATAGGTCCTCTTATTTTAAATTGATAGTTTTGCTTCTGTGCATGGAATTAACCAACCAAGCCAAAATTGTCAAAAACTTGCTTTTTGACTCCCCCACAGAATCTAAATAAGTCAGGTTTTACACTATGAATTAAATTTCTGTCAATCCCTTTCCCAACATTTTCCTCTCTCTGGGGATTTCCCAGCTGTTTGGTTTTCTCCATGTACTTTTCAGTTTAAAAGTTGCTCAGGATAAAGACCTGCCTTTTGTTTGCTAATTACACGGAGCCAAGCACATGACTGAAATATGACAATAAATAGTTAACAAGAAGTATGACTTTGTTTTCTTTTGGAACTAAAAAACATCAAAGAAAACTGAAGTTTTAATGTGCTGTAGTTAATATTTGATTTTTCTTGCTTTCCATTACACTGAAATTAAAATAGTAACAAAGCAAAACTGTAACTTAATTAACATTCTAGACTTTAAAATTTTTCTTAATACCAAACAAAAGCCTATACATATGGTTCTTACTTATGTAAGCAGAGCCCTTAATGTTTCTGGAGTTATGTCTTTGAGCACTTCTTTGTATAACAAAGAGATCTGAGATCTGGACCCATATTGTTTGTATGGAGAGTGACACACTAGGAAGCAATAGATTATGCTTGCACCAAAAATAGTGCTTTAGAAATTGTATGTAGGAGCTTTCTATCTTAGATGTTCTGAATGGATTTGGAGAAGATTTCACCTTATTTTCAGTTGCTGAGTATGTTTGTCCCCTTTAGCATTCCCCATTGTGCATCAGTGATCCTGAAAGGCCACTCCACTGGAACAAAATCCCAGTCTAGAAATTAACTGTTTTGAAATGAAAAACTATGACCTTTTTCCAAGACATCTTCAGTTGCACTGCACTCTGCTGTTAAAGCAATTCCCAGGACTTCATCAGTGGGATTGCTGTGAATGTCTGAGAAAGCTTGACAAAGTGCTGTACCAGCAGTCTCGGAAGTGCTGGATTAATATTACTGTTCACATAATTCAAAGAACAGCTGAAAAAGAACTTCAAGTAGTCTGAATCACTCTGCTTAAAGCTTGAAAGTGCTATGACTACTGCAAAGGTAGTAAAACTTTCTCTAAGAGACCCTGGTTCGCATCAACATAAATTCAATAGACACTTTACAAAAGGGACATTCACCAGGCTGCAAAAAAGATTCTATTTTGCAGCATATTTTTATATCATCAGCACCTGGCAGGTGTTTTTACTGGACTACTGTTGTAAGAAAAAAAAAAAATCATATGCAGTTAATAGATTACCTCTGACTAATCCCCAAACTACAGTTTTTGTTTAAGATCAAGGTAAAAGAAGCAGACTGCATTTTTTTCTGAAGTTCTTTTTCATTCATGATTCAAGGTTTTTTCTACACGAGCATTTTAGGGATGATGAAGACACTATATAAATTGCTAGGAATAACGTTGTATTCACTTACTTTCCATGCTCATTCCCTAAGTCTTTTGGCTTCTGAAAATGAAGTTCTGAAAGATGAGAGAGGGGGAAACTGCTAACAAGCTGAGCATCATCACTAACTTGTCATGATCTAACCTTAAACTGACCCTTGAAATGAGATCTATATTTAATTTCAAGAAGAATGTGCAGGCTCGGAAGCTGAACAGGAGTTTTTCATAGTGGATTCTCTATCCTACCATAGTAGGAGGCAGACCATTAGTTACAGTCATGTAAGTTTTGAAATGTAGAATTTTGGGAGGACCGTGGGGGAGAAGAGAACACATTGTTTTGTCAGTGTAATCAGAATGTGTAATGTAATCAGCTTTCTTGCTTGAACTGCAGCACTGAGCAGTTTTACTATGCGTGATTCTTATGCTACTCCCCTTGGGAGCACTGCCCTGACACCAAGCATTGATCAAAATGGGAGCTGGTGACCCAACACCTCAACCTCTGAGACATGTGAACGATCCTCCTGCTGGAAATAATATCTAAAACTATATTCTTAAACTGAATACAAAAGGTGATAATTGAGTTACAGGTTATTTTAAGAAGTAACACCATAAAAATACACTGCAGTCCTTGTGCTGTGAAGGAAACTTAATAATAATCCAACAGCTTTCAAATAAGAATAGGGACATTTTGTGCAGCCCGATCAGCCTGCATGCTGGATGATACTCATATGAATCCACTGTTCTAGGTTAAAAGGAAGCTAAGGAGAGAAAGAAGGAGGCAGAAGGATGAAAGCAGCCAAGTATATGACTGGAAGACAATGGATAATATAATTGGCTTCATGGTGGTGCTGCCAACTTCCAAGCCTTATTTGCCTAACATTGAAATTCACAAAACACGGGATTCCATTTCAAGAAAAAGCAGAGGACTAGGACTAGGACTAGGCAGTTTATTTTAATTGATGAGATTTTATTATTTTTATTATTTTTATTTACTATTATTTTATTATAATATTAATTATATTTATTATTTCATTTATTATTATTGAATAGATATGAATGTACCAGATGTATTCTAGAAGTCTGAAGTCATATGAAGTCTGTGGTCACTAGATAACTATGTGTAAAGAAGTTATGTACCTGGTAATCCAGAAATGCAAGTAGCCTGGTTATAGAGCCACCTTTCATAATTACTTTTGCTTCAGTTAAATTTATTTCTTTAAAAAAAAAATTAAAAATTGGTCATTGACATTGACTCCAGAAGAAGTCTAAACCTTGCAACCAGAGCTGTTGACTAGAATGCAGTCAAGGGAGCCACATGCTCCCACACCAAGAAAGATGATGACCAGAGGCAGCTCTCCAAAAGGGTAATTTTGATAATTCTGAGTCAGCAAAGGATAAGTGCATGTGTTTATGTAAAATCCATTAACAGCTAATCAGATGCTTCTATATAAACATCAATGCTTGCTGGATCGGGGCCTCAATAATTTTAATGAGGCAGATTTTGTTCCTAAACACATACACAATGGAGTGCAGGTACACAACTAAACACTTATTAGTATTTAGAGAGAAGATAAAATATCTGTTTGTGAACAAGTTTTCTGGTTTGGAACATTAAGTAGCACTCCCACTAGCAAACTGAAGAGAAACTCTTCTGTGCAAGAGTAGTAGTGAAAAAAGCAACATGTGGAAAAAAGCCTGTTGGGGAACATGATATTGCAGTAAGCAATTTACCAACAGCACAGATGAATCTGTCATCACCACTCTAACTAAAGCTGTGTCACTTCTAACTTTCACTTCATATTAAACCAAATTAATTTAGAAATACTGAGTACCTTCCAATTTAGCAATTTTTTTTTCAAAGAGTGTGAGTATATGTGGCTTCTGTTGGAGAAGCATTATCACAAGTTCCATCTGGAATGCAGACAAGAGGCAGGAGAATGGAACCTGAAAGCCACACACGCAGAACACAGTATACCAGATGAATGCTGATTAGCTGCTAGCACAACAAAGAACAACAAAAAAGTGGTTTGGAGATTCAGCTAGATCATCGAAAGTAGGTGATAAAGTCTAGCAAAGATAAGTCTTTCTCCAAGAAGAAGGCCATTGCATTCTGCCTTGTGTCTCTTGAATTCTTTCCACTTTCTCCACTGTCCATTTCAGCTTTCATGTCCTCCTTGCCTACCTGCAAAATGTTGCACTAGTCTCTTTCTCTGCTGGAAAAAAAAAGGCTGGACTAAGACATTGTCTTTCTTTTCTTTTATTCTTAATGAGAAACTGGAGTGGGAAGGTAGGGTGCAGCTTATTCCACTATAGCAGTAGAACTAGTTAATTGCTAGGAAATCAGTTTGGGGATGAGTTTTGGTTCATGTGTCAATCACATGGCATTCACCAGAAGCACAGTGTTGTAGTAGTGGCTCAAGTAGCTGACAGGGCTGTATGGTTCTGCCAGCATAAAAAGGATTTAAAAGCAGATACCTTTGGCAAGAAGTTGTGCTGAAAAACATTTTGTACAATGTGGTCCACTGACATATGTGCTTGAGTCTACTTCCTCAAGCATTTCCTTACCTTCTTGTAGGAGGAAATAGCATATAGTATTTTTCCTTGTGACTGATAACTATCAAAACATACCATTTTCCTGAGATTTGACTGAATATGGTTGAGTAAGACTACACACACAGTCTTAGTATTAGCTATATTCTGTGTTTGTCTTCCTTAAACTTTATCCATTAAATGCCTCTTTAGGACTAAGTAGAGAATATTATTTATAAACATTTGAAAATGTATTTTGTTTCATTAAAAAGACAAGCCAGACATTCACTCTTACTTCTGCCACTTTAGCTGGCATGATGTTTCCTTCATATGGGCAGCCCAATGCACAAGACACATACCTGCAATAAAAAGAACATAGAAAGATACTTCTGTTTTATATAGATGTATCTGTATCCATCCATGTTACATTAAAAGGTTACATAGGTCCATAAAGGTACATTAAAACGATTATATATAATTTTGAATATTTAAATATATATTTGAGTGAAAAGTTAAAATTGCATCAGATGAAAATAGCATTTATGATTTTCTTTATAAATCACAAAACAAAAATTTATCACTTCATTCATGCTCAGTCTATGTCACAAGTCGTAAAGGACTAGTAATGCAGCCAAGCCAATCCTGCTGCAGGAGACTTCAATTTTTGTTGAAGTTGCAAGAAACAGCTCAATTTTGCCTTGACCAGCCCACACAAGCTATTCAGAAGGTATAATTTTCTTCCTTGTGCCACCTACCCAAATCACAGAGAGCAACGCATGGACACAAGCAACTTATAACTACTCTGCCATCTCATAAGTCATTGGAATTGTGGTGAATGAGGCAGCTTTCCTCCTCTCTGTACTGGCATTTCTGTTCTAATGCCCCAGAAGAATTATAACTCCATTGCAAGCTGCAGCTTAGGTATGCCTTGGGACAAGTAGAAACTGGGAAGCCAGACTGTGTCTTGCAGCAGCTACTGGCTCCACAAACCACAAAAATCGAAAGTCACAACCACGCCTCTATTGTTCAGTCTTAATGCCGTGTTGTCTTAAAATTTGGTTTAACTTTCTTTTTTTTAATGACTATTAAAAGACATTAAATTCCAATTAAACTTCTAATTGTTTATCTTAAATTGATTAGGAGTAGGATTAAACTAACCAGAAACAGCCACTTTGAATCAAACTAAGTGTGGCTGTAGAGAGGTTTCCAACAGATTTGAGGCAAGCAGATCACCAGTCCCAGTGGGAGGTTGCTCGACTGCTTAACAGAAGAACAAAAGGCTTCATAGATGCTATTTCCCAACATTCCCTTTCCCTCAGCACTGAAGGAAAGCATGCAAAATTATACACAGTATAATGCAAATGTCCTGATCACATTTTGTATGAGTCAGGTCTGTAGGGTAATGGATGCATTATTTCATTGCAGTTGAAGGAGAAATTGATTGATAGAATGTGAAATTAGGATGAGTAACAGGCAAAAACAAACTGTCAAAAAAGTCAGTATTTTAATGCATAGAACATATTCCATCTCTTATACAAAGGTACAGTTCTGGCACACTAGAAGTAGCAGTAAAAATGAAGCAAACACTGAACCTAAAAAGAACTTGATTAGCTGTGACAAAGAAATGGAAATTAATTTTCCTTCAACAAATGGTTGGGTCTATTACATTCTTCTGACAGTTTTAGTCCAGATGACTACCAGGCATGATTTCAATTATCTGTATGTCATTATGAAAACCAGGTTTTTGACACTTGGCTATAGACTCCATTAAGTACCACCCCCGATTTAGACGTCACTGTTTCACAATTCTGAATTTTCTTATCTATATTAATGATTCAAAAAGTAACTACCGGTAAGACCCTTCTCTTCAGTGACATATAACTCAAAACCAATTCAGAATAATATCCCTAATTTTTTATGCATTCAGTTTTTCAAATGAAACCAAGCATGAAAAATTTCAGACCCAAAGGATTCCTTTTTACATAGTATTACCTAAAGCTAGTGAATACAGACTTTTACTGAAAGTGCTTTGCAATATCAGCCAAAGCCCTTACTATGAAGTGAGCAAACCCAGCATTAAATACAAAATGAATGCAAACATTCAGTTTGCATGTGACATGTTCCCTTTAATTACATATATCTTCACATGTTCCTAACAGCTATGTAAGTTAGAGCAAGAGGATGTGCATTTAGTAGGGCCAAAGTGGCATGAATGACATCTGCAATAGAGTAGGGCAAACAAAAATAAAAGCAAGCCAAAAGGTATCTAGAGAGCAAGGGAATGCTCCTTATAGTTCAAAACAGTGAGCAGAAACTTCCCTGAGCTCACACAATTCAGCTGGGCCTGCTGGGGTATGAAAATATGTGGTGACTGCCTACTACAATGTACAAATCTGTTTGAGATTATGAACTCTCTGCATGTTTAAACCATTGCAACTAGACTGACATTTTAAACAAGGAAAATATGAAAGATATAATCTATCTGGACATCCGATATTCAATATTAAACTGGTTACAGAAAGAATTTGACAGGTAAAGAACTTCCTGCCAGAGAGAAAACAAAGTCCTGTGGAGAATGAAAGAACTGGGTTTCAGTAGAGTTCATCAAGGACAAGTGTGGAAGAATTTTGTCTATTTTCATTTAATGAAAAAAAAAAAAAAAAAAAAAAAAAAAAAAAAAAAAAAAAAAAAAAAAAAAAGAAGAAAAAAGCTCTGGGATTCCATGCAGAGAGAACAGAAGCAATAGAAACGGGACTTAGTCGATGGCAGGGACAAAGAAAGTGAAATTCTTAAAATGAGGCTCTAGAAGAGTAAAATACACTCCAGCCATATATCAAGATAAGCATTTTTAACAGAGGACATAAAATATAAATTCTATTTGGCAAGTTCTTGCTGTATTATTGGAAATAAGATAAACAATTTGAATCATCAGTAGAAAAAGTAATGCAAGCTGCAACAGATGCAGGCAAGGGCTGCGAACAGCTAGCAGGGCTGCAGAGAGCCTAGCATATGAAAGAAGAAAATACCCTCCTCTGTGTGAGAGAGGGAAGATAACCATACATCTCATCTGAGCATTTGTCAAGACTTCTAGACTTAAGGCAGCACCGTGTGGGATGATTTGTATTTGTGTGGTTCCAAATTCATAAGCTTAAGTGAGAGGAAATATGTTTCAATAGGAAGGTAGATCTGTTATGTAGATATATTTGGCTGTTAAATTTTTGTTTTGTTTTGGTTTGTTTTTTTGTATGAAATAACCCATAAGGCATTAGAAGCTTAAGAGAATACAGCCAAAGCAGAGCCCCAAGACTTCCACCCATACCCCTCCAAAATGCAAGACATCTTTGAAGAACACACCGAAGAACTGTTTAGAGAGAAGAATATTAACAAAACAGGACAACAGAAAGCAACAAAAGAGGCAAGTTTAAAGAACACTCTGGTCAACTGCAGCAAACACTACTGACATGTCAAGAAGATTGAGGATAGACTACTGTTTCTGAGATTTTGTCATCAGGGAGTTCGGTGAGAGCTGTTGCAGTTGCAAGCAAGGAACAGAAGCCAAAGTGTAGGAGTTTGTAGGAGGGAATCACAGAAGAGGGTCTCCAGACAGTCATTATAAACAGCGCCTTCAATGAGCTTAGGAATGAAGAAGAGATAGGCAATGAGATATGATATGAAGAACCAAGTAGGGTCAAAGGTGCAATTTTTAAGAGGCAAATGCTTGCTTATATTGCAGTGGAAAAGAGCCAGAGGACAGTGAGAGATTAAGAAAGCGAGTAAGGGAGGGGAGAAATAAGAGGAAGAACAGAACTTGGGGTCACTGGGGCAAGTGGAAGGGGTACAGATGGAAAGGAGACAAGAAACTCCTGCTGCTCCGACAGTTGAGGAGAAAAAGGACGGATTAGGGGGAGGGAGAAAAGAGTGACAGAAGAAAGAGCATACTGTATCTATTTTTCCTTAGGAGGAAAAGCATGATCCTATGTGAGCAAGAGCAGCAGAAGAAAAAAGAGGGAAGAGTTCGAGCAATAAGCTACAGAGGCAACTGGGATTTAATTTAAAGATTCAATTAAATTGGAAAATAACAGCTGTTTTCTACAAAGATGGCGGGACTGAAAGAAAAAAGACTTTGTAATGAAAAAGACTGTCTAGGTTTCAGGACATTCACCAGAGACACTGCAATATGAGAGCAGAAGCAAGTATCTGGGAGTTCACAAAGCAGGCTCTGCAATGGAAGTGTTTCATTCCAAGTATGTGCTTAAATCTTTGCTGAATCCAGGCCAGACAGTTTAGTAGCTTAACTATGTCTTTAGCATGCAATCAAGAAAAGAACTCATGCAACAAGAGGTAGACAGAAGGACCTGCAATAATTAAACGTATCCATACAGCTGCTTTAGGAACAGACAGGTAAATGCTGTTTTGCTTACTCAGGTTCTGTGAAATCAGAATTCCTCCCTTTAATAAAAAAGTTATAAAAAAAATTTCTCTACCTTTTTTAGCTGGCATAGTTTACCCAGTCTCTTGCCTGTACTACAGGCTTCACTGCAAGTGAGCATCATTTTTGTCTTCTAAATTGTTTTCTATGCATACAAAAACAATTAAAAAAAAAATAAACACCAACTTTACTGTATAACATTTTGGACATTAACATTACTGTGGACATGAATAGTAATAGTAACTGTGTAACAAAAATGCTGAACAGCCTCAGGGGATGGGGAGGGAGAAGGAAGAGGATGAGTTTTCAGTTTCTTCCACTAAGCCAAAACCAAATTGCAGTGTCCCACAAATGGTATAGACAGTGTAAGGTCCCTGCGATCAAGGTCACTAGGAATGGTGATAATCACCACACTAGCCCAGTGACTGTGAAGTGCAGAATATAAAACCACAAAGAGGGTAAATGAGCAAACTTTTCATAACCAAAGTGTGTTAAAAGGAAAATGAAGCCAAGCAGAAACTGAACTCCATGTTGTAATCAGCCCTTTGTCAGCTTGTTTCAGCAAGAGCTCCAGAGCCAGATCCACAGCTGCTACCACAGCTGGAAGCACAGAGCCTCCTGAGAAGGCAGTTGCAGACTCAGATGCTGCTGTTTCCTGTTTATTATTATAGTGTAAGTTCGCATAATTTACCATGTTCACTGCAGATGTATTTATTTTTATTGGATGTTCGTGCTAAAATGTATGTCTATCATTTGCTGAATTCATAATATTGAGGTTGATATATTCTGTCTCTCTGCAAAGGAAGCCATTTGTTAAAAACAGACAATCTTTACTATATGGAAAAGGGAAATACAAAGAAAAGGAGAGGGAAAGGAGATTCTTTCAGAAACAGAATCTCCAAGCCAAACCCAAAATGTGCAACTAAGGCCAGGATTTTTTTCCCCTCACGTTTGTTTTGTTAAAAAAACCCCAAATCCTCCACGTATTTAGTGCCCAGTTGCAAGTATCTTGTTATCTACTTGTCATAGCAAAAAATATTGCCATATTTCACGTATATCAACCAGTACTTGAATTCTAAACAGACACAGATATGTTTCAATATGCTTTTACATATTGTTAACTTCCTCCCACTGCTCATTATTAAAAGACATAAAACTATAAACAAAGGAATTACATAAATCAGTTTAGAATTAACGTGTGATTACATTTACTTGATGAAGCAGCAGCTTTGTAAGTAAATGCTTCTAGAGTTATTTGACAGCAAATATTGCATCTGTTCTTACACTGAACATCTAAACATTTGCATACATACTTGCACATGCAAATAATAGTCCAGATGGCCTCAAAAGGGTTGGGATATAAATACAGTCTTTAACTGCTGGTCATGAAAAAGTGTTTTTTATTAGAGAAAAAATTACAACCTTTCCGCTCTTATGTTCCCAGTTATTTTTATTTGGACTAATACTAAACTGAATGTTCAGAACAGAATTGAATGTTTCAGGGAGAGACAGTTTCACGTTATTTCACTGTCAGAGGACACAAAGTAGATAGTGAAATACCATTTCTAAAAAAAGGGGAAATGCAAGCCCTCACTTCCTTACTCTTTTATTGTACTAATTGCAATTTTTCTGCATCTTTTTAGATTTTGGAAGAACTTAGCTTAATCAGAATTTACTTAACATTTTCTTCCTATGTACATAAAAAAGAATTTTAAATAAAAACACAACCCAAGCGACTATTTGCAATTTACCATTTGCCACAGTTTTTCACCAGTCCTGGCTGTTAGACTTCACTTTTAATCAATGAAAAAGATGTGACATTTTTAATAGTACCTGAATGATGCATAAAAAAATGCAGTTCTAAAATCAGCAGTATTTTGTGTCATTTCATATGTGAAATATCCGTAGTAGTAATTAGCTGACCACACAGTTTATAAGTGATTTGGCTCAGTGTCTTCACAGAATGTCCCCCAGATGTTATTGTAAAGTTTTTATGCGTGTTCAAAAAAAAAAAACCAACCCCAAAAACCCCTTTATGACGCTAATAAATAGTTTAACTTCTAAGACCATACACAATACTTCAATTCTTCATAAATATTTGAACTAATCTAGTAAACATTTAGAAAACTGTGTACTGTGCTACAGATTTTCAATGTGACAGCTGACAACATAAACTTTCTGGATGATGATCGAGTCAATGTTAGTGCAGCTGTAGCAACAGTAAGACATGTAAAAGCTTAAAGTTTAGTTTCAACTGTTCGAGTGCATTTTTCATAAGATCCAAAGATTGCAAATGATTTATGCTCACTACATAAATTCTAAATTGCCAGTAAAAATAGGAAATAAAATTTGAAGCCCTTAGAATTATTTTTGGAAGTATTTTTCAACTGCTCAGCTAAGGAGTTAAGGTAAGGCACTAAATTATCCGTTTCCTGCAAAGAACACTTTAAACAATAATAGTGCTTTAGAAAGGAAACAATCTCTGAATTGAAATTAATACAAATAAAATTTATGCATATTAATATTTTATTATCTTAGTAATACAAGCAAAATACTTAGCCTAAAAAATTTATAGTAGAAACCAAAACATGTAGTTCTGAGAGCTTGCTTGAGCACAGGTTTCGGCCATGGATCTTTAAAAGTTTCTAAATAGATGACTTGAAACAAAATGTTGATTCTCAGTGCACAGAGTACAAACCTTTGTCTATTTAGCCCACATATCAATTTTGTGTTACTTTGCAGCACAAAGCCTATCCATAAATTTCTTGTATCTACTGTAATCTAGACAAATTACAAGGTGCTACTCCTTAGCCTATGCAGAGGTAGGATGCGATTTATCTAACTTTGATATCAAAGGTAATAATCTACAGCCTACATCTTAAAGGCCACCTACAGGATGACAAATATAGGATAGAGCCCAAGCTTGTTTGCAGCCAAAGGATGGATCATCAGGAAAGCGGTTTATCTTATCAAAAGGAGGGAACTTGAAAAAGCACATATGATAAATCACAGACTGAAGGCTGCCTATTTCCCTCAAGTAACTACAAGCAGATTTAGGATGACAAGCTCAGGCTTGTTGGGTGGTCATGCTTAGATTTGCCTCATGTGACAACAATAGTTTAAACAATAATTATTTTCAGTAAATAGAAGCCACAAAACAAAATAAAGCCTGAAACTAATCTTCTCTTGAAAATTAAATAGCAATCAGTCAAACCATGAGCACCAATTCTAAACACTGAATGTCAACTGATGAATTATGTACACTCCAACCTTTTGTTTCTAAAATGTTGGGTTTGAGGTCATTCAACAGGAAGTATCAAATTTCTGAAACTGTCAGTTTCTGTCCCTGTTAGACTTGTCTGTGTGATACTAACAGATCAGGATATAAAGCATAAAGAACATGGAATAAAGAACAACTTGTCACAAGCCTTAGCTGTCTCTGCATTTAGGGAATTTTTGAATGGAACTGGGATACAAAAATGTCATTTATTTTATCTGTATCACAATACTTGGTAATTATTCTCTTGAAAACTTATTTGTCTATACTTTGATCCACAGAAACATTTTATTTCTCATTCATTAATTTTTGCTTCCTCAAAATCTCCCTGGGAGGGATTTTTTAAAAGTGCACTCAAATGCAAACAGGTTATGTTAACCAGTTCTCTTTTATCTTCTAGCATGCTCAAAACTTTCTTTATAATATTTTTATATGCTGAAATCCATGTTCAAGAGATTTTTTAGATATTCAGGATTATTTCTTCAGTTGTGTTATGAAATAAGGCTCCATATTCCACAGTTTAGATTCTCAGCAGATTTGTAGCACATTAGCTACTTTACCATGGAGTTACATAAAATCCCCCTGGACAAGCACCAGACAGTCCTCTCCTAAAATGTATGATTTGTTGAGGTGTAACATTAGTCCAGCATCTTATCTCCTGATGCCTCAACATCTAATTTTTACTAGATAAATTAGTTCCCAAGATATTATCCTAAAATGAAGATAGCTGTAACTTATACATAAATGTAGTTTCTCTTTAATACTCTTATCATCTTTTATTGAATTCTTTACTCACTTACAGTCCCACAAAGTGAATGATTCTGTGGCTTCCTATTTCTGAATGATTCACTTTTCTTAGACCACTAAGCCTAAGAAAAATCTATAGCTGGAGTGAACTTAACATCATTTTCATTCACGACTTTGAATCTGTTTGAATCTGTTCACTTTGTAGCATCTATGACATGAAGCAGTCCACTGCTGAAGCAGGGTGTAACATCACCTGGCATGACAAATTCAATATACTGTGTCTTGCATACACTATGTGAAGTTTGCCTAGGTCTGCATTGTGACCTTTGTACTGGGTGCACAAAGTAAGCGCTTTCAAACCATTATCTGATTGTATTTTCTGATTTATCTGATTGTATTTATCTGATTGTTCAATTAACTCATTTCTCTTCAGTTCTGTACTGCTGTTTTTTCTGTTTGCTTCATTACCTGGTTCTTGTTATTCATCTCTTTACATCTCCTTGCTTTATTTTCCTTCTTTTTAGTCATAATTGTTGTAATATTCTCCTTTTTTAGTGCTCTGCTTCTGTTCTGCCATTTTCTGACCCCTTTTTCTTGCTTTCTGTGCCTGCTTTTCTATCCTGCTTCTTTCTCCTTTTTTTTCTGCTGTGTGCAGAAAAGAAACCTGCCACACAGGTCACGAGATAGTTGACAATACATATATGGGAATGCTGTAGACTCCTATCACAGGAACCATCATTTGCATCACATCACTGTACCTGTGCCACCAACAACTGTCATATTTCAAATGCCTTAGACATACAACCTGTGGAACAAAAAGCAGCAGGTTGCCACTTTTTTAAAAATGAGAAAGTCAGTGCACAGAAGGTAAGTTAGCATTTTAAGCTCCAACATCAATCTAGAGTACACCAGGGGGCTTCTTCATCACTTGCAGTTTACTTCTTTTGGATGAGTTGCAAAGTCCATTTGTCAACACTCATAGCTATCCAAAAACATATACAATGCATAAGCTTAGAGGATTCCACTGATGATTGGTTGCCTCTACTGTGCCAGTTGGTTGAATTTTCTTAATGAGATACAGGAATATGAAACAGAAAATTCTGCCTGACATGCCTAGACACCTGAGAAAACCAGAAAACAAAAGTTTAGTGAAAAAATTTTCACCAGTGACCAAGGTTTGTTGTCTCACATGCTGTCTTTTCTGGACTGACTGTCTATTCTCTTACCCACACCAACCTGGGAACTAAAATTTAGGTATCCCTGCACTTAATCCTCCCGGAGACCTCAAATTTCTAGTTATGTTCTTAGCTCAGAATTTGAGAAAAATATGGCAAACAGTGGTAGTAGAGACCTTTTTAACAGATCTCTTATAAGGAAAATTGCTCAGGAAAGCAAACCCTGGCTCTACCTGACCAATTAGCAGCTAGATAGATTATTTAGACTCTGGTACAAGTTATTGCTTCTCAATATAGTGACATTTCTTACTTCTCTATTTAGTGATTTTCCAAAAGAAACACAACAAAGATGGAGAGTAAGGATCCAAACATTTATGAGCTATCCTTGGTTGGATGTGTATGTGTTAAAATCTTTGAGCTGGACAAGATAACCTCTAGAGGTCTCTCTCAATCTAAACCATTCTGTTGTTTTGTGATCCTCTGAGGCTGAAATACAACTGCAAGTCAGATCTCCCTTTCCCAAAGCAAATGCTCAAACTATCACTCTACCATGCAAAAGGTGAGCAGCAGGATTACTAAACCACTACTTCTGGAGAGAGGAGAGATGCCAGTATTTATTCCCAGAGAGGTTTTCAAGCACTTAGTCTCTGAGAGATCTATTTTCAAGTCCTGGTATTTTCTGAGCATGATGTAGTTCTTTCTCACTGCTGAACATCTTGAACCTACCTAAGCCTTTTTGCATTCACAAGGACCTTTGCAAGATAAGTAGCTCTGTGTAGTGCAAAAGAAAATGGAAATGAAAAAAAAAGACTGCTCAAGGGTGAGTACCAGTCAGAATTATCTAAAGCTTATGAGAAGGTGGTCCAAAGAAACATAAATACTGGACAATTTTAGAGTTTCATGCACACTTTCGACACCTTGAGTTTTCAGAATAACTTATAGTGATACTATTTTTTTTCTTAAATTTGTTCTCTAATTTTTATACATTGATTCTACAGTGTATGAAGTGATTCAAAAAAGGTATGCAGGGCATTTTTTTAAGATGCAGGCAACAGGGAGTTCTCAGCATCACAAAATAAATTTTATTGTTATCTGTGATGATAAAATAAATTTTCGTAATAAAATTAATATGCTTATGCACACAGCTATTATGTTCCATTTTCACAGAAAACTAGTCACAAGTAGCAGTTACAAAACATAAAGCAAAATTTCTAAATATATCCAACTATTTAAAAAAATAACAATAAAGATTATTTTAAAATTGATGTAGAATGTAAAAATTTGGTAGTATACAGGTAAAACTTCTAACAGTGACACAAACAACTGTTTTACTAAAGAATCTTCATATTTACCCACGCACTGGAATATCCATATTCCTTGCAGATTTAGTAACTTCTTCAAATTTTTCTATGCTTTCTTCAATAGAACAATTAATATTGATTTTGCTAAAAGATTCAGATGCTGCACCAAATACTGAGACTTCCGTAGCCCCTGCTGCAATCTAAAAAATACATTTCAATAAAAAAGAATCATAACACTATGTTACAAGGTTAGATTAAGCATTTAATTCTTTATGCCATTCTAGAATTATTAAAGCACATTATATCATCAATAATTTAAATATACATTTCATTCCACTTTTTTTTTATTTATTACATTAAAATATTGAATCAAACTCTGAATACATCCACTGTTCCATATTTACTTCTTCTTCTAAGCACTTAGGTAAACATATTTTTAAAGTGTTAAATGGTAAAATTATTAAGATGTAGAAAATCATATGAACCAACTATGAATATAAGAATGATTGCTACTTATAGTAATTTTTCAGAAAAGAAAAAGATCATGTAACAATTCTGAAATATTTATCCTCTGTACAGAGCCTGTTCCTCATGAATGTCAGGAAGTCACTCTCATGTTTAGAAAAGCTCTGAACCTGCATGTGCCTAGAGCTGCAACAATAACCAACACAGATTTACTTGTTGGAGCCATTTCTAGGATGAAGGGCTCCATTGGTCTTGGTGTCATAATTGATATGGATAATGTGGAAAATGTGTATGTGAGAGTCTACTGAGAAAAAGCCTCAGAGCAAACACCAGACTAGAAAATGTGTAAATGTGGTGGATTCACTGAAGGGGCAAGTAACCTGAGCTTGTACTCAGTAAATCAACTAACAGGAGGCAAATTAGAATGCTGAGAGTCAAACTGTAGGAGGAGAAAATATACGAGCTTAGAAAAATAGTGAATTAATTCTCACACTCCAGTGTGACAAACACTTGTTCTATGAAAAACAACGGAGCTTTTCCCTTACAGGAACAAATATCCTTTGAAATAGAGGGAAGAAAATTAACTACTAGCAAGAAATAACTCAGCAATTACCTACAACTATTTTTCCATTGTATTCTTTTTATTGTATCACTAAATGTGGCAGATTTAACTCAACTCATACAAGCTACCATTGCAGACAAAACTGTAGCACTATATATCTGACTATTAGTAGTTAACCTGCCTGTAGAATCATAATAGAATTAGGGAGTGGATTTGGTTGAAAGGGACATTAAAGATAAACTAGTTCAACCCCTCATGATGTGGGCAGGGACACCTCCTGCAAGACCATGCTGCTCAAAGCCCAATCCAACTTGGCCTTGAGTACTTCCAGGCAGGGGGCATCCACAGCTTCCCTGGGCAACTTATGCCAGTGTTTCTCTACCCTCACATTAGAGATTTTCTTCCTCATGTCTAATCTAAATCTGCTCTCTTTCAGTTTGAAACCATAACCCCTTGTCTTTGTCCACGCTCTCATAAAAAATCCCTCCTCAATGTATAGGATTCTATTTTAACAGAGATTTTGTATGCTGTGTAGAAACTGAATGAAAGACTAGCCCAAAAATGTCCTTCAAGCAGTATGTTTTCCAAATATCATGTCCTAATAAAAGCATAGAAGCATGAATAATTTTCAGAAAACAAAAAAGTGTAAAGGCTTGATTATCAATGTGTGTGTCTTAAGAAGAATGATCTGCTCCCTTTTCACATTTCTGAACACTCTGATTCTATAATTGTGAATATTTATTTGGTATAATTAAGCTTTCAAACACAACCAAAATAAAATGCAGAATTTAAGAAATAAAAGCATTTTCATTTAATTAACTCTTTCTTCATTGTTCTTCACTATTTTTCAATAGAAAACACTCTTCATAAACTTTTCTAGGGCAAACAAGTCAAAGGAGAAAGAACTGTCTCTCTCACAAACATTATTTACAAGAACTTGCAAAGACTGTGTGATGAATACTTCATTAAAATATGAATATATAGAGCTTAATATCACTCTGTTATTTTAACTATTTTCACAACAAAACCTGAGAGTTTTTAATTTAAACATCAGACACATCGAAAGTTGTCTGAAACAAGAAAGAGGTAATTGTGTACATCTTCTATAAAGGCACTTACAGCAGAATGAAAACCTTGAAGATTAGGAGTGAGAACAGGATATTGGACTCCAGGATGCCGTTCAATGCCCTTCATTACTTCTTTATGATCTGCCATCTATAATATATAATTAATTTGTATTGATCAACAGTTATTGTCGGACTTAATATAGCTAAGTCGTAGTTGCCTTAGACTGTCTTTTTGCCTGCATTAGATATGTATTTCATACAAAAAAGTGCAAAAACAAAGGGGCTAAATTAATGTTGTACAAACAAACTTTTTTGATATTTGTTAACTTTTGAGTGTTTGAGTTGCAAGCTTTCCAGTTTCATATGAATATGGAATTGGGGCTAAGATTTCCACAGCACTTTTTTTCTTTTGTGTATCTGTAAAAATATAATTTGCATGATAAACTGGTAGACTTATGATCATGCTAATCAAGTTTAAACTTGCCTCAAAGGACTCAGTAAGTGGAATTACCAGAATTACTGACATATTCAAACCATCCAAATCTTGAAAACTTCAGGACTCTTCACAGTCTTAAGCATAAGTGATTCTGAACTACACTGTAATCAGCATATTTAAAAAGACTAATGAGAAGTCTATCCTTAAAAACATAGAAGAATCCAGTTCTCTGCACAGTGTACATTTTAATACTTAGAATATTCATCCAAAAATGAATAGTGTATTTAAATGGTTTTGAAATCAGCTCTCATAAAAGCAAATCTTCCAAGCAAACAATATTAAATTGGATTTCTGAATTCTTTCCACACTGATGAAAAGTCATTTGAGTACTGTATAAAAAGATGTATGAACTCCAAAGCTTCCATTACTCCTTAATTTCAACAGATACTTTATTGATAGCTTTGCAGCACCACAATTGTAAATATGTGATATTATATCAGATGAGAAAGTGACAATACTACTGGTAACCTGGAATCTTCCTGTCACTAATTTTTATTCCACATATTTTCATAAAAGGAAACATCAGAAAAATGCATGTATGCCTCCTCAAATGAAAGACCAACATATAAGGAAGTGGATATCACAGAATCACAGAGTCATCTGGTTTGGAAAGGACCTCTGAGATCATCAGGTCCAACACTTAATCCACTACCGCTGCGGTTACCAGACCATGGCACTGAGTGCCACATCCAGTCTCTTCTTAAAAACCTCCAGGGATGGAGAAACCACCACCTCCCTGTGCAGCCCATTCCAATGCCTGATCACCCTCTCTGTAAAGAATTTTTTCCTAATACCTAACCTAAACCTCCCCTGACAGAGCTTAAGTCCATGCCCTCTTGTCTTACTGGTATATGGTATGAAAAGTGTCTTGTAGCCAGACACAACTCGTTTGTCATCAGGAAACAAATGATGCCAAAAAGCAACTTTTTGTAATTGTTTCTACATAATCAAAATCAGTGTGACTGCTAACATATCTGGTAACCTCACAAAAAAACTTTGGCAATGCCTTATTTTTTTAAGAATAATCTTTCACACCTTAATTCAATATAAATAGTATCTACATTTCTCAGGGCAAGGAAGAATGAAACCAAATAATTAATTAAATTCCAAATGTTGGAATTAATTCCACTCTTGAAAATTATAGTCTGGCAAAATATATACTAGGAAACCAAAATGACACTTTTTCAACCAGTGTAAAGTTGCCAGGTCCAAAAAATATTATATGTATTATATTTTGTCCTATTACTATTTTTCCTGTAAGTAAAATCCCATTTTAACACATATTGCATGCTATAATTGTAATGAAATATTTATATTCCGAATTTCTTTAAAAATAATCTTTCTAATGCTAGGTATTTATAATTTTTGGCCATTTAGGCTATAGGGATGGGATCCTGTCTTATATGGCAAGTAGCAAGGCACCTTGCTACTGTGGAATTTTTTCTCTTCACTTTTTTCAATGAATAAAAAATCTCTGCTAAAAAACAGTGGATGGGAAACCACGAAAGAGCTTTAAAATACTAACAAAAGAAATAAGTGAAAGTGATCTAAACATAATAGTGAATTCTATTCCCATGACCTATGAAAAAAGAAAGGAGAAAAGACAAAGTCAAGACTGCATTCCGTATCAAAGGAACACAATCTTAAATAAAAAACATTTTAAACACAAATTAAGCCATTATAATAAAATTTTCAGACATGAGTGTAAGATATGAAGGGATTACTCATTTTTTCCAATACTGACAAACCTGTGCTAAATGTGGTACTCCTATTGGCTCACAGGAAAAGGAAACACATAAGAAAAGAAGAAATTCACATTTGCTTTGGACTTTTACTTCTAGTGTTTAAAAACCCTTCCATGATTCTTTGTTACTGTAACTGCCAAAGTTTGGTGGCACTTGGAAAAACTTAGTCCAGCCAATTTAAATGGATCTGAAAACTCATTGCCCCAGCATTAACAACAAAGAAATTTTGCATTTTCACTGTTCCCTTCCCCTTTCTTATTATCCTTCATTTGGGCCCTTCCCTGGTGATCCTGGGAACACTGAAATAAATCAGAGCCCCTTAGAGAGTGCTGTACAGCTGGTTTGCTCTGCTAACTCATGAATAAGAAAAAATTATGATCATACCATGTTTTTCTCAGAGGAAAGCCTAGAGGAAAGGCCTAGAATGGGCCCAGGCCCAGGATGCATTTTCAGTTTAAAAAACGACAAATTTTATATAGATTTTTACAGAAGATGTGCAAAAATGTTAAAAAATTAATGTTAAAAAATTAACTCAAATAAAGTAATTTCATATTTTACTTTGTAAATAACTTTCACAGCCACTAGTAAACATCTAAGTACTCAAATGCTTCTATGCAAACAAGTGCCTGCTTCCTCAAAAATCAGTTTAAATTATATAGACAAGTATTGGCTTATTTCCTTATTTGAAGGGGATTATTATATTTTCACAAACAGAAGCTACTTATTGTAATTAGGACTAAACCTGAATTTGCAGTGAGTAGCTTCTGTTTAATTAGGACTAAACCTGAATTTGCAGTGTTAAATCTCAAGTAAAAACCTGGTATTTCTAATGCTGATGTAGCATTGCTTAATTTTGGAAAAATTAATACTTCTTTTTCACTTCTTATCATCCTTGGCTTTCAGTTCCCTTTCCTTTCTGGATCAACTTGATCCCTAATGCTGCTGAGTTAGGGATTTCACCAGCTTTCTGCAGAGCTTTCTGGGTTTATTTTAGTTTTTGACTGCTTTTAATAATTAGCCCAACTTCAGCTGATCTGAATAAAAGCATAAAACTTGAAAACTGTGTAAATGGTGTCTGACGATAGCATCTGATTTGACAAATAAACAACATATTATTCCTGTTCCATTTCCTTACAAAATTATACAGGAACTATGGAACCTACTGGAAACATTCACTGCACGGAAAGGCATTTAAATAGAACTAGTTCTGAGTGGTGATGATTTCACATACCTGAGGCACCCATTTGGACGAAACAAAACTGGTTGCTTCTATTACAGGCAGGCCTGTTCTGGAAAGCTGATTGATTAACTCTATTTTGATATCAGTTGGGACTATCACCTATGGACATGGAGAAATAGTGTAGTGAATTATTTCATGCACTAAGAAGCTTTTGTAAGTGAAATGTTCTTAGCACATAATCAATACCCCTTTTNTAGCCCATTTTTTTTTTCCTTTTTTTTTTTTTTTTTTATAATGAACTATACTCATACCATTACTATACTGCTTCATGGCAGTAGGAAGCTACCCCACAAGGAAAGCACTAGGCAGTACACATGACCCTGCTACATTTTTTTGTCCCCCACAAAAGAATGAGGAAGCACTTGCATTTAATTTGTTACAGATCTTGCCTTACTAATTGGTAGCAACCAAACACCATCCTAGCAAAGATCAGACAAAGGAAACAGTAACACAGAATAGTGCTACCAGAGAGGAAAAAAAAAAAAAAAAAAAAAAAAAAAAGCTCCCACAGCTGAGGCAGAATAAATCTCCTATTCTGCTTATACTATTATACTTTTGGTATCAGTGACAATGAAATATGTTACTAATTATCCTTCTGTTCATGGAAAGATATGTATGTACCATATTTTACATTGTCTCCTTCATTCTTCTTCCATGCTTCCCTACTAACTCTTCAGGCAAATATTAGCAAAAGAGTAATTTCTTTTTCTTTCCATGCCTGTTCATGAAGAAGACTGAGAAAATCTATTGTACTATCCCTACTAGAGTAGCCCATGAAGATGGTCAGTGTTTAACAGCATTTACCCANCCGTTCAATGCCCTTCATTACTTCTTTATGATCTGCCATCTAAAACATATAATTAATTTGTATTGATCAACAGTTATTGTCTGACTTAATATAGCTAAGTAGTAATTGCCTTAGACTGTGTTTTTGCCTTCATTAGATATGTATTTCATACAAAAAAGTGCAAAAACAAAGGGGCTAAATTCATGTTGTACAAATACACTTTTTTGGTATTTGTTAATTTTTGAGTATTTGAGTTGCAAGCTTTCCAGTTTCATATGAATATGGAATTGGGGCTAAGATTTCCACAGCACTTTTTTTCTTTTGTGTATCTCTAAAAATATAATTTGCATGATAAACTGGTAGACTTATGATCATGCTAATCAAGTTTAAACTTGCCTCAAAGGACTCAGTAAGTGGAATTACCAGAATTACTGACATATTCAAACCATCCAAATCTTGAAAACTTCAGGACTCTTCACAGTCTTAAGCATAAGTGATTCTGAACTACACTGTAATCAGCATATTTAAAAAGACTAATGAGAAGTCTATCCTTAAAAACATAGAAGAATCCAGTTCTCTGCACATCAAGTCCAACCCTTGATCCACTACCACTGTTGTTACCAGACCCTGGCACTGAGTGCCACATCCAGTCTCTTCTTAAAAACCTCCAGGGATGGAGAAACCACCACCTCCCTGTGCAGCCCATTCCAATGCCTGATCACCCTCTCTGTAAAGAATTTTTTCCTAATATCTAACCTAAACCTCCCCTGACAGAGCTTAAGTCCATGCCCTCTTGTCTTAGTAAGAGAGTGCTGTACAGCTGGTTTGCTCTGCTAACTCATGAATAAGAAAAAATTATGATCATACCATGTTTTTCTCAGAGGAAAGCCTAGAGGAAAGGCCTAGAATGGGCCCAGTCCCAGGATGCATTTTCAGTTTAAAAAAGGACAAACTTTACATAGACCTTTACAGAAGATGTGCAAAAATGTTAACAAATTAATGTTAAAAAATTGACTCAAATAAAGTAATTTCATATTTTACTTTGTAAATAACTTTCACAGCCACTAGTAAACATGTAAGTAATCAAATGCTTCTATGCAAACAAGTGCCTGCTTCCTCGAAAATCAGTTTAAATTATATAGACAAGTATTGGCTTATTTCCTTATTTGAAGGGGATTATTAAATTTTCATAAACAGAAGCTACTTACTGTACTTAGGACTAAACCTGAATTTGAGGTGTTAAATCTCAAGTAAAAACCTGGTATTTCTAATGCTGATGTAGAATTGCTTAATTTTGGAAAAATTAATACTTCTTTTTCACTTCTTATCATGCTTGGCTTTCAGTTCCCTTTCCTTTCTGGATCAACTTGATCCCTAATGCTGCTGAGTTAGGGATTTCACCAGCTTTCTGCAGAGCTTTCTGGGGTTATTTTAGTTTTTGACTGCTTTTAATAATTAGCCCAACTTCAGCTGATCTGAATAAAAGCATAAAACTTGAAAACTGTGTAAATGGTGTCTGACGATAGCATCTGATTTGACAAATAAACAACATATTATTCCTGTTCCATTTCCTTACAAAATTATACAGGAACTATGGAACCTACTGGAAACATTCACTGCACGGAAAGGCATTTAAATAGAACTAGTTCTGAGTGGTGATGATTTCACATACCTGAGGCACCCATTTGGACGAAACAAAACTGGTTGCTTCTATTACAGGCAGGCCTGTTCTGGAAAGCTGATTGATTAATTCTATTTTGATATCAGTTGGGACTATCACCTATGGACATGGAGAAATAGTGTAGTGAATTATTTCATGCACTAAGAAGCTTTTGTAAGTGAAATGTTCTTAGCACATAATCAATACCCCTTTTTTTTTTTTTTTTTTTTTTTTTTTTTTTTTTTTTTTTTATAATGAACTATACTCATACCATTACTATACTGCTTCATGGCAGTAGGAAGCTACCCCACAAGGAAAGCACTAGGCAGTACACATGACCCTGCTACATTTTTTTGTCCCCCACAAAAGAATGAGGAAGCACTTGCATTTAATTTGTTACAGATCTTGCCTTACTAATTGGTAGCAACCAAACACCATCCTAGCAAAGATCAGACAAAGGAAACAGTAACACAGAATAGTGCAACCAGAGAGGAAAAAAAAAAAAAAAAAAAAAAAAAAAAAAAAAAAAAGCTCCCACAGCTGAGGCAGAATAAATCTCCTATTCTGCTTATACTATTATACTTTTGGTATCAGTGACAATGAAATATGTTACTAATTATCCTTCTGTTCATGGAAAGATATGTATGTACCATATTTTACATTTACATTGTCTCCTTCATTCTTCTTCCATGCTTCCCTACTAACTCTTCAGGCAAATATTAGCAAAAGAGTAATTTCTTTTTCTTTCCATGCCTGAGAAGACTGAGAAAATCTATTGTACTATCCCTACTAGAGTAGCCCATGAAGATGGTCAGTGTTTAACAGCATTTACCCATTCTGTCATGGCAGAATTGACTGATTGACAATGCAAATACCAGAGATATAACAGCAGTAGAGTAATAGAAAGGCTGATTAACCAAGTACAGGAAGAAATTATATGATTTAAAATCTAACTAAATAGGAATATAACTTTATTCTAGTATAGGAGACAGTTATTAACCCACAAATCAATAAATATATTTATAGTACATATAGTATATATTTATAGTACAAAATAGAAGAAACACAGCAAGCAGGATAAATGTATTTTACACAATGAAAATATAGCTGATAGCACACTCCCAAAAAAGAGAAAAATTACCTTTTCATTTTGTAATCCATCCCTTGGCCCAACTTCTACAATCTTTATGTACTCGGGTAGTCCAGATGCTTGAGATTCCTGAAACACAAATAAATACTGAAACACAAAGCAATAGAGTCACTAAAATTGAAGGTACACCTTGTACTTGTGTTCTCATATGACTCTGGGTATAAAGTCACATCTTGAACGCAACTTTGTTCATAACCTTTAAAAATCTTAGAGAACATGTCCCACACCTTGAGTTAGAGAGTAAAAGTTAAGAGAAGTTATCTGCATGCATGTCCCACTGCTCCTCTGAGGCCAAAAATATTTATTATAAAAATGTGCATAAAACCATAACTGAACATTGTGTTTTACAGAGTGAGAAATATTTCCATTTCACAAAGGTTCCCAAAATGATACAGTCTTCCAAACTTGTAGCTGAACATGCTCAATTTAACTGAACAGTTACTTTTCTGAAAATGTTTGCAAGACAATAAATTTGAAAAGAACAGAGCAGTCGAGAAATGCTGACGATATTATTAATAAAAGATGAAAATAATTCCTCTGCCTGAAGATGAAGGTTTTAAGGAAGGATTCAAAGGAGAACAAGGGAGGCCCCTGGTAGACAAGAAGAATTTTCCAGGTGGAAGGGAAGATCTGAAAAGACAGGAGACCAACAGTGAAAGGAGGGAAGGAAGGCAGCAGTAAGGTCAGAGGGCTAAGGGGAGCATGGGGAGTTGGAGGGGAAGGAAGGAGAAACAAGATCAGAAAAGCAGGTGAAGGGAAATGAAACATCCTTTTTCATTACTTTGCTGCTCTGTTACTGAATCAAATCGACGCGTGTGGTGGGTAACACAACCCGGGCCCTTCAGTCCTGAAATCATTCACAGTAGTTTCTCAGACTGATCCCCAAAAAGCTGTGGCTAACTTGGAACACACTGCCTGCACCTGTATGAGTAGACAGGAGGGATGCAGGCAGCTCCACCAGGAGCTTTGGAGATGCTCTGTTTTTGTATGGAGCTGAATACAAAAGGCGACCCGGAGTCTCTGTGCCAGTGCTGAAAGCCCACGCCAGGCTAAGCACGAGCTCCTGCTGCACCCACCACCTCCTCTGAGGTGTAAATGCCATGGGAAGGACAACACTGGCAGCTCAGGGAGTCAGCTCCTGCCCACAGGAGTCACAGCTTGCCCAGAGTCCAGAAGGCACTTCTGCACTGCACAAATAAACTCATCTCATCTCATCTGCAAAAGGAGGAAAACTCCATTTCTCATCCCTCCTTGGCTAGTATCACTAGGGTTGTTTCAGTCAGACAATAACTAATTTTTTATTCACAGTAACAGAAAATGGGCATTCCTACAGCCCCTACAGTTTTCCCCTGCATTCTCAGTGTCCATGGATGGACGTTAGATCTATGCAGCAACAGCCTCAACTCTAGCCAAAATACAATAAACATATTTCAGAGCATTTACTGTGTATTTATCTGAGCCCAGTAAAAAGAATGGGAAACAGCTGCATAGTATCTATTTGATCATGTGGAACATCTGGAAAGTAAAACTCTGTCAGGTTGTGCTAAGCCCACACTCCCTGACTGTATAAACCTACTTATATGTGAAGGTAAAACCTTCACATATGCTGCACAAGGTTTCCCTTTCTTTAAGTTATTTTCACAAACACGGCATTGCTTCAGCACTATAGGCATAAATCTGGGCTATTTCATGATGCTCAGATTCTTCTTGTTGCAAGACAAATGCCACAGCTGCTCTATGAGTAAAGCTGTGACTGACTACAAAAAGGATTGGGGAAAAAAAAACCGAAAGCAAACCAAAAAAACTAGAATAGACTATGTTAACCAAAGCTTAATTCTTAATTTAGAGCACAAAAAATGTCCATAAAACTTCAGTGGCAAAAAAATTCAATTTTTAGACCAATATCTCATAAATACTATGCAGTTCCTTCTGTCATAAAGGTTTTGCTGAAATCACACATGTGTTCAGGGGGTGTCTGCAGACTTGGATTTCTAAGGTGACAGAAGTTTGGCAGGGACGTTGCCAAAAGGCATACAAGTATTGATATTGATTCTCCACCTGTGATACTACATGTACACAGTCTCTTGGAGCCTCAGTCTAGGTCTCTCACCCTCTGATTTTGTCTACATCCTTCCTGCCCACTAGTCAGTCCCAACCCAAATTCACTGCTCTCGGACACAACACTAAGGACCATGTACAGGATGACTATCACAGGGGGCACGTAGGGGCAGCTCAAGGCAGACAAACTTTACACTCTGCAAGCTGATGACCAAACAGCTTAGAGCAAACATCTTGGCTCTGAGTCCAGGAGAGTCTTGCTTTGCATTGAATTTCATCTAGTTTCATCTACGACACACTGATTGCTCCTGTCTTCAAGATCACTCAGCTTCTCCTGTCTGGCATCCAGTGTGTCACTGATAATGTCTCCTGTCTTTCAGTCTTCAGCAGATCTTACCATCTTGATAGTCTCTGGTGAAATCATTTGGGCGAAACAAAAAAAAAAAAAAAAAAAAAAAAAAAAAAGGGTTAGTGCTATAGAAGAAACATTCTAGAAAAGACCTGAGAAACTCCACCAGCAGTTTTTCTTTTGTCTAATAAATCTGCTTTCTATGTTATCTCTTATTTTCCTCTCAGGCAGTTTCTTACACATCTAACAAATTCTCCACTGACCATCCTTCTCCCCAGAACAACCAGTAATGTCTCTAATGCTGCAATGCTGAAGCTCAGATAACAAGCAAGTAAAAGGAAGGTACATACTTAGGTTCATGTACTTAGGTGTACCATTTATGCATTTTGCATAATCTCCCTATAAAATTCAGAAAAAAATTAGGGACTTTGAGAGTACATGTACCATCTTCTGCTAAGATGACTCTAGCATTTTTCCATTCTGTGGCCTAAGCTGAATCAGAGGAGTAAGTAAGTATCTTTTCACTTTAATCTCCCCTGTCCTATGATTGCATACTGTGTAACTAATGACTAGGACATTCTTGGCAAACTTCCTGAGAAGAAAAAAAGAGATTCCTTGCATTCTTGGGAAGCCTTCTGATCACAGTGTCACACTTACAGAATATTTGGACATGACCTGAAACACAACTGAAGAAGTCACTCTGTGCCAGGCTTAATGCCCTCTGTATTCACTAGGCAAGCTTCACATTCAGAGAACAGACTGAAGTATTTTTAAGAAGTTATGAAGTTTAAACAAGTCTCTTAATTATCTGGATGGCATTAGACCTTAAGCAGGACTTGGGCTTTTTTAACTAGAGATCGAGTTCATGGAACTCTAACTGGAGCATTCCAAATGTGCACTGTCCCCTTGGGTAAAAGGAATGATTTTCAGAACCAACAATGAGACAAACGTAGAGAATTTTGACACATTCAAATAGGTCGTTAAATGGTCTACAGATAATAAATATAAAATCCAAATAGAAATTTTAAAAAATACATTTTTTTACATTTTAAGAGCATAAAAAAGTGAACTTTACAGAAATATACAAGTATTACACAATACACAAGTAGTACAGGATGCTAAACATGTAAGGTAAGTCATCTTGTTTCAGAAAAAAAATATTGACTAAATTGTATTCTATGTAGTATTTTTATGTAACAAGTATAAAATGTAAATATGGTAGGTACTTAGGGGTGACTGCTTATTGAATTACATAGTGGCTCTGTTAAAAAGTAATGTTTGAAATATCAAAAAGGAAATAGTTGACATAAAAGACTAAGAGCCTGGAAAATTTGTTTTTTCCATGTATCAAGCCTTGCCAACGGAGAACTAAAAGCATACAAAACCACAAAAAATGCTTTCCTCAAAACAGAATGCAGCCAAAGAGTCTTTTTAAAAAAAAATTAGAAAAAGGAAAACCATACCATTGAGCCCACAACACCGAATGCCAAATTTCTGTATGGAAACATTTTTCCTGATCTATAAATAGCTGAAAATTCACGTTTATTAGAGAAAATCCTAGTAACCTGTAATTATAGCAGAATAATCTTCTTAACATAACCATAAATGTAATCAAATTAAAGACACACACTTTTTCAAGCTCTCACTCCTTCACTATTTCTGGTAAATGTGCTGAGGTTCCTACAGCCTTCTGATTTTCATTCCATGCAGCTCATTTGTGTGGACACTAATAGCACTGTCAAATATTCCCCGGAGATGCTCAAAAGTAACTGAAAGGACCAAAAAGTAAGGGGGAAGAATCTGGAGATTCAGGTCTTTTCCATCTTTCTAACCAAGCAGATGAAGCACTGCTTTCCTTTTCCACAAGGTGGTGTTCTGGCACAGAGCACAACTGAGCAAAGGTAGATGCATCTTGTACAAACAAGAATTATTCAGGAGAGCAGTTTTAACCATGGATCAACAGGGAAGTGGCATAATAATTCCATGCATGTAAGTGCAGTGACATGGGCAAATGCCCCAAAACTGGGAGAAGGCTCTGAGATTAATATGATTGCTGGAAGGAGAACAAAGAGAACATGGTCAATCTTTGGAACACACAGACGTGTCTAAACTTCACAAGACACAGAGGAAATAAACAGGATGAAATTAAAAACTTAGTCCATAAGGGAATACTGATTGCAGGGGTATTGCAGGGACAACTTTATATAGTTCACAGTATTGGAAGACAGAAAACCTATTCATTACCAAGTTAACCATGGGGGAAATGAGGAAGATCCACTTATGGGATATAAATAGCACATACAAACAATCAGAAAAGAGTGGGACACATCTGATTAATATCCCTCAGTAAAGATAAACTGAGTATTTGTCCTGGAACTTCTGCCAGGACAGACCAATGCTGCTGACATGACCAATGGAAAAACAGCAGCCAGGAATAGGCCACGACTAGTAAAGCCACTCATCAGTCTTCAATAAGTAAATTTTTCTTTTGTATCATTGCATATCCATGACCTGAACAATAACACAGAAATACTACAAAGCAACTGCAAGTGTTTTACACAAAAGGTATGAAACTTAAAAATCCATTGACATACTAGAGAAATAAATATTATACAGTTCAATAAAATCAATAACACAGTGTTTAAGACATATTGTATCTGATGATGCCTGACTAATTAAAAGAATTTTTGCATATTGTCCTTTACAAATTCTATAGCACTTATTTCTCAATCCTAATAATTTTAAACCCCCCCCCAAAAAATGCTTTTTGTAAAAGAGAAGAAGACAGAGAGTAACTGAGTAAAAAGTTTTATAGAAAAGGACTGGGATATTAAAATTAATAACAAAAAAACTAAACACGTGTCAGTAACATCATCCTATGCCATAGATAAAACACTGGCTTGCCACTTAATGAGTAGAAATATTGTGTCTAGTTTTGGACAAAAAATAATTTTAATAACTTCTTTTTAATCACAATAAAAATAATTTAACGCTACTTCAAAAAATAATTAAATCAACTGGAGATCAGTAGGAAAGTAAAATACAAAATGAAAGTAAAACATTACAGAATTAAATTAGTTAAATGGAGAGTTAACTTACATGGTATAAACTAAATGATCATGGGGGTCAGAAAGGATCTCTGAAGATCATCTAGTTCAACAACTCCTGCTCAAAGCAGGGTAAACTAAAGCAGGTTGCCCCGAGCCATGTTTAGTTGGACTTGAATATGTCCAAGGATAGAGATTTTTGGGCTGTGGTTCAAGTTTTGACCACCCTCATAGTAAAAAAGACTTCTGATCTTTAAATGGAATTTATTGTACTTCAGTTTGTGCCCATTGCCTCCAGTCCTGTCAGTGACTTTGTGTTCTTTATTAACCCCACTAAGTACTGGTACATATTAATAAGACCCCTCTGAGCCTTGTTTCTAACATTAGAAGCTCTAACATGTCTATTGTCATTTCATTAATCATCAACTTATGAAAATGGTACTAGGCACACCTATTAGGCAACTGAACAGAGCTCCTGAATGGTTCCTCCATGCAGATGTCTAAATTAGGTATGGGAGATGTCTAAATTTCTACTGCAGCTGAATGACACAAAAAATAATTAAGGTCACCCTAAGGTTCACACTTAGTTGCTGATGATCTCAGTCACCAGGTCTGTAGAACTGCTTGGGGACTGAAAGCTAATCCAGAAGAGAACAGGTTTCTTGTGTATTTTACAATGTACAATATGTGCCTACCCCTCAAGTACACATCCATATATCCCAGGTGTTTCAAACACAACTATGTTTAGGCATCTGATTCCTGTCTTACATCTGCGCTGGCTATCATAGGAACTTCAGCTGCTGTAGACACCTACTTATGTGTGAACTCAGACATCTTAATTCCAGACATCTGCTTCAAATGAACTATACGCCGTCTAATGAGTTATCAAGACAAATCAAAGGAATTTTTTTTTAGTTCCTCCAAGAGCTCTGTATTTTTTTGCATTTTTGCATTTTGTCATTCTAAAATCAGTTTTCACGCTTCCTTGCTTACAAGATTCCAAATCCATCCTGCTGTCACATTTCATCTTTGCCACTAAACTCTTCCTCAGTGAAAAACTGGAATAAAGATAAATATATAAGAGAGGAAATAACATTATCCCTTGTAGCTGATAATTTCAGTTGAAAACACTGCCTCAGCAACTGATGCCTTACATATCAACAATTTTCCAGGTATATGAAAGGTAACATGTAGCACATGGATATTTAAGCAGAACCCAATGAAGAGGATTCTAATTCCTCTTTCAGAGCAACTGGCCCAATTTCTGTTCCTCTGCCCAAGCTATGCATTAGAAGCAATTCAGATCAACTGAATTCTCACCTCCTTGTTTTGCCATAACTCCTCTGTAATCAATGGACTGACACTGATCCAGGCCTTGACCCAGGGACTGACGTTCTAGTTTGAAATTGGGCCTCTCTCATCAGTACAGACACGTGTGATTGTCACTGGGCTGGGTAGTCAATGCTGATTACCATCATGGGACCAAATCCTCACCCTGACTCACTGACCTGCACTCCCCACTTGGACCTTGGACCTCCCTTATCATCACAAACTTGCCTGATAACCTGTAATCCTGCTTGAACCTGGCTACCACCTCTGGGCCTACCCTACTTACCTCACATAGCTACTGAGGGACTGGTGACCTGCCAGACCTGTCACCACTGCCAGCTCCCTTAGGGAGCTGTTTGCCTTACTCCCTGAAAAGCAAACTGAGAGAAATTTTATGCCAAAGTTTATTGGAATATCTGACAATTGCTTGCTGACATTCAGTTCATATAAATACCCTCAGAGCGTTTCTTCACCCCAGGCATAGATCGTAGATGCTATGAGTAGAATGCAGCCTATTTCTCCCTCTCTTTGCCCACTTCTATCAGATTTATCTACAAAGAAAGTGCAGTAGTTGATAATGGCACTGTAAGCAGAAGCTTTGCTGATGGAGACCAGTAGTAATACATACTCCAGATCACAGCAGCAGCAACTAAGTCTGAATGCTAGTGCTCTGTACACTAACTTTCTCTCATCCTGCTGGATCTCTGATCCTCTCATCCAGTGGAGACTACAGCTATTAGATGCTATGAGAATAATCCCAAAGGATAATGGTTTTGTCAAGCAATAAACAAGGGATTTGACACAAAAAAATACCCCCAAATCCAACAGTAAAAAATATGCAAGTACAGCTCCACTCATAAGTGAGAAACTGAGGCATAGTATACAGTTGTGCTAAATGACTTACTGCAGTGAGACTCACCCGAGGTGCACCAAGTGTACAACTGATTTCACACAACAGGATGTCCCAGGTCTCAGCAAAATGTAACACGATGTAACAAACAAAATAAGCAACTACCTTCTATGTGAAAGGACATTTCTTTCAGGCTAAACACAAAATAGCACACTTTCCAAAAGAGTTACAGAGTTAATAAATCAACATAATTTCTGCCTGCAGGAGTCTATCTGAGGGAATAAGAGAAGGAATTCCTCACTTCTCAGGCTACTTTTCTTCATACTAGATCAGAAGAGTTCAGATCTCACATACTTCATGTGAAACACCTGCTGAATATTGTTTTCTATGATTTGCAGTTTACCCTTTTGCTGACAGTGGAGACACAAACAAAATCTGCAGCTGCCTCCAACATACAACTTACCTCAGACAACCAATTCACATGAACTCGCCTTGAACTATGAACACACAAACTGAAACCCTGCCTCTTGCCACTTTCTTTAATTAAAAGAGTAGTCATATATTTAAATACTTTTTGGAAGTGTCTACTTTCATTTTTATTTTAAAAGCACAAGAATAAGCTCTAGTAATTTACTTACTTATCTTTAAAAACATGAGAGGATGGCAGATGCTTTTTGCTGTGCTTTTTTTCATAGCACATCAAAGACTAATGTGATGTTCATTCTCAGACTATTTCTCACTCCCCCCTTCCATGAGCTCAGAACTTCAAGAGTTCTCTTTTTTTTTTTTTTTTTTTTTTTTTCCTTTTTTTTTTTTTTTTTTT
>JAAWXA010000001.1:75235836-75247523 GCA_038090715.1 Florisuga fusca | reverse complement strand
GAGTAGTCGAGACCCATAACAGTTTTTTTAATTAAAATCCTGTTATGGGTTTCGAATGTGTTTTGAGTGTGTTCTACTACTCTTAGTCAAACAAATTACATAGTTTACCATACTGACCTTGCAACACTATTCTCCTGTATTTTATAGTCTTCGCAATTTCTTCATAAAATAGATTTTCTTCTTGATGTCTCCATTACTTGAAGACAACACAAAAATGTAACTATCTCTTCCAAGAATGAAGAGCTACAATGAACTAATACAGTGGTCAGGTGTTTCTCCCAGTAGCAATACATAAAACCACAAAATATGGATTATTCTTTACCTTCAGTTCTGATTATATCCTTGTTTTGTATCCTTGTTTTGTAACTTTTCATATATTGCTTTCAACCCCCCAAGCTGTGCAAAGCACAGATACAGTGAAATGACAGAACACAACCAGTGGTTATATCACAGGTACACAGAAATTGCTATGCTAGATAGAAAATGAAGAAAAGTTGTATTTTCCACTTTACGTAGTGGAAAGGAGCAAAATCTATTAAGACCATCGACTCAAAATATAAACATTCATGAAGAAACATACATAATATTATTACATACAATGCAATTAATAGTATTATTTCAAACATTAGGAATCAATATTATAGGAAAGTATAGACATAAATACGAACATTCTAGATTTATCATTAATTTACATATTTTTATTGAGTTTTAAATATTGCTCAAATATTTTGATTACATTTTTTAAAAAAGCCAGTAGAACAATATTAGAAAATGTGTCTAAAAATTATTATGATGTGAAGATATTTACAGTCCCCTGAAGGCCTTTAACTTTAGTAAGCAGAGGTAGGAAATGTGAAAACTTCACGAACTGCATAAAGTTACTCATTTTAATTTGTGATTATCAAAATCATGCCAGTCCATGCTACATTTTAACAATACTGCCAAGGACAACTTGTCACGTGTCAGTAGAGTAACACAAACAACTCTGGTGGTCATGCCTTAAAATTTGCTGAATACGAACTCCAGTGGATCACAAAATTCCACAGGCAGATGCAGGCTTTTGAAACTGCTGTTCTGAGAGCCCTGCAAAAAGGAAATCTCAGAAACTGGGAAATTAATGCCTCACAGACAGCTCTAAGAGTGACTGCAAACCATGTCCAATTCTCTTCCATGATGTTGGACACTCTGACAGAAAAATAGTAGTATTACAGGACAAACACTCAGAAGGATAAAATCAAGTCCAAAGACTGTTAATGCTCTTAGAAAACAAAGAAAACTGTCCTTTAATATTAATGTCAGTTTTTTACATAAAAGTACTTCCCATCTGTCAGAACAAAAAACCAGACCAAATCTGTCAAATAACTGTCTCCTGGACGAGTATGAACTTTCTGAATTATCACTGATGACTTGACTTACTGTCTTCTAAAAAACATTTGTTGCTATTTTCAGTAAATGAAGAGCATATGGAATCACAGACATTTGAAGACAAGTGTGAATTGCAGCTAATTATTTAATGCAACAAAAAAGCAGACACATGCTGTAGAGTCCCAGATAATTTTTGATAAATTGCAGAATAATGATGGAGGTGTATTACTAGAGTCAGGTGGTAGCAGAGGCATAGAGAGCCACAGTTAGACTTGTGTTGCAATGAAACAATGGAATAATTAATAATAAATGGTACCAGAGACCATTTATAAGAGATCAATACAGTCACTTTAGCAAAAATTAAAAATGTATTTTCAGGACATGGTGCATGCATTACCTTTTCCTATTTCCCTAAATGCTTCCCTTGGCTAACAAGCAGCATTTCTCCATTAACCAAGTTAATTTGCAGCCAACTCACTGTCATCCAGATCCCCATCTTGGTTAAAGCCTGGAAAAGCAATTATACTTTGCCATCTGGGCTGGATGAGAAGCATGCAGAGAACTGAGATCAACAGAATACTGATGACACTCCAGACAAAACCTCCCACACTTTCCTTTACTATTATTTATGGTAATAGTATTATGGTGTGTATGGCGTTTTACAGGCAAGACTGAAGACAGAATTTTAGAAGAGAGAAACAGTGGTGTTTTTCCACACACACTGAAAAAGCAGAGACATGATCACCCTTAAAAGACCAACATGTGAAAGTAATTTGCCCTTTACTATGCTCTGGGATATCAATGGGGAGAAAAGTTAATATAGCCAGCCCATCTACCCTATCAGATAAGTCTCTTTAAATACATCACTGTCAATAAAAGTGTGTTATGCATACATCTTTAAGAACTCGAGTAAAAAGCTGGATAGAAATCAACTATTCTCTATTACTATTGTATTCAAAATCACCTTCTTGTGTCCAAAGGCAGTGCCTAAAACATCAAGGAAATCTTTAATTCAAGTACAACTGGCCCACAACTATGTTTACCATACTTCTCTTCCCAAAAAATACTGATAAAAATGACAGTAGGTTAATACTACTGTAAGCCACTGTTGGCAACTCATCCTTCATGAGAATTTCAAATTCATAAACCTCTTTAGAACAATAACATCTGCAAAGTGTTACCATAATAATTTCCCAATAGTAGGGAGCAAATTATGCTATCTTGAATGCTACACCATTCTTAATATTATAAAAATGTTACATTTTCACAATGGAAACAATCAAATGTGAGCATATTTCAAGAACATAGTTTTCTGCCCATTTAACTGTTAAAAACTAGAGTTGTTTAAAATTCTCCTTTTATAAAATTTAGAAAAAACCCATAATGCCTTATTTTTTAATAAAAAGTTTTTAAAGTGTATCACTTTCATGAGTTTATTAAAAAGTACTTACATCATAATGATATGTCACAGCTTCTGCTGAATAGATGCAATTTCCAGTTTACTACATTAGATTTAGTATATTCTAATCATGCAAACATGAAAATTGTGGAGTGGAGCAAGAAGAAAGTGGACTGACACTATCAAAATTACAAGAAAGACAAAAACAAAGTGGGATCATTTAATTTCAGACTATTTGAGAAGATTAAAGTTTCCCATTATGAGATTTCCTAAATTTTTTATTGCTTCCACTACTAAATTTCACGAAGTTAGGAAGATTTTTTTTCAGCTTCCATATTCCAGATAATAAATTGTATAACAATGAGGAAGAAATTTCTGCTGTTGTAAAACTGCTAATAAAACCAGAGGGTCAGTTTTAACGAGGCATGAAATAAATAAATAAATAAAATCTAAAAGAATTATCACAAATTGTACTTTCATTTTACTGCGACACAATCTTAACCAGAGGATTGTTCTAAACTCTGATGACAGAGAATATACTTAGGGGTTAAGTGACAAACCAGCCATACTATTCACTAAGCTCAAAACGTCCTGAAATGTTAATGTCAGAATTCCAGTGGACTTTAAGACATTTGAACTTAACTAACTACAATGTGTAACTACACATTAATGTCTACAGGTGTGCTAGGTATCTCAATAAAGTCAATTTACATATTCACATCCAATGTTTTAAGGTTCCCTTAATACAGCATGTAGGATGCAGGACCTGTGCCTTGTTTTTGGCAGCGGGAAGCAAAGCTTAAACAACATCAGCAATGAAGCATGACCAGCTGAATTGAGCCATTTCTCAGAAATGCCAAAAGCATTATGAAACAACTTAGCTGCATAGTAAGGACACAAGTCAGATGGCTAATTACAGCCAACTACTGCATTTGAGATGCAACCCACTTAAATACTCACTGAGCCAGAAGGCACAGGTTTCCCTCATACCCTGTTTAGTACCTGCCAAACCTACAAGCAATCTCAGCTAACTTAGGGCATCTCACATGATACCAGACAAGTGTGCTTAACCAACTGAATTAAGTCCTAGGCAGTGGGACAAGAGACAATCCTGAATCACCAGCTGACTTCTCTCTGCATAGCCAAGAGCCAGCTAGTGTAGTACCTTAACTTTCCATCATCTTCATACCATTCAGGGCCAAGGAGTGAGACACATCAGGCCAAAGGAATTTGCCTACCCTCTCTTCTTTCCCCAGAAAATTCTTTGTGTAAGCTGTTTTGCTTTATATGAAGCCAATATACAGTTCAATTCAAATTATGTTCCCAGGCTTTTAAAAATTCAGCTGTGATCAGCTGTGGATTCTGTTAAACCTTTTTCCTAACCCCAGTGTTCCACATGATATACCTTCATCACTTACATTGCTCCCCAATTTCTCACATACTAACACCTATATTTAATCTCATCTTAACTACTTGCATTAAAAGTAGACCCTAAAGCCACATACAGTACCTTTCCAGATGCTGCTGTGGAATTATTTCCCTATGGGTTTCACCTAACATTCCACCAGTGTCCTCTAACGCTTCAGTCCACACATCTCATGCATTCAAAGCCTTTAAGGGTTTTTTTTCCAAGAAACTCATAAACTAACACCTTTATTTCCATACAAAACAGCTAACATCTGTGAACAAAAAACCAGTCAAACAAAGAAATGGCTACCCAGCAGAGTTTATTACCAATGCACCTTTTAGCAGTTTTTGCATGTAATAAATTTGGGGGGTTTTGTCAAAGAGCTGTTGAGAATCACTCTCATAAGTATATTTAATCCAAATAACAAATTTAAATGTAATATAATGGAGTAACTTTCACTCATTCACACCAAGCCACAAAACAAATCCCCATTTAACAAGGGAACTATTTTTAAAAGTATCAGTTATAACAACGTTATGACAGTAACTATAATCTACTCCTTAACTCCAGCATCTTCTGGAACATTAGAACTTTGGTCACAAACTACAATCAAAATCTTCACTAGCCATTATTCTGTATAACCCAGTAATAGTCTGAAAAGTCACGAGCTGATTACTTCCAACACTAATACTTTAAGACTGAAAAATAAACCTTATAAAACTATCCCTGAAATGTAAATCATGCATTTATCAGTTTTCTGATTCCTTTCAAGTGAAAGATCAGAAGACCAGATATTCAGGGGAAAGAAAAGGCTGTATCTGATTCATAATCTCATATTTAATAAACTATTTGTGAAAACTTATGTAAAATCAACATACTACAAAATAGAAAAAGTTTTATCTCCACTGCCCTACTTAAAGCATGCACCACATTTTGACATCTCTGCCCCAAAAGGACTTTACATTAATATAGTGGTAATAAAATATTTCCCTTTTGCTGGAAAGCAAGAATGCTGAATTAGCTTTCCTGGTACTTAGCACAGTATGAAAGGTTGATTTTGATCATGGAGCTACAGGCCTCATATTACATGCTCTTATCTCAGAAATTCCAGATCAGCCAATATAGCAACCTTTTCAGATTTCCAATATCCTGCTGAGTTTTTCTATGTGACAGAAAATGGCTGGATTAGACAGCCAGAGAGAACCTTTCCCTATAAATTTGTGCCTGATAGCTTTTTATTCTCATTCTTAAAATTTTTCTGTTCCACTGTTTTCTGAAATTCATTAATAGGTGAGCCTTACTGAGCGTGTAGTATTTTGTTACACTGTGTGTCAAGGTCCACGTATATATTACCATGTGCACTGGCACACACTGTAAGGTGGTACACATTCCCCAGTAAGTTCCCAATACCACACGCCTTCTTTAATACACATTTCTTTCATACTTCATTTATCTTTTTTAATATACATTTGGGGGAAAAGAAGAATGCTAAAGAAAATATTTCACCTCTGTTAAATGAATGATAGAGCTAAACAATAGAAGCACACGGAGCCTGAAGTACTAAACTACTTTTCTGAAGTCCCACATGGCTTCTTTAAACAGAACTCTTTCCACATTTAACACATCAAAGGATGTCAATAATCTTCAATTCCTAAAATTTCAGAAAATCATCACCTTTGTTAAACGCCTCAAATATTTATGTTGTGAAAGAGCAGAGGGTGACAGGAACTCATTTCAACTTTATCTCTAGACTGTGCCTATACCGCACCAGTTTCTCAGCGCATAATACTCACATAGAAACTGAAATGTGAACACACACTTTCATAAACAAGTTAATCTTTCAACAGAGATGTGGCAAGAACTGGAGATAACTTCCTCCTCTGAAACACCAAAAAAGTCCTATCATTAAAACTGAGAGAAAATAAGTCTTACTTCATTCTAGGTACCAGCATTCCACCTTTAAGCCAAGTCTAAATAAAAAAAAAAACAACAACTTGTGATCCAAGCCACTGTGGAGGCAACTGTTACTACTATTTATTAGTCAACTTATCAGACACTTCAAAGATACAAAATTCCTGTAGTCTTATAAGGCACTTGTGAGATTTCTTTACCTTAACTAGAAACTACGTGATCCACAAACTGTAAATAAAATCCTTCTTAAAAGCTGAGATAAAGATAATATTCCCATTTATTTCAGTCAGAATTAAATTCGGATCTAGTTGATCTTAGACAAGTCATTTATCTTCACTCTCATCTAAGCCAATGAGAAAGTTAATTAAGAGGAATGATCTCAAGATGTATGAATTTTAAAATGATGATTTGATATATGGGGTGTCTGAAATTAATCTTTTTCCTTGAGCTGGCAAGAGAGGAAATGAACATCACTGTGCCCATATGTAGGCTTTGAAGGAGGTGGAGGTGGGACAAGTCAAAAACAGGATCTCACCAAAAAACAGATGTTGGGGCTGAGTAGAAATTTCCTATGTTTTTTTTAATTCCCAAATTTGCAAAGCAAGATCTGTGAAATCCTTTACAACATTTCCAGCTCTATTATAAAGTTAGGCATATTAGGTTAGGCATTAGGAAGAAATTCTTTCATTTGAGGGTGGTGAGACACTGGAACAGGTTGCCCAAGGAAGTTGTGGCTGCCAGGAAGTGTTTGAGGCCAGGTTGGATGGGGCCCTGAGCAACCAGGTCTGGTGGAAGGTATCCCTGCACGTGCAGGGGGGCTGGAACTAGATGACCTTTAAGGTCCCTTCCAACCCAAACCGTTCTATGATTCTATGAAAGTTCTAATCCCACATAACAATCCCAATGTAGGATAAACCTGTATCAACTAAAAAGGTCCTGTTATCTTTCTACTGTTTCCAATCCAGTGGCACAGCAGTACTACAAGTCAGTGACTCCAGTGACAAGCAACTTTAGGTCAAACTTCAGACTCTTAATTGCTAACATCCTATTTGGCACCTTTAGCAAAGCAGTGACTTAGCCTTTGGGGACTTACTCTGTTCTACATTTTATACAGCAACACTCTTGAGCATAAAGAATACCTGGCTGAAAAAAACTGGCATGAGTTTACTGACTGGATCTTATACAATGGAACCTCCTCTTGATTCAATAAAGTTTTGGAAAGAGCCGAATACTGACCTCTTTCTTCTCAAGTTAAATTCAGAGGGATTGCAGTTTTGTGTTTTATTTACTACCTCCAGTGTCAGCATGTACCAAATGCTATTTATAATTTATTCTACTTCATTTTTATATTCATATTTATAACGTTGCATGCTTCACATCTTGCAAACATTAAAAAAAAAAAAATGTTGCTCAGGAACCTGCAGCAAAACAAAAAAAGTTCCATTCTTGTAATGCATTCATCAAGAAAAAGATCCACCTACTGAATTATATATTGACAAGGCTTCCCCACACAGAGGAATATGAAGGGCTTTTAAATCAGGAATTTATGTATCTTAAATTACATGAAAGACAATATAAAATCTATACACCTTGGGAGTTCAGGATGAAAACACAGAATGAGGGAACAATGGTGGGTAAAGGAGAGAAAAGAAACCCAAGGATACAAGATCTTTGTCCCATCCAATTAATGTGCTTGCTCTATATGGATTTCATTAAGTCTCTTTAAATCCTGTCATCCCTTTAAAAAGTCAAGAAACAAGAATTCTGCATACAGAGTTCAGCACATCTAGCTTCTTTTTTCTCTATGCACTTTATGTGCAATTAATTTTCAGCAAATCAGAAAAAAAAAAGTAAATTACGAGGTATTTCTTGCATATTGTAGTTATAATGATAAAAATACAACTACAATATTGTTGACAGCAAATTTTTATATTACTTCTAAGCTAAATGAATTAAATAGAAAATTAAAATAATCCAAACAGTTATTTAAAGAAAGCCTGCAAGTGTGAATTTGTTCCTGGAATATATAATTATGTGAAGGTAAAAAGAACATAAAATATAGTATGTCTCAAATCACTTGCTCTGAGGTGTAGCTAAAAGATTCAAATAAAACAGACATGCCTTATCCCCTAAGGTATCATAATACCATATGCCTCATCTTTTATGCTGTAATTTGAAACAAAAATCAACCATCAAATATATAAGTTGGTTAAGACAAATACACATAATTGTCATATGGACTGTGGCTTTCATTTTTTTTCTTGAGTTTCCTTAAATTTGAGAGGTTTCTAGCATATGTTTAAAATGTGATAGTACATTGAAAAATACAGCAAATAAAATCTGCAAAATGAAGACAGTTGTGTCCAGCTGGTGATCCAAGAGTGTCATGCAGTGAGGGGATAAGGAAATCTCAAACTATGTGGCTTAGGTCTGGATATTTAGACCTAAGATATTTATATGTAGTATATAAACCATTGCAATCCAGGCACTGAAACAGAAGTTATCTGCCTAAACTAGAGGATCCAAGATTTTGCCCATAATTATACATATTTATCATGTAGAATTTGTGTTCCTCTCCAGTGGAAACTGGAGTTACACTGGAGACAACTCTGCAGTGTTGCCTCCAAAAGAGACAATCATGTACACTGCTCTTTCCAATGACAACATTCTGGACAACTGTTAATAATTCTGGGTATTGTATCCCACATGACAGCCTAAATCTGTGTCTGAAATCCTACAGGATAACACACCACACATTAGCATTTTTTTAGATAGATCTATGCCTCCTAGAGTCACAGCTACATCCATCAGAGCAAGAAACTAGGGTTTTATTTTTGGCTTATTTTTGCTTTCCTTGTGGTAGATTTAGGCAGTCCTCACAAAACTGTGTAACACTTAATGTACTCCTAATATACTACACCTCTGTACAAGTAGCTAGTGGCACATTAAACCACAATGGTCTCAGAGACAGATGTTTATCACAGAACTATGTTTAACCAAACCACTACCCTCTTGTACAGTAGAGTAGGATGCATTGATTTAAAGTATCAAAAGATGAATATTCACATTCTGATCTTAACTAATTCTATTTCTTCCAAACTACTGTAAGCCATGGAATGTAATTAAAAACTGGATTTGGAATTGTCTCTATTTGACATCATTTAAGTACTAGACCTCTATTCCTCATTATATAAAATTTAAAAGTTTTTAAGGATCCAATAATTTTCACTATGGAGACCATATCATATAATCCTTTTTCTAAACCTGAATCATACAGGTTATTGACCTTCATTATTTTAATTGAAAAGTTATTGAATAATGTCACCAATTGATACTTAGCCTTTTGACTTCTGCTCTATATTTAATATGTGGACAGGTTATAAGCATTTGTTTGTGCAACATATACCTTTATTTTAAGGACCAATTTCCTCTTCTTCCCTCCCTGACTTCCCATTCTCCATGTCTTAACACTAGATATCAAACAAGCCAAAGTCATTTTGCATTTCATCACCATTTTCCTGATCATTCCAGTGGTGCAAGACCTACCTTGTCCTATCTGGAATTCAATTCCTTGAACATGACTAACCAAAACTGAACAAGCCTTAGCCTTTTGCAATGGCACAAACATTTCCCTGTTTGACTGGAAATACTTGATCTGACACATACAAGGACTTAATTTGATTTTTTAAACAGCTGTATTGCATTGGCAGCTCATTGTCCTCCTACGATTTATGAGTATTTCAAGGTTCTTTTCTCCTTCAATTGCTTCTAAGTGATAATGTCACAATTTCTAGTTTGGGTTATTAGTCCATTAGTCTCAAAGTACCTAGTCACTCTGTATCCGAGAAATTCAGCTCAGTGTCTTAGCTATTCAGATCTTCCCTTTTGTGTGCATAAAATTCCATTTAAACCTACATGAAAAGAACACTATGTCTGTAGGATGAGACCAATGTCAGTTGCTCTCAGACCATCTTTCCTCCCAGCCAGAGGACAACCATCAACAGCACTGACTACTCTATTTTTTCTAGACTAGGTATTTTTTACCTAACGCAGAGAAGTCTAAATAAAAGTGAAATAGACATTAGTAAAATCTACCAACAAATAGTATAAAATTCTCTACTTTCTACCTAGCCATTGGCCCAATTACCTTCTATTTTCACCTTGTCAAATATCTTTGCTCCTCAAGCAATTCTATGTTTTGAAGTCAAATACAGTTGTAAAAATACTATAGTATTATTGGCTAAATAAAACAGGAGTAATGAAATGTTTTTTCCACTTTTACAGAAATAACTGAAGGAATTCTGGTTTTTTTCCCCCAAACTCAGTGCTGGATAGACACTATTCACAGGGAATTTTGACAGGTGGACGCTACATGGAGTTCAGCTATACAAAGCTCTGTGTTCACAACAGTTTTAAGTACTTCATATGTGTAGCTTTTCAGGTATTATGTCCAGATCCTCTGAAGCAAAATTACAATGCTGCCAGCTACCGTGGCACTCAGAACATTGTATTTTTCATTATTTCCTGACCTCTGAAATTACATTGCTACTGAAAAATTGAAGAAGTACCCCCAGTATATCTGAAAGGTGTAGGAAAAAGAAGGTGCAATGAACAAAAAGTGGTTTTTTTTTTAAGACAGAATTTTTAAACTAATTTTGTTCTATGCTTGGCACATGTTTCTTAATGTTCGAAGCACTGATCACTGGAGTCAGACTCAGAATGAATGACAGTTCAGACACAATATTCTCCAACAATTAAGTGTCTTGTTATCACAAAGGCAGCGCCGTGCTCAAAATTTAGTACTTCATATTACATTTTCCTTAAATGTCCTTCCACACTGATGCAGCTTCTCCCTAAAAGCAAATGGCAGCTTTCCCTTTCCTTCAATTCTTTTCTTCCAAAGACATGGTTAAGAAAGCCATGGCCTATAGGCATCATTTGGCTGGCCACCTGGCCCCACATCCCTCCTGATCTAACTTCCTCTTCCACTCACCCTTTTCCAGCCACCCTCCACAACTGTTGGTAGCTGAAAGACAGGAGAGCAAGCAACCATTTTCACTCATCCCTCCATGACAACCTCCTCAATCTCCTGCTCACCCCAAGCCACAAGGAGAATACAGCTGCTCCAGAGGAGCTGACTCTCTCACTGCACCCTTACAGCTGCCGCCACTCACTACCCCATGGGCCCACCACACTCCAGTTCGAGAAATACAAACTCTGGGGAGCAAGGGTGATGTATCTGTCATCCTACAACTTTACTGTTCACACAGTGGATATACTGTGTGAAACAGCTGTGGGCAACGCAGATGAGTGGATTTCTGCAACGCTGCCTCATCCCAGCCCCCATCGCAACTGGAGATGCCCACCTCTGCGTGCACTACTCGTCAGCACACCAGCCATCCGCTGAAATACTGGCCAGGAAAGGCCCTGGGGACAAGAGAGGGAGCCACCCCTCCATGCAAACCCTTGCACCCTGCGGTGGCCGTCGGGAAACCTGCGGGTCTCCCAAGGATCAGGGCGAAATGGTGGAACAAGCTGGAGGGACGCAGAGTACGTGCGTCAGGGGGCGAGGCAGCGGCGAAGGGGCGGCGAGGGGGCGGCGGC
>JAAWXA010000001.1:75169399-75235821 GCA_038090715.1 Florisuga fusca | reverse complement strand
AGCGGACGCGGGGTATCTCGGCGGCGGCGGGGAGCAGCCCGCACGGAGGGCGCCGCGGGGCCGCCACCTCTCCTCACCGCCTCCTTTTCACCTTCCCCGACGCTTGTGCTGAGCTCTGGCTGCTCGCGTTTGGTGCGGGCTCGGCCGGCACCACCGCAGTCCGCCACAGCGGGAGGAGAGGGAGGAGAAGACCCCGAGGAGGCTCGGGGACCCAGCGGGCCCAGAGCCCGGGAGAGGCTTAAGCATGGGGACGGGCAGCCGTCCCCCCCTCAGCCCGCTCGGCCTTGGGAAATGGGGGTCAGTCGTTTGAAAGCTTTGACAGAAAGCTTGAGAGAGAGGAGCAAGGAGAAGGGACGGGGCTGCTGCGAGACCAAGCCCGCTTGCCCTGTGTGGGATCCTGGGGCTACACAAAAGATGCGGAATAAAACCCGTCGTGGTCGCTCCGCCATGCAGGTGGCGGTGGCTGCTCGCACGCTTGCACTTACGCGTTTCATTCGGGTAGCAGAAACTTCGAACGTAGCAAATTGAATGTTTTTCGGGTTTTAGCAGCGCTCTCAGAAGCAGCAAGTTATATTTTGTCATCTCCTTCAGCTTTCATTGTGTCAGCCAACTTAACACACTCAAGTGAAATACCGTATGCATTGGAATTTGTTTCTGGATCGTTCATTTTCCGGGGTATTGGGGATTTTTTGTTGAATTCACTACCTTCCCCTGTCATTTTCTGCAAAAGGTTACCAGATTTGCACCCATCTCCCTGTTGCAGTCATTTTGTGATAGACACGATGCTCTGAAATCACCTTTTTATTTTTGCTGTTTCACATTACGAACTGTTTTGTGCATCCAAAGCCTCCCTGTTTCTGAGGGATCTGCGTGCTTATTCATTTACTGTGACTTTTTCAAGGGTAGTAGATTTTCAGAAATAAAATATTTACAATTTATTTTAAAATATTGCTAGTGAGCATCTCTGCAATTTTAAATTTGGCCACAGAAAATTGCCAGGGGTTTCTCTGCTGACTACAGTCTGAGTCAGTATGTATTCTGCCTTCTTGCAGCAAAATATTTGTGTATTAAAAATTCTCATATTTTCACAGTTGCAAATTCCACTAAATTTTCATTAAGTTCTGACTCTGGGTATTTACTTTAGTCTTGTTACCTGTCCAGGTAGGGATAAATTGAGCAAAGACTATCTGTAATAGCAAGCCTTTTTTTTTTTTTTTTTTTCTCCCAATGGGAGGCAGTTTATCTATGATAAGGTACACATGAAAAGCACTTTATTGAGGTACATAATTTTGTTTTGCACTTTACTATACATTTTTACACTGGACAATTTCTGACAAACTTCTTGAAAACAATGTGCCACTGGATATGCTGAAAAGAAACATCTTTAACTGAAATTCCAGAGTTGTTGGGCAGACAAAGAGTATATATCAGACATAGTTTATAAAGTAATCCCCGATAATCTGGGTTCTCATGCAACATATACTCATTGCTTTTTCTGTTGCACCTCTCATGCTCCCTAAAATCAAAATTTGTTTTTCACCCTTGCCAATTTAGCAGTGAATTTTTCAACTAATGCTTCTAATTCCATGAACACAGATGTTTCAAAAGCAAGAGACATAAATGAAATGCAGTCATCTGAAACTCCCATTTTGGGGGAAGGACATGATAATTTATCTTTTGAAAAAGCGCCGTGTGTCAAAAGCTTTAGAGATAGACCAAATTGTTACTTCTAAACAAGGAGTAACAAATGGGATGGCACAATGTAAAAGTAGCTCCAGGAAGAGTGCATTTTAGGCAGGCATAGTCCTGCTGCTCTCTGTTCTTTGCTTGCAGGGGCTAAAAACTTACTTCACCACACTTTGTGAGTTAATCTGATGGTAAATTTGGTACAATGTGCTGTTTAACCTTGTCTGCTTTCAGTGGTAGTACCAGTATATTTACTGATTTAAGCTTTTGCAAAATGATGTAAAGAATAATGGGGACTTGAGGTAGATCTTTCTGCAACAGCATACAGGCCTCTCATGATCTGGACCTTTACATGCCCTGTGCTGTTCCTTATTTTGATTCTTTATATTTTTTCAACAGTATTTGGCATTTTGGAACAACTTCATTTTACTAGAACACATGGAAGGACTCAGATATGTTAGTGCTACATCAGACTAGTGAATAGAAATTTCTCATGACTGGCTTTTGGCTTTCCATCTGTCTCATAAAATTATGTAACATTCTGATACTCCTCTGAATCTATCGTTGTCGCTGGCTCACACTGTATTCTGGTCAAAGGTTTTAAAGTGCTTATTGAAAGGAATGTTTTCACTAAAAGAAGTAATCTCTCATAAGAGTCATGCCACCAAGCCTCAGAGATGGGGAGAAGAAGCAAATTTATGTAATATTCAGAGAAACTTCAAATGCTACCATGAGAGATGTTTCTGTCCCCATGCAGTTACACAGGTAATTGGCCGTCAGATCATTAGGAGTGGAAACCAAGCTGCTGGATTTCCTGCAGTGTAACACAAAACTTTGGCCAAGAGAGGCATGGTAAAGCATCTAAAAGAAAATAAGAAAGTTGTTTAAAGAGTGATTTGATGACAGCAAGAAAGACAGAATCAGAAGCAAGGGAACTATTCATACTGCTGATAATCATAAGAGCCAAACTGGCAAGCAGCCAAGGTGCCTACTAGGCAAGGATCAAAGACACATATGGTGAGTCTCAAACAACAAATAAGCCATAGAATTCTGGCAAGCATTGCAGGGATAATATGCTCCAGCCCTGACAAAGAAGATGAGGGCTAAAGGAAAAACAATGGGGCTACCAATAGTGGGTCATACCTCAGGGAAAGCAAAGCTTTCATCATTTCAGTTTTATTGGAGAAAAATGCAGATAACTTCTCACATATGGTAGGTCTGGTTGATCTAAATTGATGGGAAGTGTAACACAATGTTAAAAAAGGTTCTCTACAGTTGTGGCAGTAAATCAGTGTTCCATTAGCAGCAGCATCATTCAGAGACAGCATTCTTCAGAGAGTTAGTAATAGATTTACTTTGCCAAAGTAAGACTACACCCCAGGTGATAGACACCTGGTGTTTGAAACAGACTCAAGAAGAAAGTCCAAGTTACGTTTTGCCAGATGTTGGATCCTGTTCTTTTCTATTCATTCACTCATTCAATCAGATGGCAGGTTTTTTCCAACTAGTTTACAATGTAAAACACAAACAAAACAACTAAAACAATTTTATTCTCATACTAATAGTATTAAATAGACAAAGAAGGAAATTCTGTGAGCCTAGGCCTAGATTCGTGCAGCAGTTATGCAACTATACACAGAGTCATAAAAGAAAGGGACGTACTATAAGCAGTGTTAATTTAAAATGTTTATGAAAGACACTAACTTTTCACTGGTGAGAACGGTACTCAGCAGCCCTTCGGGTGGTCTCCAAAGTGCCAGTAGTACATAGCTACATATAATTGTTACGAGGCATAGCAGAGACAGCAGAGAATTGTAGCAGGAAGTGCTTATTTATGAATCATATCTGCAATTTGAGGTATTTCCATAAATGACAGAAATGCTGATGAACCAAACATGTTTCCTGTCTGACTCCATCTTTAGGCTGTAAGTTCTTCATCACAGTCACCTGACCAACCACTCAACATTATCAGGAGAAGCAAGGACCCAATTCCTGAATGGATTTGCAAGGTACTATTATATTTTTAAAAAAGCATTCTTTTTAAGAGCAAGTATTTTGCCTACTATTACACAGACTATGTTTCCATTTCTGTTTTTTACATAAATGCAGTTACTATCTCCCTCTCATCTCCACTCAGTCTTTTCTGCCAATAAATACTAATGTGGTTTCTTATATGGATTATCAGATATAATATGCAGTAACCTCTGATTTCCTCTCTCCCTTTGTGTTACCAAGAGCCAGCAAAACGGTATTTTCAGGGAGACCAGTTTTCTTGCTCTTCCAGCAGACAACCCTTTTACATCACTTAGTACAAAGAAAAAACATAAACCATTTTTAGGAAATATTTACTGAAATAGGAGATACTGGGACAATTTTTCTGCTATATCCATTTCTGCTCAAGTATAGTGCATTTATCAGAGTTTCACCAAAACAGCACAAAATAACCACCTGACAAGTGCACCTGCACCGTGTTCTGGGGACAGTGCTTTCCAAACAGGAAAAAGGAGTTAAAGTCCTGCATCTTTTCTGTGTTCTCTTAGGGAGCAATTCTTCCAATTTATTTTAAACATGTATTTTAGAATTAAATTAGCCATATTCTAATCTAAGCATTTGTCTCCCTGCTGACAATAATGAGGCTAGGGTAACTACTCAGGTGTAGATAGCTGCATTAGCTATATTTATTCAGATGAGTTCCACACCAGCTAGTATTATTAAATCCATTACATTGTCACTTCATTCATCTCTATATGTGATTTCTACCTGTGCAGACAGGGAAAGTCTCTAATGAATATACTTAGCAAACTGGTTGCTGACTTGAGAGAAAGAGTCACCAGGGAAACTAGAAATGGACTGAAAGGGAAGGTAGAAATGAAATGCAGTCTACAAATACCAATATATTCTCTCACTGTATACTGCAGAAAATTTTTATCTGTTAAAAGCTATGTGGCAATAGCTTTGAGGCAGGTAGATAAAGAGATAACTAGACAGTGTGTCCCTCCAGGCTAGCAGAGCTTGATGCACGTTCAGCATTCAGGAGGTGGAAGAAGATGGAGGACAACTGAAGTGTTTCTGGGAAGCCCAGGTAATCAAGGGAAAAGTATATTTAGGCAATGAAATCAGAAGAAAAAGAGATTGATTAGTTGCTACCTTGCCTGTTGATGATTTTATTATAAACTATAGAATCTAATATAGTAATATCTAAGGTGCAATTTCTCTATTTCATTTTTTTCCAGAAAGAGAAAATTAAACATTATCTACTAAAAGCACAAATGTACGTAGAGTATATGGATCCAAAAGTTAGATTTCTCTGTTCTTTTTGGTTTTATTCTTCAGTTATTAAGTTAATGAACAAAAAATATTCTGTGGGCATACCAGGAACCAATGTTTAGTTTGGTTTGGAGTGGGGGGTTTTTTAGGCATTTGCCATATAATTATATTTTTGAAATTACTCAACTGCTATGTCCCTGGTGTTAAATTATTGCAGAGCAATAGTAATGGTTTAAATTCTAGTACAGAGACCCATCTGTCACTAGAATTTTTCTTTTTCTTCTGACACCAATATTAGTCAACCTAGGAGCAAAAATAAATGGAGAAGATATCTTCTGGTGCACTTTCCTAATTTGGCAACCGAACAGTAAAAAAGGCAGAGGTATTACTGAACAGACCAAGCAAAGTTTATTTTTTCTCATAAAGTGTGTGATTGTTCAAGGTAGTCTGCTTGTGTTTAATAAAACAGTTTGATGTTTTCCAATTTAGTACATATCATTTTACCTAAACAATGCATAATTAAAATGCATATCCACAATAACTGAATGCAGCTGTTAAATTATCGACACAGCAAAAACATTTGGACAATTCAATATTAAATAATGAAAAATAAATTGAAATAGTGGGTAATGTGGAATAAAAACAAAAATCACATGGACCATAATATGAAAACATCTGAGATCATCAATTAAACATGTGCATCATGTATTTCTTCCATTTCTCTTTGTATTTAACTTCAGAGTCACGTTGCAGTTTTCAGTTGTGTCCTGTGATATAAAATACTCTTTGGTAGGATGCATAAATTAGGACAAAGGATTGTGGTTTTTGGCTTCAGTAGCAAAGACCTCAACCAAGCAATACTGTAACTCTAGAGGAAAGGCTGACATGGGAAATAGTGGAATGGTACAGACATTCAGAGATTCCCTTTTCAGCATGCTGGTAACACTACCACAATAAAGTAAAACACTTGGAGAAAGTCTAGCTTTTTGACATCATCATTCTCTTTGTCACTAATACAAGATGTAATTACATAAAAATGTAATGTTCACTACCTCATGTTACAGTTGCAATAATAAGCACTTTCTTGAGTCCATAGCATCGCAAACAAATATGTGTCTGTAAGCTTCATCTGGGTCATGGCAGGGGATCAATAATACTTTTGAATTGAAATACTGATGCCGTATTGTGAAGCAGAACACATTATTTGTGTTACATTTAAGAACCCATGGTGCTTCCTAAGAAATATCTTGTGAAAGATAATAAATACTATTCTTTTTCACAACAAGAATGTAATGTGCAGTATCAAGCATTTCACGCTACCCTTAGTGATTTCTTTCTGCATTTAAAACACAATTCACCTCCAAAGCAGATGTTTGTATACCAGGATAAGAAGAGGTTTGTTTCACACAGTAGACCTCCAGGTATAATGTCAGCTCATAGATTTATGTGACAAAACAAGAATTAGCAAAATTTTAAAGGAAATCAGCAATTTTCTCATCTTTCTGATTGCAGAGAGTGGCTTTCCAATGTGATTGTGTGGTCCTAGTACAACAGGGGTAGAGTTAATGTTTTGGGTGGGATGGAAAAAAGCATTGCAAACACACCCATGATTTAGAGTTTTCTCTATTTCTCACCATGTCCTCCCAGTGAGTGGGCCAGTTTGGAGGGGATGCAGCTGGGATAGGCGGGGATATTCCACACCATATGACACTTCTCAGTAATAAAAGATGGGGAAAGAAGAAGGAAGCAGGTTGATATTGAGAGTTATGGTGCTTGTCTTCCAAGTAACAGTTATGCATGATGAAGCTCAGTTTTCCTGGAAATGGCTGAACACCTGCCTCTCAATAGGAAGTAGTGAGAGAATTCCTTATTTTGCCCTGCTTGAGTACACAGATTTGCTTTACCTTATTAAGTGTCTTTATCTCAAACTGAGTTCTCATTCTTTAACCCTTGTGATTCTCACCTCCATTTCAGAGGGAGTGAGTGGCTGTATGGGGCCTACCAGACTTAACCCACACCAAACCTCTACAACACTATCTGCATGAGACTGCAGAGAATTAAAGTAAGTATGGACCTTGTTAATCAAACCTCATACTTTAGGTCTTTAAATTAGTCATTGCAGCATTTATGAGCCTTTAGAGAAATTTAGCCTGCCTAAGATGCATTTTTATGCAGTCAGTGAAGAAAGGGTAGGTGCCCACGTCAACTTTAGGGACTTATTCAGATCAGCTTCGGTACAGACTTGCTTCTCTACTGTGATGAAGGAAGCTTAGGTGTCTCTTCTATGCAGTGCAGTATGTCTACATGTGGAACAGGTATCCCCTGAAGTTTGGCCATTGGGAAACATCAAGCACAGAGAAATAGCCATGAAGTTTCTGAGTCAGAATTTGAGAAGCCTTCAGAGTGTTGAACCGACACTTCCCATTTCCTAGGAGAGAATCCTAAATGCCAAACCAAATGTTGACACTGGATCACTGTACAGCCAGGAATTTGAGTAATAAGGAATTAAAAACAATGCAAAGAGTATTTTCTTTAAATTCTATAGTAATACATTGGTGTTAGAGTTATGACTTTTCTTTGACCTTTAAATGTTACCGGTCCTAGTGCAAAAACATGCTTAAAGATCTAAGGACAAGATCTTGAGGACAAGAGGTAAATAGACTTTTGGACTTAAAACTATTCTGTATTGTTGTTGTACAAAGTTTTCTTCCTCTCCTACAAATACAGAACTCCCATTAAATTTTTTGAGGTGTATCATACCATGTTAAAGAACATAATTTGACCCAATGCCTGAATTACTATAAATCATATTTGTAATTCAGAGTTCAAGAGGAGAGCTTTCAAAGATGTAAGGTACCATAGTGTTAATGGCTGTAGTCTGAGTTCTTATAGTTCTCTTGCAGTGAGCCTTTCAAAGGACAAGAGAGAAGGGTGACAGATCACCATGGGTCACCAGAAGACCCAGCTTGGACAGGAGAGGCCACAGAGGTACTAGAATTGTTCCAGTGTGTGATAGCCAGGAAGGGAAGCTTTAACGTTCTTTTGCAATTGGTCCCAGAGAGACTTGAGCTCTTCCAGCCTCATTAACATCCATTTCCTGCTCCTTGCCTTAGTGTTGTCACCACATATGTTCAGGAGACAATGATCTTGTGTTCCCATTGTAAACACAGTGGTGTTACCCATAGTACATCTGTACCTGAAGCAGCAACCACTATATTTAAGTTGCCAAAGCTTTTCCATTACAAAAGTTTGTCCAGCTCTTTCTAAAATCAGACATCTCCGTGTCTTGTAGGAAGAATTTGGAGTTCAACAGCAGAACAGCCTGAAGTAAGGAACTGTTGTCCTGGCGAATATCAATTTAATTTCTAAAATGTTGAGAAATGTAATTTTCTAGCTATGTTTTGCTCCTTTATGTTTGCCAGGGGCTAACAGCTAAGCAGTTTAATATTTCAGTTGCTCTGAGCAGATTTTGCTCTTGCGTGTTGCTTCAGCAATGGGAAACAACATTGAACCTACATCTGGAGCCCACACAATTCAGTTCCTGCCTCTGCTCCACAACAAATGCTCTCAAATATCAAAACTAAGTGAAACACTACAGAAAAGCTCTGGAATGAAAATAAAATTTCATCCTTTAGGGCTTCAGACGATCTCTAAGTATTAAGGCTTAGGATGAGACCTCCTTAGTGGAGAAATAATCGAACATCTGCCTACTGTAAGAATTTTTTTCACCTTTGTGTAAAACACCTTGTCCTGGCCACTGTCACAGACAGGATGCTGTGCTTCACAGTTTACACATCTGATTCATATGGGTTTTTATAGTACAGCCAGAAAGTTCCCAGAATGCTTATTCACAGAACACTAGTTTTAAAGGAATTTGATTATACCTGTCAACTATTTTGTTTGCACTATAACGATTCTTTCCAGCAAGAGATCATTCAGCTAATCTGTATGAATGCTAATTATGAACATACAAAAATATAACAATGCTTGCATGTTTGTCATGACCTTGACTGTATCCATCCAAACATAATTTTTTTTCTATCCCAATTTGTCAAAATGACAAGAGAGCAGAAATATGGGAAGGCAAATGTAATCAGAAAGTAATCAGCTTTTCAACACCTTCAGCTGACAAAAAAGGATGCAAAATAGCTATCCCAGTGTCTTTCAGACATCTAGAAAAATGCTTTAGGCGGAGTAGAGAATCTCTTGCTGTTCTCTGTTTATCTGTGTCATGAAAAGATTTTATGAATTAGCGTAGCTATGAAGGAGCAGATATGTTGCTGAAAACCTTTTAAGAAAACCAAGAACTAATCTCTGTCTTTTGTGATTAGATAGTTGAGAAAAATCATTGCAATGCCATTTGAACAGTGATACGGTACAAAGGGAATAAGGTGAGCCCTTTTTAAAGAGGAGATCAAAGTCAGGCTCTAGGAGCAGAGGTGGGTTGTCCAAAGATGAAGGTAAACTTCTAACTAGAAGAAATGAAATTTTTACACTGTTGAAGACTCCACCCAGAAAAGAGTTATATGGAAAAGGGAAAACCAGTTCAAGTGTCTTTTTCACCGGAGGATGTAAAACAGTCAGCTAAATTAAGGAGTGGATTCACTGCATGATGAATAATTAACCACTCTTAAGAAGCTGAACATGAGCCAGCAGTGTGCCCAGGTGGCCAAGAAGGCCAATGGCATCCTGGCCTGTATCAGGAACAGCGTGGCCAGCAGGTCCAGGGAGGTGATTCTGCCCCTGTACTCAGCGCTGGTGAGGCCACACCTCGAGTACTGTGTCCAGTTCTGGGCCCCTCAGTTCAGGAAGGAGATTGAGGTCCTGGAGCAGGTGCAAAGGAGGGCAACCAGGCTGGTGAAGGGACTCGAGCACAGATCCTATGAGGAGAGGCTGAGGGAGCTGGGGGTGTTCATCCTGGAGAAGAGGAGGCTCAGGGGAGACCTCATCACTCTCTACAACTCCCTGAAAGGAGGTTGTAGCCAGGTGGGGGTTGGTCTCTTTTCCCAGGCAGCTATCAGTAAGACAAGAGGACACGGTCTTAAGTTGTGCCAGGGGAGGTTTAGGTTAGATATTAGAAAGAATTTCTTTATGGAGAGGGTGATCAGACATTGGAATGGGCTGCCCAGGGAAGAAGTGGATTCTCCGTCCCTGGAGATATTTAAAAAGAGACTGGATGTGGCACTCAGTGCCATAGTCTAGTAACTACAGAGGTAGTGGATCAAGGGTTGGACTTGATGATCTCTGAGGTCCCTTCCAACCCAGACAATTCTACGATTCTACAATTCTACAATCCTCTAGTCTGCCCAGGCAGTCTTGAGATCTTTCTGTAGAAGCATAGGTGGTGTGTTAAGGGGCATAGTTGTATTATATTAAAAAATGTGATTTATCTGGAATGTACTGTCATGAATTGTTGTGCAGCTTGTACAATGAAGAATACAAGAATTAATTAGTTGTTAAATTAATATGAAAATTTTACTGCCAGTGGATCTTAGCAGTCTTTATGAGTAACACCAATGATCTGGCCTTATGAGAATACAAATGGAGAGTGAATGAAGTCAACAATCAGTGAGATGCACATTCGGGATTTATTGGGCATCATTACAATAACTGGCCTATATTCTACATATTACATAATCAAAATCAACAAAAATGGAAACTAAGAAAAGAAGGTGTTTGAGAAATATCATTATGAAAAAAAAATTAGTAAATCTTGCTTAAATAGATTGTGTAGCTAGACTGAGAGAAAAAGAGGAGGGGGTTATAATTTGAAACATATTTCCTGAGGAATGATATCTGAAAACAGTGAATCAGCTTTTAAAAACAAACTTCACATTATATTCCCATACCATTAAGAAAGCAAATGATTCCTTTGATTCTTAACACATGTCATCATGACAAATCAGAAAAGTATGACTTTTTAACCAAGGTTCAAATTGAGTATGTCACATTTTTCCCTTACAGCAAAAAACCAAGTATGAATGTCATGGTAGGCGAAACATTTCAGTACGTATTTAGGCAACTCTTAAGTAGTAGGGAGTATTATCTTTGCATAAAATATCATGGAAGGTAAAAGCTTAACAGAATTCTGAGAAGGACTAGTGTCCATATGCATGAAAAGATAGCTATAATAGAAAGCTTCAAAATATAACAAGTGTTTACCCTGTTGACATTAGGTGGAATTAAAGAGTTTTACTTGGAAGCAGATTTAATTAGTCATCACTATCTGATTTCTTTTAATAACTGGTGGATTGCAAAGCATAAGACAGGTTACTTACCAGTTAGACCTTATACCTGTTGTAGTTGTGTCTTAATATGTACATAAAGAGGTATCTTAATAGATAACTGTTGTAAACAAAGCATATTGTGGGCAACAATATGCGACATTATGTTTTTAATACGAATACTAATCAGGTCAAAATTTTAAAGAAAGACTTAATTGCTTCCTTTTATAGTGACACAACTAAGCCCTTCCATTTCTGCCCTACAAAAGATAAGGCCATATACAATAGCTGAAAGACAGAAACCATGATAATTTGAACAACACTTATTCAGCTGTGATTTCACAATGCATGTCACCTAGCAACAGTTATATAGGGGCATGAGGGGTGATGTCAGAAGACAATAAAGTTGATAGATATGTAGCTGTGATGAAATCAAGTTTCTTCTAAAAGGCTGCCTAGCAATAATAATACAAAGAATATCTGGGCAACAAGGGACAACTGACTTATTCAAGCTATGACCCAAGACTTTGATACCAGTTTATCTTTGGGGATGGGGCCGTGGGATCAGTAAGCAAAAAATTCTATTTTGGAGTATTCTGCAGAAGGAAGAGAGCTGGCTAGCAGCTGGTCATTGGCCTGGCTCCCATTCTTAGATGTTACTGGTGGACTGGTCTGTACAGAGATGTGCCATCGAACTCTGTTGTCCTGACTTGTGCTGCCAAACCCAAATGCAATGCAGAAATAATCATCTTGGCCTCAGAAGGAGGATTAAGATTTGCCCAAAGGGAGAAAAAGCACGTTTTTTTCCTCATACAAAGAGAAATCCTGAAATCCCATGTAATGACAGAGTGTTTGGCTTTTGTGCAGATGTTACATGTAGGATCTGAAGAAAGAGAAGCTGCTAAATATTCGCTTTTGCTCTTAACCTCCCTTTGCGTTATCCTCCAATGTGTCCTCATTGATACATTCGTAATAGAAACATAGAATCACAGACTCATTTAGGTTGGAAAAGACCTCTAAGATTATTTCAGAGTCTTTTGGTCTTTTGTCTTAGAAGCCTTGTAAGATAAGTTCTTTTAATTTCCAGCAATAAACCTAACACTGCGAAGTCCACCACTAAACCATGTCCTTAAGCACCACATCTTCATGTCTTTTAAATATCTTCAGGGATGATAACTTGACCACTTCCCTGGAAAGCTCACTTTTCTACGAAGCCCACTACATTATCACCCATACTGCCTCATTGATCAATGTCTTAAGAGTAGTCATAGAATTTAATAGAGGAATTCCCTACTTGAAACTACTTCTGACACAAAAGGCTTGAATGTATCTTGCAGTGATGTCAGTGAAACCCTCTGCATCTGCCCTGGGATTTTATACTGCAGTTTTTGAATGCTTTCTATATAGAATAAGTAACAACAACATCTCTACTTTGTAAAAGAATAAACTCCTTCCAGAGTTTCTTTTTGAGATGCAAGGTTTTAGTCATTAGTTTTTATCTATATGGATATATTCCCATATCATAACATAATTGCTATGATTGTGATGATCTAAGGATATGCAGAAGTAGTTTGTAGACAAATACAATATATTTAGTGGGATTAATCAGTTTACGTGGAAAAAAAACAGATAACCCCTTGCGTACATTAATCCTTTATAAGTACATCGCTTTTTTGCTACAGGGAGAAGGAAGTTGTCTAGTTAAGAGATTTGGTGTTTTTATGAGAGAAGGACAAGTCAGGGTTATAAATACTGTGCAGCAGTAAAGTTTCTTCATAGAAGGATTTTGTTAGTGGAATGTAAAGTTTAATGTTAGAAAAAAGCCCATCTGTTTTGACTAGTTTTACCAGATTATCTGGTAAGACAAACACAAAATTTGGTTCCTCTGGAATATGATCTTGTAGATTTCCATGTGTTCCCATTAATTTAATGCCTGTATGTACTTTTACAGCTGGATTCATGAGCTGAAGCTGTTAAATTTAATTTCTAGCAAGCTAAATAGCTTATGGCCTAGTTTTATTATTCATTTTTCTGAACCTTAAGCAATAAGACATTGCCTGTAGGGATGTGTTAAACCAACATATGACTAATCTGCCCCATGAGAGCATGAGTAAAGGAGGGGCCATATATCCACAGCTGATCCCAAATGACTTTTTCTCATTATTCCTGCAGACAAAATAGTATAATTTTAAAATTAGTGCAATAATAGAGAATAAAGCTTGATGTCTAACCTGAGGAACTGTTTAAAAAATGTAATAAAGCAAAACAAGACTGAAAAATACATGGGGCTGGAAAGAGTCTTCTTGGTATCAGTCTTCACCTTTGACAGACTCATCTAGTGTGAAAGGAGGTAAAGGACATTTCCCACTGAGATGCAAAATTATTAGACCCTGATCCACAAGTCACAGAGTGTGGAAACCAGTCTGAGGTGGGCCTTTCTCTCTGGCTGGAATCTATTTTAAATCATTGCAGAATTTGCAGACACAAACTGTTTTGGATACCTATATAAATCTTAATGATAAAGTATAACTTCTCAAATGAAGCTCCAGCCTTCCTTTGAAGCAAGAATTCTCTTTTATATTTAAACTCTACATACGTATTTCTCAGCAAAATACCCGTTATGCACATTTTCCTCTTGAGAAACAGCACACAAACTGAAGTTCTGTTATTCGATGTATGATTTATGCTCCAAATTACCACTGCTTTCAATTTGATCCCTTTGGTTTGGGCGAAGGCCTCCGTGTGGACGAAGCCTCCCTCACAGCAGACCAGTGCCTCCGAAAGTCACCACACGAGTTTGACAGAGCTCAGCCCAGTTGGCAGGCATCACTCCAGAGAGGCTCAGGCCTCTAATAACCCTGATGTGGCAGATCAGAAACACAGCCCAATGGGAAAGCAATACTGGGATGATTGCATAGCACAAGTCTGCAGTATGTTTCATTTTACCAAGGGGAAGCCGGTTGTGCAATATTGTAAACCGGCCTCTTACTGTGAAGCAAAAGCAACAAACCAGCAAACCACTGTAACATGTGAACAGTATAAAATTGATACCAAGTCTGAAAAGTGTACGGTTAACGTTAGCGTAATGAAATGCAACTGTATGACTGTGCTGCTTAAGGACTCTGTTTTTTGAGGTGCTGAGCACACATGACTTAAGACATATCATATTTTAAAATGAGAACCTGTGAAAGGCAAAAAGAAAGACATTTCAGTATGTCAGCAGGTCTGGTTACCCAAAATAACAATGCTTGAGTGAACACCCCGATATCCTATATGCCAGCTTTATATGAAAGCTATTAAAAACTAAATGCCCGAGTCCATGGGTCCCTCAACACTTCCAGGACCTGAGCAAACTCAGGGTAATTGCCATTTTGTTCTGCAGAACCATTCTATTTTACACTTAAAAAAGCATTGAATACCTTTTTTTAACATAAATTTAGAAATCTAAATAAATGCATTAATTCCTACATAGAAAAGATACCTATAGATCCCAAATGGATTTTCTAAGCATGTGACTTGGAGTATGATATTTAATGCATTTTGATACTGTATGTTAAATCAGAAGTTCCTTTTCGTCATGTGTGAAAAGGCACTAGATTAGGATGTCCAAGAATATACTTTCTGTTGAGAGAATTTTCTTGTGTGCATGCACTTATGCTCATGTACACGCTGTGAGGTGTACCTTTTATTATGAATACTTAGACGTGAACTTGCACAGCTTTCATGTGTATTTCTACTAGTATTTAAATATTGACACTATTTATTATATATAAATTACATACAGAGTACTTGTTTACTCACAAAAGCAGCAACAGACATAAATAGTGAACCATCCTTTATAAATATTTGCAAAGAAATTTCCCTTATGGCTTCTTCAAAATTAGTTTGTCTGGGCAGTGGTTCAGGTTCATAAACATAGATGTCTGATATCTTTAAGCAACGTAGTTAACAAGATGTTTGTATGCTCCTAACATTTACTAAACAAGAGATGATACATGTTTTGTATGGGATTGGCAAACATATATGACTGTGACCTGTGCCTTTCTAGAAGGGCTGTGTGGCTGCTCTACCTGCCTAACAAGTAGCAGTGGTTTAAGGGTAACATAAAGATAAGCAGCCCCAGGCCCTCCAAATTTTAAGCTCTATCCCATGCTCTGTTATAACAATTTCTGGCTTTTATTTTCTAATGAGCAAAACAAAAGGGAAGGAAAGGGCATCTGTATAAATCAGCTATATATTTTGCATAATGTGGTATGGTGAAAGAGCTTTTCTGTCTTGATTTCATGTCTTCCATGTGGCAGCAGGGAGTGTCAAAATCAATAAGCTTATAATGAGTCAGTCTTCTGAGTCTGAGAAATATCCCTGTTTATCCAAAATTAATGAAGTTGTTCTTTTGTAATTACATATTCTGGACCTGAAGACTCCCACACAGCTATTGTGAGAACTGATTTTGTTTGCTCCCAGTAGTGTCGAAAGAAACAAAATTAAGTCTTCCAAATATAAAAAGATAAGCCATAAAAATATGAAATTTATATTTTTATATTTTCCCTGCATTGTTTATATTGTGGAGATGTTTTTCATAACAAAGTAAATGTAAGATACTGAATTTACCCATAACTTCAAAAGCCAGAATTTGAATTACAGCATATACAGCGGCAAGCAGCTCAGAAAACCGACCTTTCTAAACATTTCAGAATGACTGGAAATATCATCTGCCAAAAAGCACATGGAACACCTCTTAAACAGATGCAGAACAGTATGCTACAAAGGACACTGAATTCAAGTGCCCTTTAAAACAGTTATTCAGCTTTAAATACAATCTGGAGTGAAAGCCAAAAAACATTCATGAGACTGAAACTCCACAGCTTGGACTTCCACAGACTGTGCTAAAGAAAAAGCTGAATTGTAAAAAGTCATGAGCTGAGCTTCCATTGACCTTTGCTCTGCCTTCTTAACTCTGAAGAGCGCAGTGCTTCACGACTGCAGATAACCATAATCATGCTTCAAAAAGAAATATTCCAGATTCAGGATACCTGCTAATGTGCATGTAAGTAGCAGTGAGGGGGGGGAGATGGGAGGCAAGAAATCTACCCTTCAAAGGTAACGTATTTCTGAGTAATTAACCACAATAAAGTGGTTTAGTAATAACATTTCTTCGGAGAATTTTAAACTTTTTTTTTTTTTTTTTTTTTTTTAAATCAGTACTAATTGCCTTTTTCAGTGGGTGTTCTCCTGTGCCTAAAGCTGGAAAATTATCTTCATTTTGAAAGTCCAGGCTCTGTAGGTTGAGAGCACAGTCTTGAGAAAAAGGGCTTCTTCTTCCAGAGCTCATTTTGGAAGAAAACATAATAGCATCCTCCATTCTAACCCCTTCTCTTTTTTTCTTCCTTCTTTGCCCTTTTCCAGTTACCAGCTGCAAGAAGCCTGGGTGTTCTCACTCTTGAATTACTGTATTTCCTACTGGTCTGCACCAGCAACATCAGAAGCAAACCTATGAAGTGAAACACCTAAGCAATGTCTTCAACTGTTTTCTGCTGATTTGCAGAAAACCAAGTGCAAAGTATCAAATGCTACTTTTTTCCTAGCTTTACTGTTCATACCATCTTAGGACATGCAAGATGGAGCCTCATATGTGCCATATAATGTGTGTCATGTGTGCTAAAGACTGCAAATTGAATGTACCCAACTTAAGGTTCACCAGCTCTTGATCACTGAAAATAAAAAGAAAATCATACAGTTACTTTTTGAACTAATTTTTTTAAACACCTGCTCAGAGAGTTAAGAGCTGGACCTAACTTCTTTCCATAACAATCAATTTCCCACTGTTGTCATATGCACTGTGCAAACTGCAAAGCACTAGTGGGCAAGGTGTAGGAGCAGGAGGCCACTTTTTCTGTTGAAGGAAGGCAGCAGTAAAAGCATCCAGTAAAATTATTAAGTCAGAAGAGTTCTTTCTTTTCACTGACAAGTAAGAATAAGACTTACAAGTCAACAAATAAGGGAACTGAATGCTTCCCAGGAGGAGAGAGTCACAGAAGTTTTCAGTCTCCCACAGAGGTGAAGGTAAGAGTGCTGATCCGATAGCTGGGGATAGGTGACCAGTATTTTGGAAGAGTTATGATGCAAGAATGCCACTGGAGTGCATGTAATCCACAAATATGATCATTACATTTATTTTTCAAGGAAGTAGAAGAAATAATGTGACGCACTTTTCTCAGATACTTCAGAGAATACACTAAAGAGAAAATAGAAAATAGAAGTTGTTACTGGGAAAGAGAGAGAGTTGTTATTTCTGCATGGGACAAGCACCTAAGTAGTGCATGGCCCGGTGAATTCTCATCCCTTTTGTGTAGCTCTGTTGAAACTGATGCCCTGGTGGCCTCACTCCAGATGCAGGGATGCCATAGGCTTTAGGGGGCTTTTAGTCAACACCTGAATGTGGGTTTGGGGGGGGGAAGAAGTGTTGTCAGTGTTGGGGACGTTCTCTAGGACTATAGGACTAGAGGAAATGGCCAGGGAAAGTTTAGACTAGGTATTAGGAAGAATGTCTTACTGAGAGAGTAGTCAGGTGCTGGAACAGGCTGCCCGGGGAGGTGTTGGAGTCACCATCCCTGGAGGTATTTTAAAAATGTGTAGATGAGGCAATTCAGGGCATGTTGTAGTAGACGTGTACTATATTATTATTATTATTATTATCATAATCATTACTTGGGGGGGGGTGGTGACGGTTAGAACTTGGTGATACTAGAGGCCTTTTTTAACCATGACAATTCTGTAATTCAGTGAATCTTTATATTTTAAGCAGGGATGTCTTGAGATTTTGATATTTTGAATTGTTGAAAGATACAGAGGCTCTTTCTCAAAAATAATCCACTCATGGTATGCATCTCATGTCAGAAACTGTATTTGACCCCCTACAAAATTAGCAGGAGAACAAATTGTCAACACATATCAGTCAAAAATTACAGGTGTATTTTCTAGTTTTCCAAATATAGGTACTTACGTAAAACTATTCTGGTCTTTTTCTAGGGATGAAGACAGATAACTAGGGGAGGACAGTTCTGTGTGTTGTGTTTTGTTTTGTCTTAAAATAGTCCCTAAGAAGGCAGACCTTTTTAGTCATTTGTGTTCTTTGGAGGGTTACACATATATTTTCTTTAAAAATACTGCAAAGAGACGATGAGGTTATTCCCTTTCCTATCCTGCCCCTGTGCTACACCTTTCTTAAATTATCTCACTATACTTGTGAAAGGCTTCCTTCAAGGTTAGAGAGGGAGAATTTGAAGCAATTATAGGTGAAGGTAAACTCACTACTCAAAGGGAACAAAAAGTGTCTGCTTTAACATTCCTCGGCATCCTCCCTTTCCTTGAACTGAGCCTCCCCCAACTTATTATAGCAAAGTTGTGCTCTTTTTATAAGCTAAATCTAAGTGTTTGATTGCTTTACCATACTGGAGGCAAAATACATACTTTGAAGAAAGCACAGTTCATATTTTAAGGTATTTCATCACTCAAGGCTACAGCTGGCCAATACCAAACAAGCGATCAAGAGACTAAGGACTGTCAACAAAGAGCAGTTCTTTACATTACAGAATCAGACACATTTGCACTCAATTAACACTTTGCTTAAAAATAGACAAAGATAAACCTTAAAGAGTGTGGTGCCCCACAACCCCATCTGTATGTACACAATAGCAATGCACAGCAGTACTTATCATCATGCCTTACCACTCCATTTACTATAACAACAACAACATCCACCATCAGTTCCATATCATGTTTTGGATATATTTAGTGATATTACCGTAAAGCTGTCTCTGTGATATGGTCAAAGGGATGATAATCTAGTTTGTTTTAAAAGTGAAATTTATATAATCTTATTCTCTTTTACTTAAATTCCTTCCTTAGTGCTGATTAAACATAACCCTCTGTCATGTATAGGTGGCAAAGACGACTGTATATCACTTTTAGTGTTCTTGAGGTTCAGCAGAAACTATTTTGATTATGGTAGAAGCTAGCTCTGCTTCAAAATTATACAAAGCTGTGCACAGACTCAAAGATACAGGGATCAGAAGAGTGCTGGAATGCTCTGGACTATCACCTCTTCAAGGAACACCCCTCTCCTCTCCCCCTTTTTTTTTAAAAGCTAAAAGTCGGTTAGTACACGGCTTTTCAGTCCTTTTCCATCACCACAATTTGGGGATTCGTGCACACAGGAGAATTTAAATGTGCATGGATCAGCTAGTCCAACAGCTGTTTTGCAGCACCTGACTAGCACAAAACAGAGAATTAAGCTGAGAAGAAAATTCATGTTATAGCAGGTCACAATTCAGAAAAGGCGTTTGCTCACCTCAAACATTTCCATCTGCAAATCTGTATCTGGAGAAGGCATACAGCATTTACAGAACACTCAACAAAAGACTAAACTCTTTGTCATTTTCCATAGCAGCTTTCTAGTGAAGGAAAACACTTGTAGAACAACAGTAATCACTTTCCTTTTACAGAAGTATAGTTCACTAGAGATGGTTCCCACATGGAGAAGAAATGCCTCAGATTTTTTTTTAGCATTTACTTGGCATTTGGGACCTATTTATTACTTCATATACTTGGATGTAATGGCAGTTAACACACAGTTATGATGGGGAAGTGATGTAGGATTCTAAAAGATACAAATTGCAGTACATATTAAACTTTAATTTGCTGCCAGTCTCAAATCCTTCAGTTTTTTTAGTACTGCAGGGCCCCTTCAGAAGAAGCACAGTGGACATGAACTATATTACTCTTAGTTAAACGCAGTGCTGCAAACCAACTCACTGGGGGAATAGTATCAGTATGTCCTCTTCTTTCTGCACTTCCCTGATGCAATGAAGATGTGCATAAATAATTGCAGTTTTTGCAGAAGTCCAAGCGTACAATACCCAGTTTCCATGGTCACCTTTAAAATAGGTTGTTTGCAACTTCTGCATTTGTTGCAATATGTTCCCTAACTCCTTATAGTTTTACTGATTACAGTGGAAGTACAGGAAAACATCACAATTAGTTATAAAATTCAGTGTGTGATTAAGACTCCTGAATTTATGTGTGGCAATTGCCTCCATGTGTGCCAGGCATATGAGCACCAGTGGCAGTCAGTGAATACCTGGACAAGTCATTTCCCAGCTCCAGGCACAAAGTGAATTAAATCTCTCTCTAGACTGTGCTGATTGTAACTGCTATCACAAGAGCTTAAACACCCTTACTGGGATTTGGTTGCCTAAGCTTAACATGCCTACCTACAAAACCCCAGTGCCATTCGAGATGCCATTGTCCCCTAGCTGCCAATCCAGAGGAGTATAGGTCTGCAGGACCTGTGTCATCTGTCTAATCTGCTGCAGATGTCTGAGACACCACAGAGCACCTCACATGAAAATGCTTTAAGTGGGGCATTATCTTCAACTTCATGCCTTTTGCAGTTTTGGATTCTTAATTACAAATTCTTCTCCTTTCTGATGGTGTTTGGAAAGTTCGCAGTTTGGAAATGGGAAATTTTTTTTCTTTCAAGAAAGCCTAACAACCAAGTATTTAGCCAACAGTCCAGTGGTAGTGGTCCAGGCCTGAGTGGAGCCCTTCTATTTAAACACAGAAGGTCCCAACCATTCTATATTTTTTCCTGGGGTAATACAAGTCAGCAGACTATGGAGTTACGGACTTTCTGCATCGCAGCCACTGACTAGAAAATACTGAATCAGTCAATAAAAACCCTTTAATTATCCAGAATAAACTGACAGCTCCTATTCCCTGAAACCTCTGAATTCTGGTAGTTTAGAAACTGTTAAGTATAGAGCCTGTCAGCCAAAGGATGGAAATGAAACCACATTTCTCATCAGTGCTAGGTGCACTTTATCTTCTGGATTTCAAAATGAAATCTCTGCTCTCTCTAAGGGTTAAGGCTGAGTTGTCTGTGGATACGCTGAGAAGCAGAATTTCTGATACATAAGCAACTTTCAAATCACAAGGTTAAGTAGGTAGGAATATTATACACTGAAGTTAGATGAGTAAGGAGTTAGAAAATCTGTGCCTTAGCATTAGGCTTCTAAAAAGAATCACTGAGGTGTATAAATTCTCCTTTAATCTCACAGATCACAGCTTTTAAGTAACTAATTTGGCAAGAAGATCATTTTCTGTTTATAGCAAAAAGTTGATATAAAATGTTTGAAGTTTTAAAAATCTTATAACATCAAGTTACAACTGACTTATTGCACACACTGTATAAAAATCTGCAGTGTATTAATATTTTATTTTTCTATCTTGTACCCCTTAAATCATCCTAGTGCATAACGAGAAAGATACATCAAACACAAAAGCAAACATATTTTTCAGCAGTCTACTAAAACCTAAAGCAACTGTTAGCTTTTACTTCCAGAACTTAAATAAATGAATATATCTTTTATCACAACATAACAGGATGTGGTTTTATCTCTGCTAAACACATTATTTGATATTAGAGTATAAAACTACAAGGAAATGTCAGTGAGAGCTTGCTGGGATGAAGTTAAATCATCAGTGCAAAAATAAATATACATCACAAATACAAAGGAAAATATCTGGAAAATAACTATGACTGGGTTTAGATAATGGCATCCTTCTGCCCCGAGTGATGATAAAATAATCTGCAAGTTGGAAGCGTGTAAGAAACTTCCCCTTACATATGCATGTAAGAAACTTTTCCCTGGGTCTTATGTGGCAAATATAATCTCAAGAGAGGATAATACATATAGAAACATAGATCTGTATTTTTTCTCATGTCTTTTGATATTACCTACTGGAAAATGCTGTAATTATTTCTTTTTTCTTTGTGATACAATTTTTCTTGCCTCTCACTTTAAAATATTTACATTTTTTTAGAAAGACCACAGAAATCAGGACTGCACTGACAATTTAACAGTTGCATTTGTGTTAATGAATGCATTTATGCTGCTGAAGGGATTCTCAGTGTTCAGACAGTACACATAGTAAATTTTACATGTTTACAATAGAAACATTCTGTGCTCAAGTGAAAAGACAAGGATGCCACTTACACTCTGAACTGTATTGTACTCAGATTAAAATGATGAGCATTATCTTTCAGAAAGACAAAAAAAAAAGAAGGTGTGTTAGCACTCTTAGGCAAGAATGGATTAATTTTTATCCTAATCTGCTTTATAGAAAAGCATTTCCTCCTCTTTGATGGGGTCTATGCAAAGTGAAAGCATTATGCTCGACCCTTCAGAATCCTGCAAGTGGTCATTTCTTTTGCACTGATGTTATAAAAGGAGATAGCCTGCATGGCTGGAAGGTATCCATGATATTAAACAGTTCATGGGGCTGTGAAGTGCTGAGAGCAATCACGCAGAGCAACAGGCCACAGGAATGCAAATCATCCACAAAGCCAAAAGTGGAGCTAGCAGGTGGCCTCTCCTATTCATCTGATGTCAACACACTGTTCAGATCAAGCCCTTTTAACATCTGGGTAGGCCCACTATTGCTTTTAATTAAATATAATGCAGCCATTCAATGTTCTTGCATACAAGAAAACCACACAGTAAAAAGCATATCTTCTGTGCACTGAGGGTCACTATAGTTATATAAATAAATAGTACCATTGAACTTAGATTGTAAGGTAGTTTATATTTCATATGCTTTCCATACACCGTTCAGTGTGCTACAGTTAGAGCCTCTTTGACATTTTGGTGACTGACAGTATTTCCATGGAAAAAGTTCTTGGTCCTTCAGAGGATTCAGAAGAGGAAAAAAACCCTTATAATTAACTTTTTTTACCTTTGAAACATTTCCACTGTAAAAAGTTTTGAACAGAAACATTTGTTCTCAAAATTAGTTTACAGAGAGAATTTAACTGTGTTAACATATAAGCCATGGAAACTGTCATAATATCTAATTAAATTATTACTGACGTTCCAATCAGTAGCAAAAAAACATCTGTAACTGCAATTCTACTACAGAGAAAGTATAATTAAATCTATTCAATAATGAGTAACAAGCTATTGCAAAAGTATACTGCAATGTTTTAGAAAGCTGGAATGCTTCAAATATCTTTTTTAAGTATAATAAAACTTTTTTTTTTTTAAGTGGAAACATGAATATATGCATTCTTCTGAAGACCTTTTATTAGGATTTATTTCCAATGCATTTAGGATTACATTAGTTCCTCAGTTTGAAACAGACTGGAAAAACTAACTGCCATCATTCATAGCCTAGGACAGAGCAGCACAGAAGTGTGTTTTCCTTCTATCTCTGTGGAGAGCCAACGGTAATAGCATGCTTCATTTTAATTTCAGAAGATAAGTAAAATAAAGCACACAGTGGAGTGTTTTCTGAATGGAAACATTTTCCGGAATTGGAGCCAGAAATATGTGACAATGGTGAAGAGCATTATTGTAAAATATTAGGAAATTAGATGACTTGGGAGGAAAGTAATGGGATGGGAAGCATTTAAACTAAGGTTGTAAGGTCAACTGTTGGTAATGGACTGAGAGCTTTAATGTAAATGATGGCTGCTCAGTAGCTCTGTGTAAAGAGAGATAGATGTCTGGCCCCTAATGGGCAGATGTGATCACCACAGAACTCCATCACCATTGTCTTTTTTTCTTCCTGTAGTCACAAAAGACTGCATCCAACTGAAATTTCAGTGTATGATGCCATGTCCCATCCACAGAGATACACTAGTTGGCCGATGTTTAGAAAATGCCTTTGACCAAATTTGTCTACCTTGCAATTACACAAATAATGTGAATGTTTTGTCTTCTCTTCCTGATTTGAAATTATTACTGACACATGTAAGAGAGAATAAAACCAGCAACATCTCAAACTCTAACCCCAGGCGCTCCTGAGTGTAAATGCCAAAGCTGAACTATAAGCTGTACTGTTTTTCTCCTTCCCTTCCACAAGCCATCCATCCACAAATTCCATTTCATTAATTCAGATGCTCAATAGCATGTATTCCAAATAAACAGTATCTAGTTCTCATTCATTATTCTGACATAAAACCCCATATGTCTACTAGCAGTCACACCATATACAAGAAAATGGTACCTCAATAGCACTTCCAGACCAAACATCAGGTTTCAGCTGCCTAGCTTCTGCTGATTTGCAGGGGGCTGAATGCCTAAAAGCCCTATTAAATGCTTTCAAAATTTATGGCTACATAACTTTTCCCAGTGTTACTTTAGCCTAAGTGTAGGCAAAAATAGTACAAATATGTGGCAGCCATTGTGCAGATAAGAAGTTTATTGGCCTGCTAGAAGAGAGGAATTTGAGAGAGTGTTGCTTCTACTGAGGTCACTGGCAAAACGTCCATTGACTCCACTCACCACAGAGTTTTGCCAGATGGTGAAAGAGATTTTAGTTCTCTTTTATATAAACTCTATCACAGGTTTGGCTTGTGTTGGGTGGTTGCCTCTGTTGAAGAGAAAGGAGAAGAGAAACTGCAGCTTTACTGTGGGTGAGGGTCTTGACATTTCTGAAAAGCCACAGGACAGGAAGCATCACACTGGGTAGTGACCTGCCTGTTCAGCTGATGACTATGAAAGAAGAAATCTATAATAAACATTCAAATTTTTCTATTCTGATGACCTGGCAGCTTTTATTAGGCAATAATAGCCAACAGATTTAAAAACTGCATATTTAAGGAACAGGTGTATGTGGTTATGCAGATCAGACAGCTGACACTGAAGCATTTTAGCATTTTGTAAACAGAAAAAAGACACTAAGCTATCTAGTTTTGCATAAAACCTACAGTTGTCCATGATGAAAACAACTGTTTCAAATATTAAATGTTTCATTTTGGACATAAGGGAATTTTTATATATACTTAATGAGATCTTATCTGTCTTTTTAGTGCATTTTTCTTCTGCCTAAATACGCGTTCCATAATTTACAGTCTCTTTGGTAAAGAAGACAGAAACACCATCCAAAGAGATCAAAGGGAAGTGTCTTTATGACTATCCAAAATTTTGAAATCCCAGAAAGATGGTAGAAGTTCCAGATTTGTCTTAGTCCTTAAGTCAATTTAGCGATTGAAAACCTATTAAATTTTTTTTGTTATGCCTTGCAATGAAGCTGAGATATTTTAAAAAATAGATTATTAGATTAATTTTCATAGACTACAGTAATTAATTTAAAAATTCAACTAAAATACTTCTCCTACCAGTCTATGTCTTGAAAGTCCTACAAACACATTAAAATAATTGGTATTTTGGAGGCTATGTCCTGAGCACAGATATTCCACCTTTGCTTTGTAATAAGGTTAAGATCTTGGAAAGATCAGTCTCTCCCAGGTACTTCAACAGAATGTGTAGAGTTTCAGTATTATTTTATTAAGCTCCTACACCTTTCTTTTATTAATTTCATTGTGGAAGTAATTATGCTTTGGAGGTGTCATCTCTGTTAAATACTTCATGACCTATTGTACATCTGTCAAATCTATTTTTGCAAACACGATACTCTTGGGGGGAATTCGGAGGCACTCTTAGGGATTTCAGCTGGATTAAGTGCTGTAATGAAAATGCTGCCCAAGTGTATTTTATACTACAGCAAGTAGTTATTTCAGAATTCAATTATACATACAGGAATATATTCTGTGTCTGATTATTGGGGAATGCCAGAGATACACAGACTTAAACTGTGCTAACTAAGTTAATGCTTTTGAAGAGGAGATTCTGAATTTCACCCTCTGCTCTACCAAACAACAGCATTTATTTGATGGAAGTGTGAAGAAGAAGGCTGATCTCAACTCACTTTTACGTGTGCTCTTAGCTGTTCCACTATAGCTACGTGACTGCAAATGTAGATGTTATGACAGCTTAAGAAAAAGGAAAAAGGTCTGGGCTAGTACAACCTAGTAAAAGCTAAGCTAAGATCAAGCCAAAATACACAGTTTAATATTATGCATATATATTGAGAAATAGCAATCTCAATTCTTACTCTGTGTTTGATTAATACTGATTAAAAATAATAAATAACATTTCTTTTTGGATTTCTTGCTATTTAAGTCATTCAATCCAAAGCAGAACTCACTGATAGCCTCTTCATTGATAGTTTCTTCAACTTCTATTTAATCTCATGTTCAAAAAATTCAATTTTACTATCAGTTTGAAATTAAGTTTGTTATTTTATTTAGATGTTGGTTTTATGAGCCATTTAGGACAGATTTTATTGTTGCTCGTTTTTCTTATTATCTCTAAATGTTGAAGAACTCTTAAATTATAAAATTGTGTAAATATATAAAATTGTGTAAATAGGATTTTTTTTAAAAAACAGCATTACTTTTAGTATTAATTATATTACTGTTGTGCACATAAAGAACTTAAAAATACAAAATCATTAGGATTTAGGATATAATTATTGTTAAATATTATTATAATTTTATTTATAATTTTGCACCTTTTAATCCTTTAGTAGCTTTAGTGTGCATTACATACTGGCCTTTTCTTTAGTCTTTATTAATAGAAAAATAACACATTCCTTTCCCCAAATCCTCTATCTTTCTGACCTCTTGATAAAGTGATACATTTTAAGCTTTAAAAAGTTTTACAATGTGTTATATGACAGTTCCCACATAGAATTGCCCCTGTCTTATCTTAAAAAGAGTTTAGAAAACTCTCTAGGCTTAGCATATACCCAAAAAGAACTTACAGGCACACTTAGAATGAGTCTCCAACAGATTCCTTTAGGCTGTGATGTTCAATAACACAGGGCAAGGATTTTAGGGAGACTTTATGTATTTATTAGATCAATGGTATTAGAAATAGCAGACACAGTTTTTGGAACGCAAGACTTGGCTGACCTGAAATATAGGCAGCAAACTTCAGGATAAGTGCAAATTATTTTGACTGTTCTGAACTAATTATATTGCTCAGATTCAAATGTGAATAAAGAAGGATGTCAGCAACAAAGAAATTCATTAAGTTCTTAGTCCTTAAAGAGTCAAGAGACACATTTTAGGGAAGCATGTTCTCCAAATGATGGTAGTTGAGAGACATCTAAACCCATTCAGTTTTTCACATTTCCATCTCTCGTGCTTTTGCTGGAAATCATAGAATGGATAGGGTTGGAAGAGACCTTAAAGATCATCAAGAAAACCACCATACACAGTAATTATCTGGGATAATAACTGGGATCCCTTGGATTTAAACATTTGATTCTACAAATTGCAGTCAGCAACTACTGTCCTAAGTATCCTCCAACACCTCCTTACCCAAAACAAGCCAATGGTTACATCAGGTAGGGTGTTAAAAGAAACCTTTCTAATATCATCAGGGTATCAAGCATCAGGTATAAGGGAATAAAATATTTTGGAAAGCAGTATAGCCATGGCTAACTGCATGCAGAAATGCATAGTTCTCCAGTTCATCCTCTGCACCAATTTGCACAGTTCAAACTCCAGCTTAGAATAATGTATTCTTAGTGTGAGTGATAATCTCTTGCTTGGGCATATTCTGGAAGAGCACATTTATGTGGCTTAACTACATCTGACTTGCAGGTACCTGTGTTAATAAATGGAATTCATAACACTGAGCCAAGACTGCATTTCCCATACAATAAACTGAGAAAGTTGAATTCTTTCAGATGTAAATGACTGGCCTGGTCTTCAGATGAGGAGTGGCAACAGTACAATCACACAATGTTCCACCACCTGGACCAAAATCCTGCCTTAACCACAGATGATTTGAATCCTTCTAGAAGATGAAACCTTTATTGACTGTTTTGCTGAAGGTGCACCACTGGGCTGTAAAGAACACAAATTTTGGAACCAAACAGAGCAGCCAGCCAGTACCTGAAGGGGGTGTACAGGAAAACTGGGGAGGGACAGGGACTTTTTACAAGGTCATGTAGTGATGGACTACATGGTCTTCAAAGGTCCCTTCCAACTCAAACCATTCCATAACCCTGAGGGCATCTGCCATGCTTGCAATTTTCTATGTGTATGCTTTACATTGCATAGACAGACTAAAGAACCAAATTGTAAGAGCAAAGGCTGAAACAGCGAGTTTATTTTTAGATTATCCTTATAGATTTGGCTGAATAAATATTTTTCAGATCAGTGTTTTGATGCTGATGAATACTTCCATGTGACTGTGCAGTGAACTTGACAAATACAACCATCATAACTTTCACTTCAGGAAAAACTGCTACAACACAGATTAGAGGAATCACTGACTACATGCCAGTTAATTCTGTTGACATGACTAAAAACTTGAACCGTGAGATCATGTCTAAGGTCTTTTCATTTTCAAATTATTAATACCTTCTGTTCTCTGATTGTCTGTCCTAATTCTATAGAAAACAGCTTTTTGTTTTGCTTTGCTTTTTTAATCCAAGTTCTGTGAAGATTCCAATAAAATTAATAACTACATCAATTTGTAATACATTAAGATAAAAATGTCTATAGTGTAGTGAAATCAATCTGGCAACAACGTATTATCCTTTGACTAAAGAATTCAGTGTTTAGCTTCATGATCTTCTAGCACTTCTCTCATCCAGGCTCCTACAAAGACCTCAAAATATGCAGAATGAGATATTGTCTTCTGTTTAATCACTGAGGATGTAAATAGTCGCAATTTTTTTAGATAGGAAAAAGTGCTGTGAACTGTATTTTACAGTCTACACTTCCATACTCACATCTAAGTAAACACAGATGAGCCTAATATTGTATATTCTCTTTGTGAAAGTATATTTTAATGAAGCTGATATTCTTCTCATTTATATAAGCACGGATTTTTTTTTTTTCCTGTTTTGGAATCTTCTTAAATAACATAAGCCATCTGTGACAGCTGCTGTTGATAAAATCTCTCTCTAAAAGTGGCTCTGCTTGAAAACATCATTCTCTCTTTTTACCCTTTTTTCCTTTCACAATAATAAAATTTATTAGAAACAATTGACTGGCTTTTCAGTCTGGTATTACTTTGTATTATGTAATTTTCCTCTTGTATGAAATTGCATTTCTTATAACTGAAGGAATTCTTAGCTTATTGGATTAAAATTCAGGGTAATTAGATAAAGAAGATGTCAAATAAATTAAAGAAATACCTACATGGTTAGGTTCATCGTTTATGACAGCAATTTGAGGTAGAAGAAACAATCAAAATGAGGGTTTTTTAGAGATTCGTTGGAAAATAATATTAGGGAAATAATAGAAAACTATTTAAAATAAATACAGTTCATGAAAATTCTGTAAAGGAGACAAAGTAATGAAAAAGTATGTGTTAGGAAACGGAGAATAATGCACATTGTGATTAAGATTTTTGTAAAAAATATGTGTCTTATATTCATGAAGACTATAGGACTTTTTCTTTATTTACGTTTTATAAAATCACATTTTTAATATAAACACTAACAGGATGGAAATATCTCTCATTCTGGATTTTCCAACATTCTGAATATCTGGATATGCTATTGGATTACAATTATTTTATGTGTGAAGAAGATCTGGGTGTTTTTTCTTTTAAAGGAAATTAAAAAAAAAAAAAATAGAGAGAGAGAGAGAGAGAACAGAAATGAAAAAAGAAAAGAAACCTTATGTAACTGCCCTTTGATCTCCCAGTACACCAGACAGAAATGCTTCCACTTGAACAAATGAAGTAACTTGATAACACACTTAGAGTGGTCTTCTTTGTTCGTTATCACTCGAATGGGTAGGTCCTGTTAGTGTTTGCTGATAGCAGCGTGATGGCAGAAGAGGAGTGTTGGGTTTCCGGCTGGAGAAGGGTAGCATTTGGTAAGCAAGGACTTCTCTGTCTGCTGTGTTGGACCTCTTCTGCTCCTTTTAAGGTGCTGTAGTTCTGTCTTCACCAATCTGATTGAATATATGGGTACTGATCATCTGAGTTTTGTTTCAAGTCTACTTATTTTTTTCCTTCCACATGGAATGTTTGCCCTGGAGACATTTGCTCCATTCGTTTGCTGTTCTGGTCAGAGAAGAAGCTCTGACTGGGCTGATGCATTTTCAGAAATAGCAAAGAAATGGTTACTGTGCATGCGATGATCAGGAAGTGTAGTGATTTCAGTACAGAGAGAGCCATCTCAGTACAGTAATTTTGGTATATCACAAACAAAACTTTAGGTCCACGTATATATTGCACATATTTTGAGACCCCAGGCCAAGGGTTTATAGGTCATAGAATCATCATAGAACCATAGAATGGTTTGGGTGGAAGGTACCTTAAAGATTACCTATTCCCAACACTCTGCATGAGCAGGGACACCTCCCAATGGATCAGGTTGCTCAAATCCATATAGCAATCCACGCAGCCAAGTCTCCAGGTCTCAGAGCTAGAGAATGGTCCCCTAGACATTTTAGACCCTTGAAAGGTGACCACCAGCATAATCTCAAATTTCTGGGTATATCTGTTGAATGCATGATGCCTAGTAAGGCATGTCTTAAGGACTCACAAGATAGATGTCAGACCCAAGTTCTGCCAGCAGCACCGTGTGGAGCCCAATCAATCCAGAGACACTAGAGAGCAGCCTACAACCAATTCTTGTTCTCTCAAGCAGCTGCAGCAACAGCAGATGAAGTTGCAGTTACAGAGCAGGTTGCAGTCCCTGAGGTGTTGGCTTCAATCTCAGCCAGATTTGGACACATTATCACTGAAAGAGTGTTTCCCTAGACTAGCAGCCACCAATATGCCAGCCAAGCTGGCAGGCATCCCTGCTGCTGTGAAGGAATGGGTTCTCACCAGAGAACTGTTTTTTCTAATGTAAGAGAAATACACTGCTTGTAAAGCAATGTGTTGGTGTCCTTAACCGTCAGGAAAGCATGGAAGGGCCTTGCCTGATAACTTCAAATAAATTAGCACGTGCCCCTCACAATCTTTTGAATCAGAAATGGGCTGTAGGTTTGAACCATTTCAGATCAAATAGTTAAATTTCAGCAACAGCAAATAGGATTCTGTAGTGGAAAGTGTCAGGCAGCTTTAAATAAACAGAGCTGCCAGCTCTGCTTGTAATAAAAGAATTGCACGTACACATATCCATACATATGCACTTCCTTAAAAGCCTCATCTGTGCCCATGTGTCTACTCCAGCACAGCCCCAGCAGAGCTGGCCAGACACAGATGGGAAGAATAGAGTTATGAGAGCAAGCATGAACTCTCTGGAGTCAGCCAGAAAATGAGGCTTCCACTGCAGCAGACGTTGCTCATAGGTCATGGTCATGCAGAATGTGTGAATGATAAACCAGGGAGCTATGAGTAATTTGAACAGTTTATAGATCATGTGTATGCAGACGTGACCAAAGGGCAATAGCAGATGCTGGACACAAGGTCTGCTGATGACAATAGGATGGGTGGCACCCTTCTTTTCTCATCAGCACTAAATCATCTCCTCTGTAATATTCCTTGACTGAATGCATGGCTGTCAAACACAAAAACGTCCTTCCTAAAATAGAAGTCAAGACACACGGAGCATTTCATTGCACCCCTTGACATCATTCCCATTAGGCTGGTTGCCACAGAAAGTGGATAGAAATGTGAACTGTACTTCTTAGAGGGTGGGTGGCCTATTTAATGCCTATGGTAGTACGAGGTTATTAATGTACCTTTCCTCAAAAGAGAGGAAAACCACTAAAGCTGCATGTTGAGGGAGTTTGGGGGAGCTCTCATAGACTGACAGCTTCAAGGAGCACTTTGTAATAAACACAGGTCCCTAAGAAACAAACCAAATAGTAATACATTATTGAAATTAAAAACACATTATTAAAAGAAGGACTTTATGATAGTGTTTGGACTATTTTTCAGGTTTCTTGGCTGACGCTTTCCTCCCTGCTGTTCTAGACTTTCCCACAAGCATTGTCACAGCTATAGGTTTCAACAGCTCTTCATCTGCTCTTTCAGTTCTTAAAACTATTTTTCCCCATTAAAAACTGCACATAGAGCTCTTTATTAGTGCTGGTTTTGTTTTCTTTTAATATAAAAAAGTAAGTTAACTTGAGCAAATTCCTTTCTTGAAACGAGAAGTGACACTGACTAATTAATGAAAAAATTAAAAAATGTTATTTTATTTCTATTTTGAAGACTTTCAAGTAATTATTATTTTGGTTTCCACTTATACTCCTTGTTGTGTTACTCTACAGTGGTGGGCTAACCTTCCTCAGCATAGTGGTTTTCAGTACCATCACTGATATCTGCATAGTGGAGGTCTACTATGAGGGGGGTGGGGTGTGGAAAAAAATATCCATGGCTCAGAAAACCATTGTTCTCTCCCTTGGGTAGTGAGGAACTAAGGAATTGATAAGTATTTGTTTAGGCTGTCTAAGGAATGTGTAGGCTCTCTATGCTGGAATCAATAATCTATTTACTTGTACTTACATTTGACTAGATCACAGTAGCTTTCCAAATAGCGTGGCAATGAAGAGGGTATAAATATTAATTTAAACATGTTCTTATAATTCATAAATAGTACAGAAGAGAGTTCTATTATTCCAGCACTTTGATAAATGCGTAAAAAAGGAAAAGGGTGGTCATGTTATAAATAACTAGGCTTGTTGCAATGGGTACTGCCTTTTTATAGCAGTGGGCAGAGTCAAAAAGACATATTTCCACATCTTGTGCCCCAGTTTCAAAACAGGATGGTTGTTTGGTTTTGGTTTTGGTTTTGGTTTTGGTTTTTCCTTTTTTCATTTTTTATCTGCTGTAGCGAAACATTGTCCACTGGTCTCCTGAAACCACTTAAACCAACAGCAAACAGCTAAAAGATCATAAGAGCAACAGCTCTTGTCAGGTCATATCTTTCAAAAAAAGAGTGAAGACATTACATGCACAGAGATCATGTCAAAATATGAAATTTAACATTGTATTGTTAAATGTAATATAATCAAATGTGCTAGAACGTAGAATGTCTTAGAAACAGTTTTACAGTGGTAGAAGAAGGTCTTTTTTTTAAAAAAAAAAAGTTTAGTTTCACTCAACCTAAAGCTACAAATAAATTCTCCCGAATTTTCACAATACTTTCATTTCATTTTCTTCAAGTTAAATTTTTCATAAAATTTCTGATACGAAGATCCTTCCTCTGTTCTTTTTATCCACTAGCATTGGAGTTAAAGTACTATTCCAGACAGTAGCTAATGAATTCTCTGGATTAAAGGGTTTTAACTCTTATCTTTAAAGAGGGTATGCAAGTTAGAAAGCACCCTGTGAGCAAGTGGGCAGACAGCTTCTTCTGTTGAAGCTGTACTACTTTATATGTAAATACACTCCCACTAGATCAGGGACTGAAACACAAACATCTACCAGTTGCATAAGTAACATAAGTAGACCCAGTATTTATGTTACTGGGCATCAGGAACATAAAACATCCCTGTCCCGTCCATTACTGGGTCTGGCTCCTCAGCCTCCCGCTTTCCCCAGACCAATCTCCAGACTGGTATTGCTACTGTCCTGCAGAACTAGTGTTTCTCAGTTGATGGTTCATATTCATTGTTCACAAACATTATCTTCCAATTTGGAAACCACTGGCTTAAGCTTTACAGCATTCATCTGGAGGAAGATGAACAGAACTTAAATTTCCCTGATTCGGAGAGCATATGGTGAAACATATGATCATGCCAGAGGGTCAAGCCAAGCTTGCTTTGAGGTATGTCTCTCTTGTCACTCACAGGAATATGGGAACGTGTTCCTCACTTCTTAATCACTGGAAAGCTTTCCTGTTCTTAATTTGTACTGCCTCCCACTAGATACAATTCTTTAAGCTTAACAAAAGTAAATTCATTTTTTCCAGATAACCCGTGTCTTCAAGAGCTCAGATTACTCCCTCTGCTGTCCTTGTTGCTTGAACTACATTTTTTTCCTGAAGTGTGAGGCCTAAAACTGGGTATATCGAGGCTTGGTCAGAATGGAAGGATGTGCCTGTCAAAATCTCATTAGGAAATTCCTTTCTTGTTATTTCAGAAACTCCTGAAAAATTCTTGCCACCAAGAACTACCAAGAACTGAACTTCTACCAAGAACTGAATCTAACTTATACAGGCCTTAGAGCCTTCCCTCCACTCTTGCCACAATTCCCTGCAAGGAATGAGGGGGGCAATGATAAATAAAAAAAAAAAAAAAAAAAAAAAAAAAAAAAAAAAAAAGCAGTTATTAAGAGACCAGGTTATCCTGTGGATACTAAGGATGGTCACTAAGAAGTAAGCAGTCCTTAGGACAGTGATTAACTCAGACAGCTTTTTAGACCTCCCCTTTACAAAACACAGCATCAAATTCCTTTACATATTGAACCCAGGAAATCATAACCCCAAAATTCAGTGTGTGAGTAGTAGGCTGTACAAATTATTGCTTTTTTGATATGACCACAGAGCCAGAATATACAATACAATTCTTGTTTCCTCTCTCACTAATTAAAGTTACATTAATTATTAATTAACTATTTCTTGTATATTTTAGGAGTTTAAACAGAAATTAAGTAAAAAGAGAGACACAGAGAATAAACACACTGTATTCTACAGAAAAAAGGCTGAAAAACTCCAAAAAAATAGGGAGGTAAACAGCTTGAGTTGAACATCTTTTAAACAAACATCCAAACTAACACATTGTGTGCTAAGTGTAGGTGCACTGACAGTGCAAAAGAGGGTTATGAAGGGCACTTTACACATGCTGTGAACCTAACCCTATGATTTCAAGCAGTAGAATATTTTCACTTCCAAACTTTGTCTTTTGTTTTGTCAGCCAGTGGGACTGATTAAAGAAAATTCAAGTCAAATTTGCAACTGTTTCTGAATGTCTTCAAATTTTATTTTAGAAAAAGATAGGAAGGAATATACTTGCTTCTGGAAGAAAAAAAACCATCTGTCTTCAGTAGTTAGGCAATATAAGCAGAACACACATCTGAATTTCTATTCAAAGCAAAACACTGGAAAAAAGCCTGTAAATTTATTGTGACAGTATAATAAAAATTTAGACAATATAAACCACTTTTAACTACTATAAATAGTAACTTTTACTTCAAGTCACATGCAGATGAATTTTTTTGTAGTGTGGAGGGCAGGAGATTAAAGATGTTCTGCCAAAAACAGGATTAAAAGATAGAGTTCAAATGTATATTTAGGGCTGGGAAAGATGAGGGATGGTAGTGATTATTTTAGAGCTCCACCAAACACCTTTGTCCAATTAGACAATGCTTTCATTTTCAGAACAGCTTGAAGGAGTTCAGAGCTGCTGGCTGGCCTGTGGAGCAGATACAAACACTGCTGATGGAGATTGTTAATCTTTATAGGTTTTGAATTTGGTATTCTGTAGAGTGAGAGACCAACACTACCACTTATTCCAAACAGCAGAATGCAGGTACAAGAGCTGTAAAAACATAAAGTGATTTTGCTTCAAAGGAATTTTGAAAATGTGTTCTTTCATTTAACAATTTTTCCTTCTTGGAAAAATTTAACCTTCTTGTTTAATTTTACTTCTTCTTCTCAACATGTATGAGACAAACGATCATTAAAACATGGGCAGGCCATTTTCTGACTTTTTCATTGGTAGAACACCACGGTTATTTGGATACCCAAGAATGCTCAGATGGTTGCAGAGTCTTGTTGCTTTTTTTAAAAAAATATTATTATTATTATTATTATTATATCAAATTCAAACTATAAAGCCTACTGATGGGGGTATCTCTTTAGTGCTAAAATAGTTAACACGGTGATAACTGAAGTGCTAGAACAGTTATTATCAACATAATGAGTCAGCCCAGTATTTGCCTTAATAAACAAAAGGGCCAGATCAATACAGAATGATTTGGTAGGCCCTTTTATTTAACCATTTTTCACTTAGTTAAATTTTGAAATTAAAATATTTTCAAATGCAGACATATGCTTTGGCTTTAAAAGTCCCAAAGCTAAAAGATTTTTGCTTTTGATTCTTACTATTCTCTAAAATTAATTGACATGCTGGTTGTTTCAGCCCTCCTGAAACTCCTGTTCTGGATGAGGCTACATCAAAATATTTCACCATATGTACTTTACACAATAATCAAGTCACCAGTTTTTCTTCCTTTTGAGAATCTAAGCAGACTGAGAGGTTTTAGACCTTGCGTCCAGATCTCAAATCTTGTTACAGCCTCTCCAGTTTCTCAACATCCTAGGCAAAACGCAAACACCAGAGATGTCTTCAGTGTATTTTAGTATCTGTCTCATGGATGGATTTGGAAGGAAAAATCATTTCCCTAGTGTGTCAGGAGAACAGAATAAGAAAAATATTAGAAGGCATAAAAGATACAGTGGAACTACTCCTTCTTTTAAGCTGATGATGAGATGAGGTGGTTGGAGGACTATGGCTGTGTCTGGGGACAATGAAGCAGCTTCTCTGTGAACAAGTTCAGACTGGCCTGCACATCTCATTGGAAGAAGCATGGAGGCTTGTAGAAGTTTAGCCATTTTTACAGGACTGGTTTCAGATAGGTGGTGCCTCTGTCAGTTGCAGAGAGGAGCTGATACACAGTAAGGAAGAAAGAGTGTCTCCCTGGATCACAATCGTGCACATCTTGGGTCTCACTGAGGGAGGAAAGAAAAGATCGAGAAATGCAAAGATTCCCATTCTGTTTGATCAAGCATATGTATTCCAGCCTCTCCATCCCTGTGGATTTGATTCAACACAGAGCATGTGCTGCCTTGAGGGCTCAGCGTTTGCTTAGTGGGGTTACTTAATGGAAGTGAAGGATCAGCACAGTCTGATGCTACTGGCTGAGGAAGGGGAAAGGGTTTAGTCTTCAGGCATATGCTTTTTCAACAAAGAGAACACTTGTGTCACAGGCATAAAAGTAAAAGCAGATTCTACCACAAGAAACACTCCAGCATTAATGTCTCTACTCTTCTGTCCCTGTGAGGCCACTACATTGATCTTGCAGACAAAAACCTTCCTCTGCCCTGGCAACCTCAGTGGCCAAAATTCCTACCAGTTCTGTCAACCTCATCTTGGTAATTTTTGTCTTGGTTTATTTATCTGGTTGGTTGATTTGTTTTGTTTTGGGTTGTTGTTTGTTGGGGTTTTTTTGGTTGGCTGGTTTTTTTTTAATTGACTGGTTTTACTCATTTCTACACCCCTTCCTTGTCTTTTCCATCATCCTCCTTTGCTACAAATGCCCCAAACACAACAAGAAGTCCACTGGAATAATCAGTCTTCCCAACCTAGAAAATGAAAAAAGGCCAATAGAGAAGAAGAGATGTGAATATATATACAAATACGTGGTTTCTTTCACTTCACCCTTTGGAGTCATATTAGGAACTGCTTGTATGTTAATAGTGGGATACTTAAATCCTTATACCATGACTCCACTGCTGTGTCAGGTGCCAGTGCCACAACAACCAGTTAAATCACACAAATTCTTGGCACTCTGTTCTCTCCAGGAGACCAACTACAGCAGAAATTTGCACCAGGACACTTCCATTCCATGAGGGGAAAACATCTCTGGCAGGACTATGAGGAGCAACTGAAAGATCTGTGGCCACTGGAATGGAAATCTAACCCTGTTGAAGTCCATTAAGCATAGTGGGAGCTGGGATCTCACCCCAGCCTCTTTTTTCCTGCTTTAAGTGTGTGATTTGGCAGGGGAAAAGTTCAATTGAAGGCACACAGTTAGGCTATACATACAACAAAGAGCCAGGGAAGGAAAAAAAAAAAAAAAAGCAACACAAAGGATTACTTTAAAGTTAGACTTTAGCTCCTTTAGCTTTACACAATGAAGGAAAGCACATAGGTTTCAACAGGATAAAAGCAGACTTTATTTTGTAAAGAGATCTCAGGATGAAACAAAGGACTGTAATTGTACCTCCTATCTGCAAATCAGAGGTGGTGAAGGAAAAGAAAGTGGGTGGATGGTTAACAAGAATAGCTTGAAGCCCTGCTTTGTTAACCGAGTAAAATTAGCTTGCTGAGAACCTTTATTTTCCATATAACTTTTAACAGGAGCATTACTTTACATATCTCTATGGTAGAGAGCCCATTTACTAATTTCCAACAAGTAATCACTGAAGTTGAGCTAATTTTTCTCTCTGTTTTCTGTTTCATCTGCTTAATTAATGACAATACATTTGAGTTGGGTCCCTAGCACATCTATAGCTAAGAGCCTGTCAGCATCTCCATTCTGCACACTTATGGTGCTTTCACACTGTCTTCATTTCACCTAGTGAAATACACCCCATTGAACCTGGGAAAGATTTAGAGGTAAAGTGTTGGTTTTGTGTTTTTTTTTTTTAAATTGCTCCTGTAGCTCTGTTTGAAGTGTGGGTTGAACCAACTAAAATTAAAACAGAGCAGTACTCAGTTCAGAAGTTCTTTTTGTTTGCTCATTTTTGAAAATATGAAAATCTGTGAGCAGGTCAGGCCAGAGGTCTGTCCAGCTCAGCACCTGCCTGCAGCAGGAATTACAGCAGATGTTCAGAGAAAAGTGCTTACCCCTGCCCTCTCCTGCCATACGTTCCTTCTCCTGCCATGGAACTGTCCCACACATTTGTCCTATGAATGTATTGAAATCTGTGATTTGTGCTATTTTCTTGCAGTTACATTTTAGCAGATGTATACTGTACTTGGCATCATAAAACCTGCTTCTAAGTGCGGTTACATTATTAAGTGTCAGTTCATTCTGCCATTTCTACAAACCATCTGTGGTGGGGTGTGCAGGAACATACTTCTCCTCTTGAATGTTTGTGTTTGCATGGTGCCTTAACACGGAGTACCCGGTGAGGTCTGTCAGCGCTGCCATCCAAACCCAGAACTCACCAGTCTGTTTTAAAAATCTGGAAACTGTGCTTTTCCTTTTCTTTCTTTTCTAACCTTTTCCATGATCTTGCAAATGCAAGATACAGAGTGTCCCTGTCATTCCTTTCAAAACCTGATCAGGTTTTGGCTGGAAGTGTCCTCTACCACCACGCTCTTGAATTCGTTTGTATAATAATAGCCTTATTCTTGAATATTTTCCTATATGAACTTCATGTTCAGGTTATGGGCTTGGGGAAATGGTTTTTAAAGAAAGGAGGTAATGTTTCTAAATAACAATTGAAGAACGTATCTATTCAGATTTAATTTCAACTTATCATGTTCCGGGGACTATAGATTCAGTCTCATGATCTTATCAGACTATATTTTTCTTGGGTTTTATTTGCAGAGCCATCTTTGGAGGAGGAAAACCCGCAATTATTAAATTCAAGAACTCAAATAAAGGAAGGTAAAAAAAAAATTTTTTAGTTGGAAAAATCTGTTGATTAATACTGAAGGATTCTCTAACCAATTTAAAATTAAGATTAATCTGAATTCACATAATATATGGCATTCTAAAATTGCAGCTTGAGAAACTAATTTTACTCTACAAAAGTTGTGTATTTCTTTGTCTTCAAAATAAACTCCTTTTAGAGTATTCTTTAAGTCTACAATAATGTTTTTTCGACATTACGTGCTAACATTTTTGCAATACAAAAGCACAATAGACAAAATACAATACAAATCAAATAATCACTAAGCTACAGAATAGATACACCTAAGGGATTTTATAGGATTTCTTTTGTTCTTGGAATGTTTCCAAAGGATTTTTTGCACCTAATTTCCCTTTCTATCTACTTAGCACATCAGAATTTTTTCTTTTCTGCCCAGATCAGAATGTGTGGTATCATTTATGGTGTGCTTTCAGATTGGGAAAAAGCAACCAGTTTCCCTGGTAGTGGGGAACACACTAAAGCAAGTTCTAAAGCAAGTTACTTGCTGGGCCAAATAACACCACTACACTGCACAGCACCATTTGAAGATTGGCCCAAATGCAATGTTTTTGCAATGTTTTCATAAACTTTTATTGTAAACCTAGTATATCTGTTCCCCCTACTCTCCTTCTAGAAAAGAAATATTTGCCAAGCAATCAGTCACTGAGCTAACATGTAAAAACCAGAACGTGTAAACAACTATTTGTGTTCTCTTTTCTCAAGTGAAAGTAAAAAAAAAAAAAAAAGCATAAAAAGTAAATTATTAAATTGGAATTAAGTATTGATAACTACTCAAATATGATATTTATTAACAGAGCTGAGGGTCCTACAGTCAGAGACTGGGAGCTGGGGCAAATACACTGCAGCAGAAGACTGTAACTGCGTGCTGGTACCACGCTTGTGTGATGGGGAAGGCTGCACTTCCAGACATCCCTCTGCAATGGCTCTGAATTTACAGCCAATAAACCTGGACAGGGGAGTACTTGTATAAGTCTGCCTAAAACTCTTGCTAGTCCTAAATCCTATGTTTTCAATTACATATAGATATTCCACTATTATATGCATTCAGGTATTGTAAGAAAGATTAGGTATTATACTGAGGGAGCTGAAATTGTTTGGGTTTTTTCTTTAAATTTTTTGAAAATAAAGTTAAATGTCTCTGACCCAGATTGATAATTTGGAGACAGAATTCTTTAAAAAGGAGAAATGAAATAACCTTTGTACATATGGGGAAAGGAGGAAAAGGAAAAAAAAAGAAAAAAAGAAAAGAAAAAAAATAGAGGAACTAACTATGCTTCCATAAAAGCCACACTCTCCTTAAGGATGCAGATAAGCAGGGCTGTGCTCTGGAGCAGAACTTGCTTCTGCCTTTTCCCATTTTGAAGAGCTCCCAATGAAAAGACTACAAGACCAAGACAGGAGATGACTCTCAGTGTTTTATATTGTAATGTAGTGAATAGAAACATCCACGAAGAGTAAATGTTATCTTGCAACTGAATCTTTTTTTCAGATTTCAGATTTCTACTTCTGCTAATGATTTAACATCATTGCAATAGCACAGTAATGCATGCCAAATGTCTACAGGCCAGACACAATAGAAATTTGCTTAATCTACTTTTAACACCAAACAGTTATGGATGCAATAGACTTAACATAAGAAGCAGCAGATTTCAGAAAGTAGTGTCACTAGCGTGCTGTGGCTGTAAGGATTCTTCTTGACAGATTGTGCTCTCACAAAGATCAGTACCTCTATATGAGTTGCTCTCACTGCATTGTATCTTAAATTAAGATTATGACTTTTCTGCATCTAATCATTGCAAGATGAAGTAGCACGTAAGTCCACCACATTAATTCCACCATTTCTAACACTGTGGTCTTATTCAAGGCATGCAGAACAGCAAAATGAGATCATCAGCACCAAAGGTTCTGTGACAATCTAAAACTGATTTTTCACTGAAGCTGGAAGCTAAGATGATTTGCTAGCTAAACATTGTATAATTAAAAATAATGTTAGGACTCAAAATCAGTGGGGTATGTACATGACAATAACAGCTCACTTTTGACATAAACTGCTGCAGAAGTTTTTGATCAGGTCCAAAATACACTCCAAATTGTAAGCAGCTGTCAAATTGTTACTCTGTCAGTCTTCTAGCATGGTTGGTCTGCCCACTGTTTCTCAGCCACTCATAAATAGTGGTTCTATTAGAATAATAAGCTGGCTTATTTCCGGAAATATGTGGTGTTTTATGTCTCCTAACATTCTCATCTGTATATTTAGGCTTTACTGGTCTTAATACTTGTAGGTTAGAAATATACTGGTAGATGTCCAGCTTCCCTCAGATCCCATCTCAAGAAGTTCTTGCAGCAATGAGTCCCACCAGCTAACCATGACTGGTATGAAGAAACATTTCCATATGTCACTTCTACTTCTGCTGCCAAGAAATCACTCTGTTTTTCCTTGTTTCTTTCAGCCAGTTGATCTGTTGACTGAACAAGGTGATCCACCCAAATCCAGCAGCTGCGACTTGCTGTGATTCACATGGTGAGGAATGTTACATGGAATTTTGTACCGAGGCAGCAGCAGACCCATGGTTTTGGAGGGTTGTTCTACAAGACACACAGTGGCTTTCTTTGCAGTCAAATTCTGCAATAACCTGTAGAACTAGTTTACAGTTTGAGAGTGGGTGAGTTGAGTGCCTGTTCAGGTATTTTTTAAATGTTGTATTTTTAAAGTAGCTGTACTGCTTTGATGAACTTTGCCTGAAGGCTAATGACTGTAAACATTCCTACATAATAGGAGTCTTCATTAATAGACCTTCAGTGATGGTCTTTGCAAACAAAAAAAAATGTATGAGAGCTGCCTGGCTTGGAGGAAACGCAGACACCTTCTTATGTGATGATGCAGTGGCTGCTAAATTTTTCTGTTTAATATGCTCTCCACAGTGATATTATGAAACAACTATATTTCTGTGACATGAGGAACTTACTAGGCTTGCTAGAAAAAAAAAAGGAAAAATAAGTTTTTTCAAAATTGGTTGGATGCTAATATTGTCACTGTCAATTTTTTTTTCCTTTTTTCTTTCGGTTTGTTGTTGTTGTTGTTGTTGTTGTTGTTGTTGTTTTACAATTAAATTGCCCTCTAAGGAATTTATTCACATTCTACATTTATTCTGAAACCCGGCTTAGTCAGTAGCATAGACCATTTCAGTTTCTTTCTCTAGCTCTGGCCAACTGATGTTACTAGTCTTTTATTAAGTGACTAACAATGTTAGGAACTTTTATGAGCTTCTGCCACAAGATCTATAGCATAGGTAAAATCAGAGAGTATAGATTCATTCTGGAAATTACAACATAATGGGAAATGTCTATCTTGTACTGGAGAGGTTAACTGTACATGTATTTATTCAACATGCTTTTGTAAACAAAGTGTCCACTCTGTGATCTTTTGAAAGCAAAAGATTAGATAATTTTTTCCAAAATATCTTTTGAAAGTTTTGTCCTTTTGCCAATATGGAACATTTGAAGGGAAGTGTGATTTTTTTTTTTCCCTTAGAAATATGTCTCTGTGGAATAGATGTTGATGCAAAACTATTTTTCTTCACCTTGATTCAGGGGAAATTTTAAAAGTTGTTTTAACTGAGTAACAAGTGTCAAACGGTGCAAATACATTTAAAAAGGCAACAGAACATTCTGAAAAAAAATACATGGAAAACAACCAGGAAATATTTGAGCTTGATTTTAAATGTTCTACACAAAAGTGTTCCACTCACAGGCAACACAAGACATACTAGAGGTTTTTAAAAATGAATAATTGATAATTATGGTAGACAAACATTTTCCTAGATCCGACAGTCAGTGGGGGTACAGAGAAACCTTTCTTAGTCTTTATTACCATTATAATAATTTTTGCATAGTATCACAACTGCTGTCAGCAAGGTCAGGAAGACCAACTAGCCTTTTCTCTCCCAGTAACACTACAGTAGTTACTCCACCTGACCTGACCTTTCTTTGCTTGATAGAAACGACCTCTGCATGAGCACAAACAACTGCTATTGATTTCACCATGTTCCTTTCTTAGCAATTTGACACCTGGCACCCAAATCTTTCAACATGGAAGCTCTTTATCACTGAGGTAAATAAGGAAGCTACGGTTTCAGTATCTGAAGCTCTTGGCAGGTCAGCTTTTAATTATCTCAGTACTGTAATGACTGGTAATCTTGTCACTTGCAGCCTTACTGTGCCTGCTGCTCTTTGCTTACTCCACTAAAATGATCAGAGGGCTGGAGCACAGGCTAAAGAAGTTGGGGTAATTCAGCCTAGAGAAGAGGAGGCTCTGAGGTGACCTTATAGCAACCTTCCAGTATCTGAAGGTGGCCTACAAGACAGCTGGGGTAGGGCTTTTGACACGGGTTTGCAGTGAGAGGACAAGGGGAAATGTTTTAAAACTTGAAGAGGGGAGATTTAGGTTAGACATTAAGAAGTTTTTTTGTGTGAGGATGGTGAGAGACTGACAAAGATTGTCCAAAGAAGTTGTGGGTGCCCCATCCCTGGAAGTGTTCAAGGCCAAGTTGGATGGGGCCTTGAGCAACATGGTCTAATGGGAAGAGTCCCTGCCCATGCAGGGGGGGTTGGAACTAGATGGTCTTTAATGTCCCTTTCAACCCTAGTCATTCTATCATTCTATGATAAGATTATGGGATACTCTATCTGAAAAAGAGCAGTGATAAAGTCTCAGTCTCCAAGCCATATGGTTGCTTCTTTTTACACTCTCAACCCACCATGCACACCATCCCACTGGTTTAACTACACAGAAATGCTACATTTATCTACATCCTTGAAAGATTCTAAAATATATCTTATATAAAGGTTTTATGTATTAAACTAGGATTAACTGGTGTGAAGACTTGGTAGCCTGTCTTTCATGGTTGGAGCTGATTTTTGCTCAATGAATTAAAAGTTCATCTGCTATTTAAAAGAATCCAAGTAGGATTTTCTTCTTGTGGGAGGGCGGTTCTGTGGGGAAACAGTGAGGCTTGGCTTGCTGCCGGAATTAGCTGGAGAATTTCTGGGTTTTGGCTGCACTTGCTGTAATAACAGATTATTCTATGCAGAGAGATTTACTGATGCCTGCACAAAATTAGAAAACCAAATCTGTTCATGGTGAAAATTTCTCTACTATGTCACAGCCTGTTTAGAAATTGTCTGTACAATCCACCACTACCTGCTTTCCAACATCATTTTTGTCTGACATCTGATGTCTGGATTATAGCAAAGCCACCTGGGAAGAATTATATTTTGATCCGTTGGATGTGCTGTCTTGCATTTATGAAAATGGAAACACAAACAGAAGGGAAGAGGTCTAGAACTTCAGTTTCTCACTAACCTAGCAATTATTCAATAAATAAATTCCTGAAATTTAATATACATGGGAAAACAATTTTCCAATAATATTTGTGAGTGAGTTACACTTATGAAATGTCTTTGCTTCCTCTTCTTTTTTGACCAGTCTATCTCTATACAGGCTATTGTTTGTCATAGGGATCTGTGATGAGCATTTAATGCTTGTTCAAAGCTCATTTATTTTGGTTTCACATCATCAGAGCTCATTTTAACTCATACCATTTTTCTTATTTAAAACAGCACAAACTGAGCAGAATCTGACTTTAGTAATGTGAACTATGGATGGTGAAATCCATAGTTTTTCAACAGAAAAGTTTTACGCACATGCTTAACATTATTAAAAAATCTTTCCTGTTATAATACTTAATGCATAAATCTTAGTTAAATCTTGGTTTACTCTAAGGGACTGCAATGTTTCCATCCATGTAGTTTCATCAGCTTTTTTATCTTTCTTTGCTCACACAATTTGTATATTTGCGTTTTATACTGAGTGACTTCTAACAGAGAAATGTTATTTGCATATGTAAGTCAAATTTAGGAATGAGAAACATGAGTAAGCTATTTCATAGATTTCTGGCCTGGTATCAGGAAACTGTGGAGAAGCAAACATTACATCCCATCTACTGACCATGAGGTCATGGTACACTTAGCTCTGAAAGATCGATTATAAATTACTACTTGTCTGGTTTTGAAGGGTTACTCTTCGTTTGCACCTTGAAAATCATAAACTCAAAGTATTCCCTTTTATAAGAAGAAATCTGTCCCTTATGTTAGTGTAGGAGGGGATGCTGTTATTTAAAGCAGCAATTTCCTTATTTAATAACCATAATAAAATAAATAAATAAATAAAAAAGAGCCAGGAACAGGAGGAACAAGTTATTTGCAACATAGCAAGAAATCCTCAGATCAAGCAGTCTCTTTTCAAAGTGTGATTGTGGAATGTAACAGCTGCTCAAGATTCTGCAAACTTGTGGAAGATTCATGACCAGTAGATTAATTTGCTTTTCACCAATTATAATTTATCTTACATCAAGACTGTTTACATTTTCTCTGTCATCTACGTGCATTAGCACCAGGTTAATGTGCAAACCGTGTACTAAATTATGTCCTGTATAAATCTTTCCAGGCTAAATACCACAGTCCATGTCCTTACTTCCCAAGAATAACCTTTGATCTTCACATCAACAACAAAAATAATTACCATCTCTGCCCAACACAGGACAAGTCATTTCACTCCTAAATAGCTACACAGCTGGAGACAGATGTGTTCTCCTCCCTGAGTAGACCCTACAGGGTCTTCCATGAAGCTTTATATCATACTTGTCATTCGTTTATCAGTGTCCAAATGTTGTACACTGGAAATGTGTGTAAAACATTCTCAGAATTTCAAACAATAACAAATCAGAATGGGAGAGGAGGGAGAAAAGGCTGCAGGAAAAAATAGAAGTCCCCCAGCTGTGCAAACTGAAGTAGCTGTATTAGCAGAAAATGCACTCCAAAAAGTTACATTATTGCCATCATCAGCAAAAGTTGATTCAGGGAATGCATCATCAATTTTGAAATCACAGCTTAAAAAACTACACTTAAAAAAACCCACCAAACACAACATTTAAAATATTCCTTTAGCATACACAAAGACAGCTAGACATTGACATTCTATTTGAAAGAATCATTAAATTCTTTCTTCCAGAAAGCTGATGTTTTCTGACTGTGTTGTGGAATACAAAGTTCTCCTAATATCTTTAATTCTTTCAAAGTAAAAGAAGATTATTCTGACAACCATATGTCTCAATGTTTGATTCTGATTTTCCCTTAAATTTACCTCTATGTCTCTTTTGAACAAGTTTTTTCCATTTCTTAATTGTATGAAAGATTATGATTCTATGATTTCTCCTACTTCAGAAAAAAAGAATTTTAAATAAGCAATATGTTAAAGGGAAATTATGAATTTCAAAGAGTTTTAGATGATACAATAAAGAATTTGATGGAGAATAAAAATAGAAAATGGACTAAACAAATCCTTTTAATATTAACTTGTGAAATACTGTATCACAAGCTTATCATAATCAATTATGTGGCTTCTGATAAACAGTTTATTAGAGTTAAATTTAATTAACAAGGCTGTACATCCCAGGAGTGATGTAAAAACCTTCAAATTTATTGAGAAAACTCATATAAAAGAAAATTTTTAAAAACCCACAGAGTTCAAACATCATATGATTTTGATCCAATATAACAAGTGCAACTCAAATAAAGCAGATGATGCAAACAGTCTGAACAACTAATATTTTAATATTCTTTCTTTTAATTCAGAAATCAGTAGGGTTCAATATGAAAATGTCAATCATGTCTGAATGAGGGAAGAGTTTCCTAATTATGGTGGGTTTTTTTTTCCTCTCCTTTACTGCTATTTGTCATCAGTCTTCCCCAGTCTCTGCAGGAAGCATGAACAGTCCTGGGTCATTGATCTTTTGTTCACCACCACAACCCTTTTCACCCGAGGTGGCACCTCTCCCCGCTCTCTTCCTTTAAAACATCAGAGTGGAATCAGGGAAAACAATCTTGAGGGGAAAAAATTGAAAGGGCCTCTTTCCAAAAGTCCATATTCACTTGAGTACTCTTTCTGTACTTTTTGGAAAATCTAGACAAAACAGTTGTCTTTCACTGAAAAAAAAAGGCCTTGTCCTTGCTTAATGCTCTTTTTCTCCTGGAGGTAAGCCTATCTCCTTCTGCCAGTAGAAACTACATCCACATTAATTAATAAAATGGCTCAGGGATCACCCTGCTGCTCAAAGAAGAGTTTTGCATGGTGCATGTCCATAGACCTAAGGCTGCTCCTTTGCAAGATGACCTCACCCATGCTGCCTGTTAGGAACAGTCCCCTCACCCGTACCGTCCCTCATTTGAGCTTAGATATAAGAGAGAGCACTAACTGGCATGAGGTAAAACTATGTCCAGTGATAATATTAGCAATTATTAGCCCACAGTTTGGACGAATTTATAGACACAGAAACAAGATGAACCCATGCTCTGTCCTTGTTTAAGTTAGAATAGATGTAGGTAGAGTGACTGATATTGCCATCCTGCTTCATGGGATATATTTAAATTACATAGATGAAGCACATGGCTAGAGTTTTGTAAGTATTTACATATCTGTTGTGCATGGTCTTATTATTGTTGAATTATAGACAAATCTCAAGCACTGCAGTCACAAAAATTTAACTGTGTCACATGAAAACTCAAACTGGCTGTCATGCAACAGAATTAGTTAGCAATGCAAAGAGAAAAAGCTACTGTACTTTTAAACTGTTTGCTGAAATACAGCTGTACAAGCAATGCCTTTCTTTTCTGCAGTGAGGTCCCTCAAAATAGTGAGCAGGATCTGATGAAAATTAGATCAGCTACTATGTGAGGGTCTCACATTACATTCACCAGAGAAATGCAGTAAGCTTCTTGGTCTACATCTCTTTAACATGTCTGTGAATGGGAGGCTTCTCAGTGACCACAGGTTCAGAGTCCAGATTACATATCCTGAAGCAACAGGGGAGTATCACATTCTGTATAAAACATTTTTCAGCTAATACAGCAAGCAATGATACTTTCAAAAGCTTCTAAGGGACTTAAGGGAGCAGGTCCCATTTCAAGTCAGGACCCTGGTCTATAGGGTACAGTCAGCAAAAACCTGAGCAACGTGGCCCCAGTGGTTTACATATCCCGCCATCCCCAAGAGTGCTGAGCAAGAGTGAGGTTGCTGCCTCTGGGTTCCAGAAGCTGAATAATCTGACTAAGCTAATGAGCAGTTACTGCTAAAGCAGTTTTGGAAAATCTGCCAAAGAAGAAGGCTCCATGTAGCTGGAATTTACACCACCAATTCCTTTGAGAACTAATATTTTTGAAGGCTTAGGCACAAAACGTGGCAATAAGTAACCACAGCAGTATTCCCTTTTACCTAAAAACCTGAGAGTTAGAGGCTAAGATGTGGTAACTTGGGGTTCAGAACAGCTTGAAGGGATTATAGCCCACATCTCCCACATGAGTTCTTCAGACATTAAGGTAATGACCCTCATCATCATATATTCTCTCCTAGCCAAAGATTCAAATATGCTACTGAAAGAAGAACAATTCTATCAGACAATATTAAGACCACTTTTCCCAAAACTATCTGTCAGAACTGAAAACCACATTTTAATACCCAGTTAAGGCATATATGGCTGTAAGGACAGGATGTATGCCATGTACCTGGGAAAGTAGAGAGGATGAGGAGGAGCTGCAGGAACAGTCCATAGGTGGAAGATTGCAGTGGCGGCTCCAAGTTGGATGGAGTAGGCTGGGCTGGATGCTCAGCTACGTCCCAGGAATATCTGGCAGTGTTTTCTTCAGTTCTTGAGTCATGTCCTACCACAGAGGCAATTCTGGACGTGCTCATGGATATGGTCAGGTGATTTGGCCTCCAAACAGGAGCCCAGCTTAAACTGCTCATGAGCAAACAAGGACAGATGAAAAAATACAAGTGCAGGTCTTCCACAGTTTAAGTGACTGCACCATCACAACCACTGGGGTGAAGAAAACATCTTCATTCCCATGTTTTTCATATGGTCTAATCCAGCACGCTCTTATGTTGGTTTCCACAGCAGTCTGAGACATCTGGTGGTCCTGCCTACCCTTTGCTTCCACCTTTTCTATTGCACTGACTTGAGCATTTTCCAGGCATTGCATTAAACCCTGTTTCCTGTGCTGAGGAAACAACACCCTTTTTTTCACACCCATTTTCAGCTGGATTAGCATGCTGGAGCGACCCAGTGCAGAGAGGGCCAAACCAACTCTGAAAGGAAGTGGTCAGGACTCTGGCAAAGGGTGGGAACTTGGCACCCATTAGTTAAGTCAGGTTGTGCTTCCACACCAGCCTGTTGAATTAGCCAAAGAAGCAGGTAGGGCTTCCATAGGCTTTGCTATAAGCACAAGGCATCTAGTTACTAAACAAGTGTAGCCAGTTCCAGAGCTCTCAAGTGGAAGTATTTAAGTACTTTTAGGGAACCTCACCAGAAGGAATTATTTTTCAGGTAACTTGAGGTTTCAATGATACCTAAGTTAATATTTTTCTGAATTTATGTTTGGATGAAGATGTTTTTTTCCAGCAGTTAAATAGCATTAGGTTTCCTAGGTCAATTTGAGATTTCCAGCTCCTGATATCAAAGCTACTTTTGAAAATGTAATGAAAGTCACTACTTTTGGCCTGGGTATCTTTGAGAATTTTAGCCATTATCTTTCCAAACCATCCAAGTATAATTGAAAATGATGTAATAACTTCTGTGTTTTACAAGTGACTCCTGACTCCAGCTGCAATATAGTACTATCACCATATTATGAAGTATTCAGCTACAGCTTTCTTGGAAGACTGATTATCTTGATTGTCACAAGGTTTCTGAGAGCAGTCTTTTCTGATACCTAATATTACTATAATGCTACAAGAAATGGCTGAAAGAGATCTGTCTATAAATAGCTTTTGAAATATACGTTTGAATTTAATGCTTATTTTATTAATGTGCTTCATACAATCTTGTTTCCTACTTAAGAAGAAAAATCACAAAAAACCTGATCTCTGTTGTCTTATTCTCCCTAAGGCACTTTCATTCAAATCTGGAGTAGATTGCTCTCACTTCCTGAGATCTTCCTTGGGCAAGGAGCATCCAGCACAGCCATCACAGCATGAGTCTGCTGTTCTCATGCTTTTACCTATTTTTCAGACCTTCATAAAAAAAAATTAAAATGCAAGTATAGAGTAATAGCACAAGTGTGGTAGCAAAAAGGATAGTAGAGGATCATACCTTCATGCATTTTCATGCACTGCAACTTACTATTAATCATATACCCCATTCAGAGGGGCTGAAAAGTTGGCCAGGGGAAAAGGACCTAGAGGTGCTGATCAACACCCAGCTGAATGTGATCCAGAAGTGTGTTCAGTATCAGGAATAGTGTGGCCATCAGAAGGAGGAAACTGATCATACCCCTGTACTCAGCATTGGTGAGGCTGCACCTCAAGTACTGTGTTTGGATATGGGCCCCTCACTACAAGGACACTGAGGTGCTGGAATGTGTCCAAAAAAGGGCAACAAAGCTGGTGAAGGGTCTGGATAACAAATCTTATGAGGGGCTGCTGAGGGAATCAGGATTGTTTGGTCTGAAGAAGAGGAGGCTGAGGGGAGACCTCACCACTCTCTACAACTACCTGAAAGGAGGTTCCATAGCAAGCTGGAGTTTTGTCCCCCAAGTTACCAGTGATAGGACTAGAGAAAATGGCCTCAAGGTGTGTAAGGTCTGGGGGGGGTTTGGATTGAATATGAGTTTAAAAAAAAATAATTTCTAAAAGTGTGGTCAAATATTGGAAAATACTGCTCAGGAAGCTGGTGGGGTCATCATCCCTGGAGATGCTAAAAAAACATGTAGATGTGGCACTTCAGGATATGGTTTAGTTTGCCTGGTGGTTTTATGTCAACTCTTGGACTTGATCTTAGAGGTCTTTTCCAGCCTTAATGTTTCTATGATTCTGTGAAATAGAAGTGGGTTTGTGGATCAGGTCACAGAGAACAGTGATTAGAAAAGGTACAGAGATATTCATATGAAGAGCAGGCAGTTGAACAAGTTTGCTTGCAAGGTTGGCATCTTAACAGCTAGCATGAGGAGAGATGTGCTACAGAACAGAAGGAGACTGGACATCCTGTTCAAACAGACCTTAGTATGTGTGGAAGGTAACAATTTCTGATTACCAGTTCAACAACAAAATTAGCTAATGTAATTAGGTAATTACCTTAGGTAGTTAGGTAATTACCTTACTAGGTAATCTGCAGAGATGCAGATTGAAGACTTTGATGATGGTGGCAGGGCTGCACTTCAATTGCCTAGATAATGAGGAGACAGAATCCCCAATGAAGATGTTTTTAATATATGTTGTGGTTCATCAGGGTAAACAGGGTTAGAAGCTGGAAAGCTAAGACAATTATAACAAAAATGTTTCTTGGGGCATCTATGTTTTTCCTTAAGGGCTTTTGGTCCCTCAGGATGTTCTGAGTCTGTCATTTGCTGTACAATAGATGAAATAAATATGTGTAGCTAGAAATTAAAACAAGAACTGAACCCATCTGGGGATATCACCTCACCAGTATTTTAATGGAATGCAGGGTCTTCTTGTTTCAAGCTGTTTTAAGGTAGTTTTCCTCTTTTTCATTACTTTTGAGATGATGTTTATAGTTACGTTTATCTTTCTTTTTTTTTTTTTTTTTTTTTTTTTTTTTTNTTTTTTTTTTTTTTTTTTTTTTTTTTTTTTTTTTTTTTTTGGTCTAAAAGTAAATGGAGGAATGGTAGCAGTGAGTATTCTGATCCAGCAAGTTCGCCATGATTTTGGCGATATGCTTCCTAAGTGAAAAATGGTAGATGGCACTGTGCATAAACCACAAACCCTTCGGTTTCTAGTTGCAATAAATATCCAAACAGATACTGTAGAGAATATTACTACAACCATGTGTACTTCTCTCTGACTCATTCACTCACAGATCAGTGTAATCAGAGAAATAAGGATCAACATAACCACATGTGTATTGAGGCATTTCTTTCTGTTCTCTACTGGCCTGCATCTTGCAACCTTGCATTAACATGTCCACCTCTGTAAAGAGTTTTGCAATGCAATGAATCATCCCAATATTTTACTAGTTAGAGAAAATTCCTCTCAGTTCCAATGAGCCATCAGCTCTGCAAATGGTTTCTAAGACTTTATATAATATGTAGAAATTTCAGAGAATAAGAAAACGAGATTTTCAGACTGAAGAAAGTCACTTGAAAGGAATTAATACAAATAAAAAAGGATAGCTTAAGCATAGAACCTCCTTTGGTAATAACTGAAGGAATTCTTTGACATGCAACATATTACCTTGAATTTGAGCACATTAGAATAAAAATTGGAAAAGAATATCCCAGATGAGTAACAGGTACAATTTTCTAACGAGGAAATCTCTCAGATGGTGTGTATTTGCAAATAACATTCATGCACTTACATAAACATTAAGGATAAACATTAAGGATTTTAACCTCTTAATTCTCCTCTGATACTGATAAATGCTGTTTTTGCTGTATTACAAATGAGAACTGAACAAGCTAAACACATCTTTTAAAATTTTGCCCTGTCACAAAAAGATGTGTATGGTAGACTAGATTTAGGAGACAAACCAACAAAATCTAATGGGAAAATAGCACTGTTTCTACACTGCCCAACAGATTTGACTATAAAAATGTGTCACAAAACCTACTTAATTTCATCTAGCCCTTATAAATGCATCACAAATGCAAATAGGTGTGGAATATTGTTTTGCAAAGTTTCATAAGAATCGTGACAGAAGCAAGGAAACAATCCAGAATTCCTGAGCCCTTCTCTTTCTCTTGTGCAAATAAAGCATACAACTCATTTTATGGCCTTGAAATTGTACCTTAAGGTTTAATAATTTATATGAAATGAACTGGATATGTGACTTCAAGCAACAATCCACAGCCTTTCCGAAATTAATTTGCTAAATAGGTTGGAAAGCCAGTTGCCATTCACTGCTGGGTTTCCTTTACTGTCCAGACAAAAATGGGAACAAAGGATCCATCTGTATTAGATCATAACCAAGAGTTAAAGCAGGTATGATATGAAAATTATATAAATGGATTCCTCTAGGAAAATGGCTCCAACCACTTTTATTGATTAGGAGATCTACATCTTTGGGCATAACAAAAGAAAGGTTAAATAAGGTTAAAACTTTACTAGTTGGATTGTATTTATACTGTGGTAGACTCTTGAAAATATCTGTCATACAATCTAGACCTTGGAAGAGGCTGAGAAGACAAGTGCTGTCAGTAGCTCTTACTCAAACAAAACTGAATCAGCACCAAAAATGTCAGTGGAACATTTTCTATTTTCATTGAATTCTCATGGCATTTTCATTGGAAATGTGCATATATTTCAATATCAGGCTGCCAAAGTTAAGGAATTCTCACCTCTGCAACAACGATCATACTGAGCACAGTTAACCACTTCACCTAATGTTTGGAGCAGTGCAGGAAACGAGGGAGAAGTCACCTTTTCACAAAAGTAGGACTCTCAGAAATGCAACAAATCAAATAATAATAACAACAACTACAACAACAAAAACAATAACAATAATTATAATAATAGTTTCATATAAAAGTAAAATTTATAAAGTAAAAATTTAAAATTTTAATTAATTTTAAAAGTAAAAATTAATAAACACAAGGCAAAGTAAACCCCAAGTGTAAAGGAAAGTTGATTTCGATCCAAGTTGATGCTCAACATTTCACTGAATACACCTTGCAGAAACGTACTCACTGAAAGACCCTTTGATTTTCTACGCCTTGGCTTGCATGCACAGTCCAGCTTAAAGAGAAAGTGTGTAGGAAAACATCCACTTCAAATTGCTATTCACATACTTTTGCAAAGTTCGGATCTTTTGTTTGGATCTTACCAGCTTATTTCAGAGGCCCTAAAATGATCAATATTTTAATGTATTTCTACACCACATAGTGTGCTTTCATGTCAAGATACTCCTGCTGAATTGCTGCTGGTATTGCAAACAACTTGGAAACAGGCCGTAAAATAATTGCTCTGCCTCTGGAGCAGGATTAGCTCAAGTGTCTTCATAGAAATACTCTTCTGTATATCACAGAAGTAGCCTTAGAAACACTGGGAAAACTGAAGGTTGCCCAAGTTTTTCTAAACAGACTACTAAATTTTTTTGCAATTTTTCAAGTGTAACTGTGAAGGGGAAAAAAAGCTGATTTTAGTGGGAAAATGAGCTGGCAAAAATATAATTACCAAAGAATCTGGTTGCAAATGAGTGCATCAATTACCCACATAGCAAATGGGTGATTAGAAACACATGAAATCAGAGTGGGCAAGCTAATTGCAGTAATTGATATGATGAGTGAGATGGATTCTGCAGGCTTTGGGTAATCTTGGAAACTCGATTATGGAAAAAAAAGCCAGAATCACTAAGAAGGAAACACCACTGATGAGTTTTACTGTCTAAGGAAGTTCTCTTCCTTGGTAGAAAAGCTGTGGTGTCATTTTTAATATCTAGAATATAAAGAATGAACATTTACATAACGAAAATCCACCTGGGGACAGATGTCCTCATCATGATCCAGGTATATTAATGGAAGAGGCTGCCATTACTGGCTTGCACTTCTGTAGCCTTCTCAATGACTCTATTGTATTAAACAAACTTCTAGTGAAGCAATCTGTTTTTTTAAAAAAATGCAAAAATCCCATTTGTGACCTGAAACATATTGATTAACTTGACATTGCTTGCAGGCTCAACCAGGCAGCTCTCCTGGGAGGAGAGCTGTGTCAGTTAAATGTGAAGTTTCAGAGGAGTGAGAAGAAAATACTGTGGGGAGCACTTTGCAATTCTACTCAGTCATTCTAGAGCAAATGCAGAGGAACACTACTGCATCTACTGCTCCTGTGTATTTACATCAAGCAAAAAACTAAGAGAATGGTAAAGGACTCAGAAACAGCCAGTGGAAATGGGGTGTAGCATGACTGAAGAGAAGGGTCAAATTCTTTGCTGCCAAAAATGAGCAAACCTTCGTGAAAATGTCAGTGAAGCTTTACTCAGAAATGTCAGGAGAAATTTTAGCCAGTGTGGGAATTTCACGAAGGATGTTTTTCTCTTGTTGAAATAGAGCCAGATCTTTAAACATTTTTCTGACTGAATGAAGACATTTTCAGTAGGCTCTACCATGCCCCATTCCACAAGACACCTCTCTTGTTTGCCTGCTTTGGATACAAAGAAGCAGAACTCCTGGGTAGCCCTGGTGTCTGGTCTGTGTCAGAGGAGGGAACCCTGCAGCTTCCAGGCTCCTTTCCATAAATGTGGGAACTCGCAGTCCCCAGAGCTGCTGGCTCCTCCTCAGGTCATGCTGTTGCCCCACAGCCACAGCTCTTGCCAGGATCCCTGCCCAGTGACCTCTTCTACGGCCATGGTGTGGGCTCTACATATCAGAAATGATCTTTTTAGAAGCCTATTAAAACCTGTTTTTATGATCTTTTAAAAAACTTTCAATGGGGGGTTGAGAATTTTCACGTTCAGTTCAATTTTTGAAATGTGAAATGTTTCCCCAGAATTTTAAGTTATTACCTTCAGGCATTTGTTGTTATAGATGAGTGAGAGGAAAGAGTAAAAGGATAAGGGCTTGTTTATTATGACAGGAAATTTGACAATAAAGCAGTTAATTGTATTCTGGCATGAATAACATTCTCACTAACCTACTGTCCAATACAGATAAAAAGAAAGAATCAGAAATATGCTAACAAGTATTTCAAGGGCACTGTTCATTTTAATAAGTTTTATATTTACACTGATGTATCTGAGAATAAAAATCTGGTCCATGGATATACGTCCTGAGGTAAGCAACATAGGTCTTACTAACTAGCAACTCTTCAATTTTGACTATATTAATAGATTTCAAAACACGTAAAGTAATCAAGTTGAGTAAGTTGCTAAAAATTATCTCCTTATTGGAATCCAAGCTTTCTTACTAATTATATCATCTGTTTTTAAAGAGAAAACCAGTTATGATGTTTTGTTCTTGCTAATTACCTTTCACAGGAAGGTTTTTTATGCATTTAGCTACCTACTTTTATCCACCAGAATCCATACCATTACAGCAAACCAACAAAAATTCCAAATGTGTGTGAAAAAGAAAAGAAAAGTAAGCAAAAAAGATTTCTCAAAAATTCACATCCCAATTAAACAAGTAACTGACTTGGCAGGTTTTGTCTTTGTTCCATTCCTGCAGTACAGTCTAGGAAAGAGAATTCCCTGTGGGAGCTGTTAGCCTTGAATAATAAAACAGATAACATGCAGACAAGGCTGAAAAGAGCCGTTTCAGAGGTTAAGAGAGAAACACTGATTTTGAAAAGGAATCCCAGTGGTAGATATATAATTGGCCCAAATAAAAGGGAACACACTTTCTTGTGCAAGTTAATAGGAGGCAACTCAGCAAACAAAAAAAATAATCAGGCATGAAAATCTTTGTTTTCCAATCAGTTTAGGTGGCTTTATATATGTATAATTGTAGGATATTTCTCCACCATATCTTCTCAAATTTCTCATCTTTGTGCAGTTGAGTAGCTCCATGTTTGAGCCTGGATTTCTCCTTTGTGTAAAGACCTATAAGGGGCAGAGGTGCCAGAAAGAACACCCTCCAAGGTTCCTCCTCTCAAGTTAATCAGAGACCATTCTCCTTTTTGCAACTATTTCTGCCAACAAGTCAGTAGGGAATACAGAAGAGACCAGGACAAGTTTGTGCAGAGAGGATCCTGCTCTCACATCTCTGCTTCTATAGCATTCTCTGAGAGAACTGTTCCCTAGAAAATATGTTCCTCTTATATCTCCAGCCAACATCTGTGCTGAGATCCCCTGCTACATGGATATCAACACAGTCTCAGTCTTAATGCATTGCTGAGCTCCCCACCGAGCAGGAGGAAAATCTAAGTAAGAAGAGCGAGGGATGCGTCACTGCCTTCAGCCCTGCTGCTGCAGATTTATGATGCTGCTGAAAAGGTGCTCCAAGATCTGCTTCAAGGAGATCTTGCTTGGCTCCACAGAAGTAGCTTTAAATTATAACCTTCTCTCATCTAGCAAAGGTGTGGTCTTCATCCTGCGCATGCCTTCATTTTATCAGTCACTGCCGAAATTTCCACAATTATGAAACTAGCAAAGTACTTGGTAAATGCAAAGTATAGGTCCAGGTAACCCCAAAGATTGCTTATCTTACTTAAAATTATGAGCTGCGGGGGTAGGACTATCAAGTCTGTGTCTCTCCAGTAACCATGTAGGACAGGGAAGAGCACTGGAATGGTGGTTGTCTCTTCATTGTCTCCTCTATACTGCCTCTCTTCTGCTCATCTCTTAGCAAGTCTCTGTCTCTCTACCTTTTTGTACCTGTAAAGGACTAATACTAATAACACATGCTCCTTTTGTAAAGCATTAACATCTGCTAAAGCAATGAAAATATCTTCATACATATTAATAATAATAATTGATGGCGCCCATCTGGAAGCAAAACAGTTCAGGAATAGAACAGAAAGTATTTTGCTGGAAATATAGCAGTCAGGAGAAGTGTCTGTGTCATGTGTTGTAAATATGGAAAATCGAATACAAAAGGCCCATTTAATTCATATGAGATTCCTGATCCCTCATGTACCACGTTTGGTGCTGATTTATTTGAATTAAGATGGCAACAAAACCTCCTCTTGCTTTTTTTTTTCTTGGATTTCAGTTTTCTTTTGTTTTTAATCAAGCTCTTGCTCAAGCCATGTGAGTAAGAATTCAGTAACACGTTGTAAATCACAGTTTGCAAATTCTGTGACTGCAGATGAGATAGTAAAAGATAATGCTGCAGAATTCACATGTGGCTTGCTCGTCATTCAGGCACCACATGTCAGAGTCTCTCCCCAAGCACAGCTGAATGTGAGAGCAGAAAAGTTGGTAGAGATTGCAAAGGACACAGTTTGAAAGTCCTGGTTATTAGAAATCTTTGGTTTTTGCTAAAACAATTCCGAATCCTATGAGTACAATCTAAACTCTTTATTTTAAACCATCTTTGAGTCAAGTCAATTTACTATGAAACTATATCAAAAAAGAGCTGACAAAAAGACCAAAACTAAGCTAAACAAACAAAAGAACAAAAATCAAAAAACAAATAAACAAAAAAACCAACAAAAAACAGAATGGAAGAAATGCACAATCAGCAATAAAACCTTTTCCAAGTAAATGGCAGAGACAATTGTACTCCAAAATGGAAGAGGCTGACATCCCATCATGATAACAAAAGATTTCTCAAAGCTCTGAGTCCCACCTAAACATCCCAGTTAGACTTTTTCAACAATGTAACCTTATTTTAAAGGTGTCAGGGGTTGGAATTTGCTGCAGTTGCTCAGACAAGTTCTTCAGCCCCAAACTGAGTTTGAAGTCTTGGAGAGAAGTGGATGAATTGTAATCCAGAAGTGCAATTTCTCTACCTTATCTCTTAAGAAAGCCTCAGTTCTGGTGTCTACAGTATAGATGACATTCATAGCACCCATGTTTGGAGCACGTATGGAGTTTTTTAATGATCAGATGGATGTTGTCAACTAACAGCCCGCTTGAAAGAATTTGATTTTTAACTTGATCTAAAAAAAGGGGTAATGCAATCCAGGCAAGCATGTTTTTGACAGTCAGCAAGTGTCTGCCACCCCTGTTCTCTGATTAATGAATTAGAAACCTTTGGCCAAAAGCAGAAAAAAATTACCTTATATATACTTCTATTTGGAAATGTTGAAATGTGCATCCAGATGAAGGAGAGACCACCAGGTGATCTAACCAAAGGATGACTGTTATGTGGGTTCACAGCTTGGCACATCAAAGAACTTATAAATGCTCCACACTTCAGTCAAAGCTCACCTTGTCTTGGACTTTGAAATCACACTTAGGGAACCATGTACTTCTTACAGGCAGATGAGATCACTCCTGGAGTACAATTCGCCTCTCAACTGATTTCTAAAGGTTGAATACTCCTAAGCCATAGAAGTGGCCACTAGTAAAATCCTGTAAATATTTGATTTTGGCCTGGAATGTCTAGCAATGCTGTTAACATTGTGAATAAGGTAAAAGCTAAAAAAATCTGACCCCCAACGTAGCATTAATTCTGTGTAGCACTGCTTCTGCTTTTCTGGGTTTAGAATCTTTTCAGTTAAAGATGCAGAACGCTTTGACAGCTTTTAAAAAATCAAGCTCTCGTGGCCTGAATGATAGTAGAGTGCTCTTCAGAAGTATATAAATAGATATAGCTATGAATATGGGTACATATCTAATATAATTTAATAAAATTACTTACAGGCATGGTTTGGATGCATGTTTTTTACTAATAGTGTAGATGGTTCATTGGTTGCAACTTAAGAAGTAATAAATGAAAATGATTTTACAGAATATCTGCATTAAAAAATGAACTGCAAAAAGATCTATCCATAAATATTAGTGATCTCTTGATTTTACTTTAAAACAATCTATGAGGCCAGTGTCATTTTTTTGTGTGTCTCAAAAGGAAAATCACAGCAGAACAAAATAGTATTACAGGTTTATTATGTCTCAAAATATAGAAATATATTCCAACAGCATATTTTAAAGAATAATATAACAATAATCTTAAGTTTCTTACTCTCAAAATGGTACAACATTATTTAAAAATATATTACTTAATGTACCCAAAATTTAGTTTCCATCAAATTCCATTTAGAATAAATTGAGTTCAAAAAAGCACAACCACCTAACCAATTTATACAGAAACCAGTAAATTTTTTGAAGACAACCCAGGAATTTAACTGTTCCAAAATGGTAATTCAGTTGGATATATTGTATTTTTCCATAAAACCTGTGCATGAACTGTGACTAAACATAGATTTGTAGGCAATGTCAGAATAAAATAGAGATGCAACTGTTAAATGGAACTGTTGCATTAAGGAGAAAAAGCTCCCAAGACTGAAATAAGAACTGTTGGTTTTTTTTTTAAATGAGTGTATGCATGAAAAGGATTTATGTATTACTCCAAAAGCAAGATAAAATAAATTAGTCTCTGCAAAAAAGAAAGTTGCACATTCACATGCATACACACAGTCACACGCACAGGCTGATTTTATCACTCTGTAATAATCTGAGTTTTCTGAAATATGCTTTACATAAACAGAGAAGTCAGAGTTTACATGAATATACTGTCTAAGGAGAAACTGATATGTCCTATTCATTTTTCAACAACACTTTGAGTACTGTTAAAATGAAGCATTTTAAATCAAGGCAATTCATGATAAAAGCATTTAGTATAGTTAGCCATGTGATGGGGAGAAAACAGAATTTCTATTTTCCCATTTTCATAGCACTAAAATAAAGGAGTGCCCAAAGACATTAAATGTGGTAAATTCAAAATGAGCATATGGATAGTGGTGGTGAGAATTATTATCTGTAATTAGTTGTGTAATTCATAACCACAGGGTTTCATTTGAGGCCAAGAATTCAGAGAGATTAAAAATCATTTGCATGGATTTAAGAATTTTACAATAGTTTACAATAGTTTAAAGAATATGGGACTGAAATGAGGCAGCAAATGTTGGGTAACAGCTCATTAGGAAAGATGTTTTTTGTCTTTCCTTGAGAACTGCCACCACCAGGGACAAGATTTTCGACTAAACAGGCAACAACTGCTGCCTGCAACTGCTGGATCCCCTATTCCTTCCCTTGCTCACTCTGAAAATATGCCCAGAAGTGGGAACTAAATGGAGCAAAGCCCTTCCATGCTGTCATCAGTATATTTTGTGTGTATAGTAACTTGCCAATGGAATAGGAAGGCTTGTGTGTTTGGGTGGTTTGTTTTGTTTTGTTTTACCTTGCACTGTTACAAAAACATTTGCCAAAGCAGCGTCATGGATAATGGACTGATGTGATTTGAAGTAAGAATGTTGCAGATCAATTTTTAGAGTTGGAAACTCACAGACATAGGAGAGAGTCTGTCTATGCAAAATTCCTTAAGCTTTGAACCTTTTGCACACTCTGCAGCCTGCAAGCCAAGAAGTAACATACTCCTCCAGTTACACTCATCTTGTTAAAGAAAACAGTTACAACAATTATGTGCAATCTTTTCATTTCTATTTTCTATCTACTATTTATTTACTTAAACACTGTTCAACATTTCACTTTTTCTAATGGAGCAGAACTTCTGAAAAAAAATATGTTTAGCCAAGCAGTTTTATTTAGGTTTTGTTTTGGTTTTTTTTTTTCCTGTGCCTTTTTCTAAATAAATACCCACCACAGTTTTCATTGGCACAATATGACCAAACTTATTTTAGTTCCTTTAACAATATGAAGCGGTTACAGAAGTTCTGGGGTTTCTACCTTTTAAAAAAATCTATACAAAGACTTTAGGGTATCAGCATGGAATGAAATAGATTCCAGTATGGTCAATTGAAAAATTAGTTTGTGAAATTCTACTGCATAGTGAGGAGACCCATAAAATAAATGGTTTTGAAATTTTGCTCATACAAAAGAAACTATATACTTTTAAATAAATAAAAGCTACTATATACATTATACTGTACATTTAAATGAGAGATGACATGAAATGGAATAAATTTAAGACTGCCTTTTCATCAGCAAGGCTCATATCTTGACTTTATTACAATTCTGAATAAAACCCTCTGCTTTAGATTATTTTTCTTATTCTAGTGGCAGCCACACGAGCGCACCACCATATTCCTGTATTTTTTTAAAATAACATTGGAACTGTCATCAAAGTAGAGCACGGAGATTGCATTCAGCTTTGTTGGTGCACAGCATGGCTTTGGTACATGATCAGGGAACATCAAATGAACCTGAAAGACAGATAAATACATAGCTCATATATCAGAGACATACAAGGACGAAGTCAGTGCAAAACATGTCTTTGCAATTCAGAGTGCTGCGGTCACAGATTTTCCTCGGTTACCAACTTTAAAGCACAGCTTACCTCCAGAACATTGCTCTGATTTCAATCACCCAGACAGAGTTATATTATAGTATCAGATGCAGAGCCAAGACAGAAAGTTGATTTTCAGATGAAATTTAGAAAAGAGTTGGAGTTAGGAGGCTGCTCAGAAAAACATTTAAACATATTGTCAGTACCATCTCTGTTGAGGACTGTGCTTAACATGAAGCACAAGCTCGAGGCTGGGGGCTTACCAGGAGCCCAGCATGTGTTAAAATGCTTCCCTGTATCAGGGTCTCAGTGTGGAGGAAAGGCTGCTGCAGACAGCAAAGGTTCATACTGAAATTGCCTTCAGCCTATGGACTGGTAAGGTGTGGGTTCTCAAAGGGAATGAATGCACTTTAACATCTTATCTAGGTATTCATGGATCCAGTTCTAGGTTTGGGAGAAGGACTGGGACAGAGAAGGCTTTTTGTACACTAGGCTGAAATGTATCAATGAAAGGTTAAAGAGAAGGAAAAGAGTTTTGAACAGCATCCCAGAATGAACAAGATCTAGTGGAAATACATAAAAATGGGGCAAGTACAAGTTCTTCGTACTAGAAAGAAGCTTGGATATAATATTCTACACATGCTGAAGACTTGGAAACTGGGGAGGCCAGAAAAGAGGGACTTGTAATAGAGAGGGCAAGAGATTATTAAGGCATGGATGAAGACTTCAGGAATAATAGGTTTCATTTGTATGTTAAGTTTTTGTAAATCTGTTAGAACCATCTGTCTTGCGGTGATACAAACCCAGAGCCTTTGCCAGACAACAGGAAACGATTTTTACATAACTATTACCATGAGAAGGTCTTTTGAAATGAGCAATAATAAATCCTGAAGTAGCAGTTTTGTAAGGGTTTAGACACACATTTAAAAACAGTTTAACAAATGAATAGCAATACACAGGAGGAAAGAACGATTGTGCCTTGTCAAGACAGATGTTTGCCCTGCCATAACTCCTGTCCCACTAGCCCCTGCCACCCAGCTGGGAGCTTCATGGCCCTACTATCTCAGCAGAGGAGAAATGTTCACAGGTTTTTCAAGAGTGAGCCTGGAAGTCAGTGCCAGTCAACCTGATGATCCACATGACCAGAAGGCCAACACTACTATACCACCTGTCCAGAGGGTGATGTGATCTGAGAAGAAAGCTTATGTAGCCCATTAAATTAATTCTATCTTGTATTTATGGCTGTATCATCGGTTATCCTAAGTTCAGCCTCAGGAAAAGAAGAGAGAGAGATACTGGCACAGCATTTCTCCTGTTACTATTACAATAGAGAGAAAAAAAGAAAAAACTTCAGTGCAGTTTGGACAGGTACCAAGGAACAATCACTTCCCAACACAAAGAGTGGGCTTTTTTAGAATGGTGTAATCAGTATGGCTAGGAGATGATTACATTTGGATTAGGGTGGGGTGTATGAATAATTGTTTCCCAAGCCATCCCCATGTGCACACCTTGTGTGAATCTGAATTTTATATAATTTAAACCAGAAATCATTCAGCTCCTGTTATCTCATCTAATTTATGTGCAGTTAAAATTTAATTAGCCTCATGATTTTTTGGCTGCAGAATTGAATGCACGTACAGTGCATGCAGAGGGAGACACACAATTCCAAAAAAGCCATAAAAAAGAGGAAAAAATTAAGTATCTCGTTTTTAAAATAGGACAAACCATGAATTTCTTAACCAGGGGAAATTAACTATTGTTTGAAAGGCTAGATGCATGAGACAAAGTAGCACTGGGCCATTTCTTATTTAACAGACCATAATTGCAGGAGAGAACTCTAACCTGGGGATCTCACTGATGCTGGCAACTTCTCTGAACAATGTTTGCATAGTGCTAAGTTATTGCTTTGCTGACCTATTTCTTTTCAGCTGAGGGCTGTAAATATGCTGTTCGTCATCTCCTTGGCATATTACTATAATCCTTGCCAAGTAGCATTTGTTGTTCCCCTTCACCTGAACCCCTTAGCACAATTCTGCTGTTTACTTCCAGGCTGTGACTTTTTCCCTTCTTTTTGTGAATCTTGATGACTTGAATTCTGGTCTAGAGCTGCATTGTTGGCCAGACTTGTAGAAGACGCATAGATGAAAATTTGAATGGAAAGGAGAAGGTCTCAGCACATGCTGAGTTTTTAAGAAAGTCACTCTCATGTAAAATTACATGGCAATTGCCCAAGCAGAATTTTTTTTCAGAAAGAAAACAAACTGGGTTTGTTTGTGGATTGTTTTTTTGGTGTGGAGTTTTGGTTTGGGGCTTTTTTCTCCCAAGAAAGGCTGATATTTACACTCATTTCTGAATGCGGAAAGGTTTTTCAGACCCAGAATTTTTATGTCAAAATCAAAGTTCATCATCCATGGACAGACTCACCAGTGTAGTCTGGTGGTCAGAATGCTTTCCTATCATCAGTTTAAATCATAGGGACCCTTAAACCCATGTTTCTCTAATTGTAGCTGTGTGCCTTGGCCTTTCCAGAAACTGATTAGTGATGGCAACCCTTTCCTGTTCTGATTTCATACTCCCACTCTGTCCTCATATTTTATCTCTCATTCCTCTGTTTGTTAATCATTCTCCTAATACTGTTGCAGTTCAGAGCCAGTTCTTCAGCTGGCACAGGTGAACAATCATGACCAGACATCAGACTCACAGCATGATACTTAGGTCTTACTAAAGGTCTAAAGGTCTAAAGGTCTTACTTTCTGTAGATGCTGTGGTTTTTTAAATGTATCTGAATGCTGATGGGATAGAGGAGGCCTATCCAGCTGCTTCAACTAAGATCATCTTTTTGGCTGCTCCAGCTGATGCACAGGAATAACATAAGAACTAGCAGAGGCAGAAAGCTGGCTGCAAATCCCCTTTTACATGTACCAGGCAAAGCAACAGATCCAAACACACTTATTTATAAATTGCATTTGTTAGCCAGGCTTGACTGAACACAATTTCTTACATGCAAATGCATCTACTTGCAAAGCTTCACATTAAATTAGGGTTTAAGTATCTTTGCCAACAGCTGACAACAGAGGTCCACAGAATGGCCAAGTGTCAACATTTCTGGAAGGTATAGCATATAGATGCTAAAACATAGGGCTTCAATAAACTGCAAAAAAACCCTTAGAAGTGGGAGCAGAGGGCCCCTTTCGTTTCTGTCTGCACTATTCTCCAGTAATATGACACAGTCTTCTCATGTGTTATTACATTAGAAGTGCAAGGAAAACCTACCACAGAGGCCACTGGGGACACCTCATCCTCTCTCTAGCATGAGCATCAAACCAAATCTTTGACATGGATTATCATTTACAAAGAAATAATCAAAATCCAATAGTAGTACACAGAGAGAAAGAGACACTCCCTGTCCCAAGACACTTGCAACTTCAAAATTGACAGCTACAATGCAGGCAGAGGCATACCAGAGTCTGAACAATGGCGTGGTTTGTTGCATTCATGTGGGCATTTAGGGGGAAAGAACACTCTCCATCACAGTAAAATGCAGCATAGCCCTCTGGTGCAATAATCCAATCCTGTAGAAAAGAGAAAAAATAAACCAACTCAATTTATTTCTTTTTCTCACACAGGCAATTTCAGACTATATCAAACTAAGGCTTGTCCAAAGACAAAATGGACTTCAGAATGTAGTATGTTAAATTACCCTTTTTTTCCCCCCAAAAAAGAGAAATATATGCTTTGCTTATGCAAAACTCAGAGAAAAATGAAATTTGAAATCTGTACTGAATAACAACTAGAGAGGCTGTATGTAGAATTAAAGGTCAAAGTGTGTTTGGTTGAATACTTATTATCACATTATCTTGAGCAAAAATATAATTAACACGCATTAGCTTTCTTCTGCATACTTAACACTGTTAATTGTATAACTGCATGAGATGAGACTGAGGATTGCTGGTGATTACCCATTGGAATGTAACTGAGTTTTTCCTTTTGAGTATTTCTAGCAACACAACATGAGGAAAAGACCACAAGAGGGAAAATATTTAAAAATGCTAATGAAAGCTATGTGTCTAGACAGTTGAATTTCTCCTTTTTTCCAGGCAAAGGTAATGC
>JAAWXA010000001.1:75096498-75169382 GCA_038090715.1 Florisuga fusca | reverse complement strand
GAGGATCAAGTACCTTCTTGGGTTTCATTTCTTTTTATCTCATTTCACCCTGAATGTAAAGTTCATATTTCTTACATGCGCCCTGAGTTTCACTGATCAACTATTGTACAATGGAGCTTTGGTTTTCCATCTGAAACTTTTAATTCTTCAAGTATTGTTTTGTGAAAAAAACAAGTTTTCTTTTCTCTGCTGCCACCCTGAATGACAGATCTGAGAGCCTTGCACATCTTGGTGCATATCAGAACGTACTGTTTCAAAAAATAAAAAAAAACAAAACAACTGGTGATACCTGGAAAATCTCTGATCTCCAGAGAGACAACAGCTCACTTGTTCAGTAGCCTGAATCCAAGTCAATACCACAAGCCTGCTCTGTGGTTGTGGAGAGGGTGATTAGTCTGCAGGCTTGGAAAAACAGCCTCTGCCGACTTCATCAGGCTCATGTGAGAATAAACACATTTCAAAAATGATGAGGCCATATGAGAATCTAGCTACATATCTAAAGGATGAGCTGTCACTGAAGAGATAGCACACTTCTTCATTTCATAGCTTTGTTCTGGAGAATTGTTATAAAACAATTTTGAGAAATGTGATACGCACAGACAGCCATCTCTGAGTTCATACCTACGTGTGCAATATGTCTAGGTTATAAGTTGCTGATGGCCTTCTTGTTTTTTCTTTATAGAGAGCTCCTTGCTTTCTGGAAAAAAAACCTAGATTGATCTCTATTTTAATTTCTCACAGTTCCCTGCCTCTGTCTTTATGACCTTTTACTGCAAGTACCTTCCTTTTTTTGTTTCTGTATGGCAGGATGACTTTCCCTAGAAATTATTTAAAGTTAGATATGGTGTTATAAGGTGTATATAAAGTGTTACATATCACTAAACAGTGATCCAAGCTCTAGCTCCCCAAGGATCCTATTCCAGTGAAATATCACTTAATCGCAGCAGACAGCATTGAACCAGGGAGAATTCAAAAACAAATTCCATAAGTTCTATTGCCCACTGTGAGAATTTTGGTTTTATTTACTGATCTGTTCAAATCTTGAATATTTTTTTCAGATTTATCTTCATTAAATGAATCCAGATCTTAAAGACATGAATGCCTGCGAAATCTTTGAGAGCCTAAAATTGTGAAGCAATTGTGATAGAGATTCGTTACAAGATGCATTTAAAGGATTTGTATCTCACCAGTGACATACCAATTATCATTTAAAAAAACCTCAAACAAAACCCAACCAAGTAACCAACCAAAAAAGCCCAAACAAAAAACAAAACCCAAACAAAAAAAACCCAAAAAACCACCCCAGAAAAAAACAGACAAAAAAATCCCCAGACTTTATATAATATGGAAGTGTAAAATAGATTTTCCCAATTTGAGTTGATAGGAAACAGCATTTATAACCATACCTGCCATCCTAGGTCCCGGAAACTCACGTAAAGTTCATGTTTCTTACATGCTTGCTTCTGTTCACTTGTGTTATAATCTACAGGAGGAAAATAATAACAGCAATTAATTGTTTAGAAGCTCTGCTAGAACTGACCACATTTAGCTATCTGATTCTGACAAAGGAAAGGAAGAATCCTTCTGTCATTTGTGTTCCTAGGGTTGGTCATAAAGGTGGTGGAAACTTGGAAATGCAGAATCAGCAGCATCAGCCTCGTGCAGTTTGTGTTCACAGATAAAATGATACACTCAGCATCAGAGGAAAGAGGTGTACAAGATATTTGCTGGCTAGCTAGGTAACAACTCTGATAAAATGCACACAGCTGATCAAAGGACAACAAGTGAGAGCTTAATCCAGAATATGTGTAATATGTATGTTGGCACAGGTTTAATTGCCAGGTAAAATAAGTAGCCCAATTTAATTTAAGACAAATTAACAATTCTAAAAATTGCCCTTAACTATACAACTGAATATCCAAAAGCATGCTACTTAAACATTAGCACACTTTGTAGTCCTTCATATTTTACCATATTTTCTGGAAATATTCACCACTTGATGGTCATTAGATGGTCATACAAACGTAAACAAGTAGACTAACAGATGTTTTTATAAGGCCCTGAATGTTTTTGCATTCTGAGGTGTTTCAAGATGCAAGAACGTGGAGAATCTTCAATCCGTGCTTCTCCAAGGCAATTTCAAACCTGGAGAAAATCTAGTTCTTGTTCCTTAGTACCCCTGAGTAATAGGAAAAGAAGGCAATGGGGTCATAGCTTCACCACATCAGCAGCCCAGATCTGGTTTATATTCAAGTAACGGCACCAGTGAGGCATGCAATGGAGCAGGGAGGACAGGCTGTCTCCTCTGGTTCCGTTTCAAGAAAACTTTAAGTGGCTTTCTGGGACCAAAATAACCATTCTGGTAGAAAAAAAAAAAAATCAGTTGGCTCAAATTACAACAACAACAAAACCCAAGACAAACAAGGATGACACTGCAAAAGTAACAGTATCTTCATTCTCAGGAATAGAATGCTTTTTTTAGGAACATTTGGGTTGGGAGAGTCTGATGAAAAAATCTTGGAAAATTAAGAGAGGCTTTTTTCACGTAAAAGGAAATGAAGGGAGCTCTACAGTGTGTGAGATAACCTGCTGTGGTGCTTCACTGTCATTGCAGAAAAATCTTCAAACTGAATTAGGAACCACTTAAGCAAACTGAAGATACATGAGTCCATGTGAGTGGAAGGGATGAATTTCAGGGTGAGCAATGAGTGGACCAACATCATTACAAAGTCACTCCCTGCCATTTTTGATGCTTATACTGACTGGATGATATTTCTAACAATCAAAAAAGTGGAAAAAATCAGAAGAGCAATCAACTTAACCTTGGTTTCTGGGAAGTCTGTGATGCAGGTTCTCCTGGAAGCTGTGTCCAGGCACGTGAAGAACAACCAGGTGTTTGGGAACAGTCAACATGGATTTGTTAGTCCAGACTGTGCCTATTCCACCTGATTGTTTTCTGTGATGAGCCAAATAGCTCTGTGGGCTTTTGAAGAGCACTGTGTGTTCACTTTCTTTTCAGGAAGGTTTTTGATACAGTCCCCCATAGCACTCTTATAAATTGGTCAGATACACTTTGTACCGATAAAGAATAAAATGGGTGGAAACTTGGCCAGGATGCTGAGCTCAAACAGTTGTGATCAGTGGCACAAAGTCCACCTGGCAGCTGGTTAGTAGGGATGATCCTAAGGGATCGATACTGGTGCCAATGGTGATCAGTGTCTTAGTAAGCTGGACAATAGAGCAGAGTGTGCTCTCTGCAAGTTTACATCAGATACCAGATCCAGGGGGAGTGATCAGTTATCCAAATTACCAAGAAAATGTTGAACTGAATCAGATCCAGGAGAGGCTCAATGAAATGTCATTCAAAATACTCACCTAAATTTTATACTTACTGGTAGCATATTACTCAAATATGCCTTTTTTTTTTTTTTTTTTTTTTTTTTTTTTTTTTTAACAGGCTATGTACCTACTTTCTGTTGAATATGTCTGCACCCCAATATGTCTTCTAAAACTGTGTCAAAATCCTTGCACAAGTCAAGATGTTTCCATTTGCAGTACTAAATGGCTTGTTCTAGTATCACCAGGGATGTTAAGTTAGGCTTTCTAAGCTATAATGCCCCAAATCCTGATTAATTTTAAAAGGTGAATACTACCTTCTTTCCTAGGGTATTTTCCTAGCCCTTCATGGTTGATTTTCTATGACAGTCATTAATGGTTCACCATAGGTAGTTAGTTGCCTACTACTATCCCAGATACTCTCACTTGTCCCAGGGTATGTAGGGTCAAAACTTATACCGGTATCCTCTGGGAGTCCTGTGTCTTTCTGGAGAAGCCACTGGAATCAAGGAACAATAAACTAGGAACCCATGAGTGTTAAAAAAAAAATCTCTATGCCTTTAATATAAACAAGAACTCTTGGTCATCCTTAGTGCTTATCTGTCTGTAATAATCTAGTATGTTGCTGCACACACATTAGAAGTGAGGTGAAGGTAGTAGAGACCAAAGGAAATTTAACTTAAAAACAATTGAACTGTTTCACTGATGACTCTTTACAGGGATATGTATTCTGATTATGACTAGTGCTCATAGGAGGTGAACATTGAGCTTTTCTGGAAATTTAAAAGCACCCAAATAGGCAAATAAACAAAAGCTGAAAATTGTGCTCTTGACAGTTTTCTCTCAGCTATGAAATTTTCATATATATAGGAATATACACAGAAATTTTAGCATCAGAATGTAGCAGATTTCCCTACAGTTAAAGGTGAGACGTTGAATAATAAACTTTTAAGTGATTATATAGATGTCTTCATTGTGTTGATTCTCAGAATTACTGGAATATAGGTTAACCAGTGATGGATGAGCAGTCACACCACAACAGCTGATAAGATGGTCTGTGTTTCAGATGCAGACACATGTCTGCAAATCATCTAACCCTGACACCTATAAAGAAAGTGAGACTTCAGCAAGACTGTATTCCTTGATTTCTGTCTTTCATAGAAGACAAATGTTGTGTGTAGTGTAACATTTCATGTAAGTATCATCTGTGACATTTATAATAAAAATCTGGTGCCAAAGATCCAAATTCACGTACTATGAGGGCCCGTATGGTTATTCTATCAAGAATCAAAACAGTAGGATATTGTGACTAGGAAAACATTGTTCCTCAGCTATTCAAGAACAGCAGTTGTGGTACAAACCCCTTTGTAGAAGAAGAAGCTGAGGAAGGAAGGTAAGAAAATATATTTCAAGGAAGTATAATGAGGATTTTTTTTCCAAAGGAAGTAAAGATGTATCAACATGCCTATATATACTATCAGACTACTGTGTTTTTAATTAAATAGTGTGACACCAAAAATAAAATACAGAAAATGCAGAGTTAGGTATAGTTTTCTGTTTTTATCTCACTAGATTGTTAATAAAAACTGTGTAACTTTGTTTTGAATTTCCTGGTGTAAGTCACTATTCAGTATTTAAATGTGGATATCCTCTAGTGCCCAATTATACTGTCATTCTTTTTAGCTGATGTTAAAAAAACATTAAGTCATACATTGTTTTAAGAGAGAATTATGTGACGTACTTTGGGAATAAGTTGTCCTGTTTTGATATGTTTTTCCTTCTATCTACAGTCTGACAAAAATACAACAGGGTAAGTTAAAAATAAACAGCACATAGGCAGTCTGTACATAGCAAGCAGGTGGAGTTTGAATGCTGTTTAATTCTGTCTTTGCACTGCACTGAGATAATTTTCTCTTGAAGTTCTTAGCAGCACAGGGATGCTGACCCCAAATCTGTCAACATTTGCCCAGCTGCTATAATAACAGACACGTATAGATTTTATTTTCTTCATGTTATGTTTATGCGTTTCTTAATGAATAATTCAAAAAATGTGTTGTCCATTGGAAGATAAAAACAGAGTTGCCCAGTGGGCTTTCCTCTTTGATGTGCTGAGAATACAGTAAAGTTAATCACTGAGGTCCAAGAACTTAGAAAAGGAGGCAGTAAAAAGAGGAAGGCAAAAAGTAAGAGACAAAAAACCAAGAGGCTAAAGGAGATGACAAAGGGCAAAAGGAAAGTGGAAGAGGAAAAATAAAGGCAAAATGGAGTAAAAAAGAAACAGAACAAGAAGGAAAAAAAAAAACCAAAAAACACAAACCCCAAAAACAAGGAGAAGAAGGCGTGACTGTCATCAAGTTGGGATTGATGTGCAGAGAGAAGTTCAACCAAAGCCTATTATATATAAATGACAGCATATCTATCTGGGTTTGGCTACATAACCTCTGGCCACATAGGTGAGCATTTTTCACTGTCAGACATTGACTTAGGTGCTGTAGATACAAGACTGTGGAATAAGCTTAAAACCAAGCACCTACATCACAAAATTACATTTGTTCATCACTGTATCATTTACATCAACAGTGTCTAGATCAGGGGCTAAATGAGAATTGACTATGGTCTGTTCCTGGGCCATCATTAGGAAGATGACGGGCAGAATTCTTTGTGTTTTTCTTTGGTTTAAATATGAAGATATTAACTATACTTTTAAAACTCTGCTCATTACTGGAAGCTGTAGAGAACCAGAAGAAGTAGACTTCTCCCACAGGTCTGCAGGGATGCAGCATATCCACTGCACCTGTACAATTCCTTGGGCTGGTGAACAGGAGGAAGATATGTTTTCACATCTTGTCCACAAAAAAAGTAAAATGATGATAATTTTTAGATAATGACTTTATGTCTCTACCTTGAAGGAACACTTCAGTAAAGAACTAGAATAAAACTTATTTCAGGATCTATAGGGACTAACAACATTTTTACATGTCAATACCTTTCAGGAAAATAAGGGGTCAAATTCACTCAATTTGAGGATACAATATGTATTTATATCAGCTTATCTGACCTCTTTAAAAGTTTACATGTTCACACACCTGTTAAGCTTCCTTATTTCCAGTATTCAGATTTTTATGTTGCATCTTGGTTTCTTCAGCTGGAAGGCAGTTAAATAAGAGGCCAAATGCTGTCTTTTTATCAGGCTTCCTAAATAAGCAGTTGGAGTGAAATCTTTCTTTCTACTCTCTCTACCGTTTTGTCATGTCTTGCGAAGATGCCACCCAGTTGTCTACTACACAGGGTGAGAACTTTCTCAAACTATTTGGGCATTTCATCAATCAGTATCCCATGATATATGTAAGTGACTTAGCTCAGAGAAGGTAGATCATACTCAGGGCCATCTGTCAAAAGAGGTTTAAGCAATGCTGGACTGGGAGGGGAGCAGGTAGAAATGGAGTAGGAACACAGTTACTGAAAGTTCAGCCAGTGTAAAATACTGTGTTGAGCTGCTGTGACACCACAGTATTTGAGCAGGTGCCCAAAGCTCCTCTAAACAGATGAATAAATCAGAGTTTCATCTTACCCCCCACACTTGGCATCCTAGAAGACTCCTGATGACTACTGGATTTGTTGCGGTTCTGATTTTTCCTTTTATTGTTGGCTGCTCGGACAGAACGGAAAAGCACTTCACTTGCCTTGAAGAATGCAACCATGAATGGTTGCTTTGACTGAGGCCCATGCCTTCCAATCAAGCCAGCAGATTTAACATTGATACTTCGACCTATAAAGTAATGGAAATTGTAAGTTAAAAGGTGAACGTCTGCCACTCCTGAAGCCACAGTGGGAGTTCAGCTGCTGACTGAAGCCTGGGAAGGATTTTGCCCATACCCTTGAATTTAAGTGATTAAGAATCTTAACCCCGTTTTGTTGAATGAAACTTAAAAGACAACAAATTCAACAATTTACAGACGTTTCGACAAATTTACAGGTAGTTTGTCATTGCATTAAACTGCAGTCTCTGTGCACTATATATCTTATTCATTTCACAGGTATTTTAATTCAGTCCTGTGTACACATCTACAGAACTGAAAAATAAATGAGCCCGTTAAAGTATACAGGTTATCAAAAGGATAATGTAATGCGGTCATCTAGTTTTTGCATCACTTGAGTGTTACATGTGGAACCTTATATCCCCAAAGCAAATCGGTAGCAAAGAGAAGTGTAGATAATAAATATACTTCTACTTTTAAAATAAATATCGTGCAGCATTAGTCAAACTGATGTTCATTCACTAGCAAAGGTAGGAAGGCAGTCAGTCGTTCAAGAGAACAGAGTTTGATATATGTACATTATTGACTCTGGTTCTGTTCCCAGGGGATGTGCATATTTCTTTAAAATATTTGTTCAGTCAGGCCTGTGTGGTAACCTCAGTATATTATCGGATCTAAACCTCACCAAAAGAAAAGAAAGCAAAACAAGTCACCAAAACGGCATCAGTGACATTTTAGCAAATAAACCCTTGCTCTTAACAGAATTTATTTTGGCAGCACAAACACTTTTGTGCATACGTGTTCTTTGCAGAGCCCTTCAACCGTCAGAAAATGAGACAGTGTCATGTGAAGCTGTGCAGCTGTGCTGGGTGGGGGACACAGAGGTCCTTTAAACGGGAAGGTAGGGGCACAGGCACCGCCTGGGCTGCGCGGCACCGGGCGCCTGGGGATCCTTCGAAACCGACTGGAAAAGTTTGCTGCCCGGGCAAGGATGGAGCATCTGCCTCACAAAGTTATAATACCGTTAACTCAATCATCCTGAAAAAGAACTTGCAAATAAGCATAGGAGTAAACCTTATAGAAATAAGCATATAGGTTTCCTTTTCAAACACAAACTTACAGTGGCTCTATGCCAGTGTCTATATTTCTTAGAAAAACTCTATCACTGGCGTAAATGAAAGAGGCAGTTTGATTTGTGGTTAAAGTAGTTTCCATTCTACTTCCACTGTAACAAATGTATTAATTCAGCTCAGACTTCCTCCTTCTGGCAGCCCTTTTGCAGTAAAAAGAGAAATTAGAAGTTCCAGCCAAATACCATACCTTGAACTGACCCACTTCAATACATAAACAACTTTACAACATGTTTATTCAGGTGTAGCACTTTAAATTGGTTTAAGATGTTTCCAGTGACAGAGAGCCCAGCAAAGGCAGTAGAAGAACTGAGAAAGTTAGCAGTTATAGAGCAGAGTAATTGGCAACATATTCTGAACAATTTTGATAATTACTTTTTTCACTGCAAGGGAAAACTATATTTGTTGAAGCTTCTGATTTCATTCTAAGTATCTTTTCAGCCTTGTGTTTCTTTAATTCTTATTTTCATGTGTTTGAGTTACTATGAAATAATTCACTAACATTAATTCCTATATGTTCCAATCTCCTCTTGCAAGTCAGATATGAAAAACTGTACAGACTATTCTCTATTCATTGCAACATGGACAAACTAGCCTCTTACCACGAAGTTTCCTCTCATTTCTAGAGGGAATATTTTTACCATTTTTCTTTATTTTTTGTTCCAATGACTTTCAGAATTTTAATTTTATCTGTAAAAGATTAATACTTTACTGGAGGACATTTTAAGAATACTATTAGATTTATATACTGAGGGCTGCAAAGATGTGTGGAGGTTTTCAGAATTTAAGTCTAGGTTCTCTGAATTTACAATGGTGCATATTGTGTGTGAAGCAAAATACCCTTCAAACCAATGTGAACTCCCTTTAAAATAACTTTTAATATTATTAAGTTTCCTCTGGGTTTCCTTTAGACTTCAGCAATGAGATGGCTATTAAGATTCCACAAGCTGAGGCTTACTTGGTTATTCAGGGTAGAGAGATATACTATAAAAAATTAATCCTGTAACCCACAGCCTTTTTACGCACAGAAACAGCTTATATGACTTTATTCCTTTATTTGCTTGATCTTTTAAGCAGCCTGTCTGAATATTTAGGACTCATTTGTTCAATTCATGAATGGTAGACACACTGAATTTTCTTCTAGTGCAGTTAAAAAGAAAACATATATTGACTTTTGTGGGGTCATCATTAAACTTTTCTCCCTCAGTTTATCATATACCTTAGCTTAGCTGCAACTTTCAGAAGATGAAGCAATCAAAATATACGTTGCCCTTGAGACACTATATGTCTTCTGAGGCAGGTCTTTGGACTGTTTGGTTTGGAAATTCAAACCACATATGTTGTCTCCATTTTAGGCTGTTTCTGTGCAAGAGAAAGCTTGCATTTACAGAACTTCTATTATCTTTAAAAAATAAAAAATAAAAAATAAAAAAAATAAACCTCCCCCCCAGAAAACGTGTGTGTTAGAGAGATTTCCTTCAGTCTAAGAACACAAAGCTTTGCCCCTTCCTGAACAAGAGATACTTCCACACACTCAGACCCTGAAAGACATCAAACTTTTTGCCCCACAAGTAGCTCCATCTGTGTGCTGTGGTCTTCTTAAATATTCCTCACCCTTGTCCATAGTGTGAATTTTAGAATACGGTAAGAAAAATCTTACCCTAGCCTGAATTGGCCTTTATAGCAAGAACAATTCATGGGCTTCATTTTTAGTAAGCATTTTTAGTCTACCATTTCTTATGAACATTTAGAAAACTCTTGGCTTCAATGGCAACAGAAAATCCAGATCTCTCCAACATGCAGTTGTTCCATATTGTGGTATTAGAAATGTTTTTTAAAATCAGCTGAATGACTCAGGCTGACCTGCTTAACTTCACCTTCCCTTGGAGCTTCACCCAAATGAAACTTCTAAAACCAAAGCAGCAAGGTGTGTCTCTCTCTGCTTTTCTTTAGCAACTCTGAACAAGAACTGAAGGTAGTCAAGCATTCTGAAAAATGCTTTATAATTCCATTGTGTCTTTAAATCGGAGGATGTCAAAGAAATTTCTTTAGGGTTTAGAAGAAAAGAAACTGCAAAAAACCAGCAGTCAGCCAGTCCCTAGTCACTGAATCTAAAAACTGCAACTGTGCCTGCACCTAGAAAACCCAAATAAGCATAACAGATGGACTTATTGTGTGCGGGAGCCTTTGTGTTCCTCACATTCTGACATGTGTGTCTCAGTCCTACTATAATAATTTATTACCTCTTCTCCATATTGACAGGTATATTTGGAGACTAAGACTTTTTTAAAGCATTATGTTCCAAATCTGCTGAACTCTTTAGTCCTTATTCATACGATTTTGAGTCTTTGGCAAGATGTATTTGTTTGACTTGGCATTTAAGCTTATATTTGGCTTTTATTCCATTTGATAGTAAAATGCCCTTAGCAGTTTGCATAAAGGGTTGTGTGGAAGTGTTGGTTTGACTGACTGAACTGAATGAATATTATTTGCCTTTTCACGTTCTGTCCCCCCTAATAAAGGGGATTCCTATGAAAGGAATTACTGATGCAAAAATAACTGTGAATTTCACTTTATAAAAATATCCCACCTCGACAATCCTGATGATATTGTTCAACTTTTTTTTATTTTTTTTTACCCACAAAAATTACATCCAGGATGGTAACTGGGGGGGCTATCTGCTATGTCACTATATCTACTTTTCTGCTGTCTCATGCAGTTGTATCATCCAATTCTTTTCATGAACTGACCAAGTTCCATCTTAAAGGTTCATTTTCCCCTACAGCTGCTCCAAATGGAAATGCAAGAGCTCCTCAAGTTTAGAGCCTGTCTCACAGTCATGACCTCGAGGCACTGCCTCATTTTTCGTGACATTCAGAAATCTGACTTCTTCTGAGATGGCCAGCATGGATGCCAGTGACAGTGGTAAGGTTTGTGACTTGGCTGTTTCTCTGCAGGCAGTATATATTTCATGTAAGGCATAGAGCAGACACTAATTTTGCAAGAGCTTTCAGGCGTTATGCATCTTGGCCAGATTTACACTGGCAACACAGGACAATGAGTAATTCCAAGACCCATTATTTAGTCCTGAGTCATCGAACTGCAGCAAACCACTCATTTTGTTATGAAAAACAAGCACTTATTTACTTTCAAAACTGTTCAACAAGCTGCAAAACACCTTTTACAGATTAAGCACTGCTGCTAGGTCAGGACAGGTATTTTGGTAATATTTTTTATGTGCTTGGAGTTAGAAATTAAAATTTTAGTGATTTTCTCGTTTGCTGAAAAAAACCCCAAACTTCTAGTACTATACCAATAGCCTCCTCCTTGTGGGAAGTGATAACTGAAAACAGGATTGGGAAAAACCTTTTGGAGAAAGACCTTGAGTATATACAAGGTCTAATAATATCCAATATTTGAGCAAAAGCTGTCCTGAGACACACAGAGTCTTAAAGCTTGCAAAGTGGTTTTCCAAATTATATAGGAACTTGTGTGGTTTCTCATTCCTGAATAATGCTCTTGAGAGAAATGGAACTTCACAGAAGCAAAAGAATTGAGGTAGAGTTTGGCTACAAAGCTTGAGTGAAAACTTACTAAAACAATCAGAAGAGAAAAACTAACAACAAAAATGTGGAGGTCCATATATAAGGCATCCTCAACACTCAACACACAAAGTATTTTATGCTGCCTCTATTGTATCAACTACATAAACTTTTCCTTTGGTGGACACATTTATCCATATCAACATAAAATATGCTTTAGAAACAACCTTCATGTATTTTGTTAACTCTTCTTCTCCCTGGAGGCTTTAAGGAATTCTGAAAAATGGGTGGTCTTGGATGGTTTGCTCTGTAGTTCCTACGTTTCACAGCTTTAGTAAAAAATAATGATTCAGCTCTTGTTTTTAAAATCTTGTATTTGTTGATTTTATGCAGTTCAGTTGAAAGGGGATTTTGTGTATACTTTTGTGTTGATTTTGATATTCATAAAGCTCTTGAAGAAAGCACTTGGAAACATATTAGGAAACATGTTACGCTGCACAATGTGGCAATACTATGAAAGCTTGCACAAAATTTCCAATGTAATCATACACAAAAGTGCTTGCTAAGGACTGGATTTATCTGTTGACTTTAATGTAAGTAAACTGTGACTGGCTTGTTGGAGTCCTAGGGCTTTTCTGCACAGTTAAGAATCTGTTCAGGAAGCCAATAAAACAAGGAGAGATTACATTAATTGGTCATCCACCAAAGAACAAAATGGATAAAAGCCTTCTGAATGAAATGAAACACAAATGCCGTTATCTCTAAAATACTGGTGCTGAGAAGCAGATATATCCTTCATTTGTCTGGTGGAGGGGGAGTTGCTTTGCTGTTCAGGCTGGACCAGTATGCATCAGCACACAGTGGTGGCAGAAGGTGGGGAAGGAGCCCATCCCACCTCCCTGGCTCTCCTGTTTAATATAAGTATGCCCTTATTAACAAAGGGTATGTTCACATCCCTTCCTATAAGCAGACACAAGAAAATGCTGACTTTATTTATGCCCTGGCTGGGAACAGGGGTGTTATAACTACATGAGTAAATTAAAGAGTGGCCAGGAGTGTTCCTAGGCACTGGAGCTGGAACATTATCCCTACTCAGGGTGGGAAGGTGCACTTAGGTCCTACCAGAGTCCTTAGCAGCCCAAGGCAGTGCTGCAGAGAACTCTTGCCAGGGGGATAGCTACAATGGGGTCACCCTGTGTTGGAGTCTGAGTCAACCCTCCAGTTCATTTCACACCATTGTATTTCTGAGCATGTTTAATTTACTGGTGTAATTTTGGCTGGTCAGCTCTGAACCAGAACTCATGTAGACCTACTTAGGTAGTGCTTGAGCCCAAGCTCATCATAAAATCTGCTGCGGGGCAGGGTATATTAGCTCAGGTTCAGTGCTGTGCTAACATGGCTATATGGCTTCCAGATGGCTCAGAATTTAGGCAGAGCTATTGCCTGCCAAAGTCCATATATGTATCTCGATATAAATATATTCTAAATTCTCCCACTGTAAGGACATTAATGGAGGTGAACTCACTCCTGATACTTTGCCTTGTAAATACCAGATCCACCAAGAGACTTAGATGTAACAACAAAGCAGAATCCTCCAAAATACCTGATGGCTACTATGGTCATCAGTTAGGTGCCAAGGCTGACTGGGGGCAAGTGAGAATGAAAGTGGTAACATTTAGTGTTGTAACAGTGAGGCCAAGGCAAATGTTAAATATGCAGCCAGCTACCTGAAGAAGCCAGGGTGCTGCCACAGGTTGCTGTGGGTTGAAAGCCTGACAGCCACTCTCTGCAACATGGGGAATGTGACCATGCTGCTCTGAAGGCTTCACAAAAGAAAAGGACCTTGGAAAGCCAAGGCTGAAACAAGGAGAGAATAAAAAGGCAAGAGTGTGTCTTTCAATATCTCCCCCATCATCACTGGAGAAGGACCTCACCAATTCTTCCTGCAACAGGTAGGATTAGGAGCCAAACTTCCTTCCAGGGGACATGTCAGAGTGCACACTAATAAGTGCTGGAGAATGAATTGGCCTTCCCCAGTCTTCGCTTGGATCAAGAAACCTATTTATTTCAAATTTCCCTGTGCTTTATGGAAAAAAAAAAGAACACGGAAGAGAGAGTCAGAGTTGAGGAGCTGAGGATTCCTGCTGCTTGCCTACTTCAAATTACAAGAAAACTCCAAGAAACCATCTAAAGGACTATGCAGTAACAGAAATCACCTTAATCAGCTTGGACTCTTCAAAGTTACTAACAGTGTCTCTGCAGAAGGACAGAAAATAACTGAGAGCTGCAGTAATCTAAGAAAAGGCACAGAACTACATGGCTGTGGAGGCTACCTGGGATATTGTATTGATAGCTGTGAGTCTGTTCCTGTTTATTCTGTGGGTCATCAATAGTCATCACTGCATATTATCTTCTGCTCCCATTTTCTGCAGTCAACACTAGGTTCTCTTCAGCAATGATATAAACAGGAAAGGAAATGCTCTTGCAGATATTTATAAGCCTCCAGGAAAAAAAGATGTTCAAACCATTGCTAACTTCCAGTTATAAAAATGTTAAATACAAATACAAAATGCTGATTCACTGGAACATGTTTTAAGTCTTGGAAGGCATATGGTATATATCCAGGAAAAGCGTCACACGGAGCTTTTAGAATTGTTTCTGCATCTGCATTGATTTTATGCTGCAATTCATCTAACACCCGCACTTCCATCAGTGTGAAAATGATCACCTCTCATTTTAAACACCTTGGAGAGTTTTGGTGTCAAAAGGAGGGAGTCTGCCAAAAAAAGGATGCTGCAGAATGTTGAGGAGACATTAAAAAAGAGAATCAAAAAATATCTGATCCTTAATTTACCACAGCCTCAGGGAGCAGTGCATTATATGTTGACAGCTTCCATATGTGTCATGCAAACCTTTATTCTTACTGTTCAAAATAAAATGTCCCATTAAGAGAAAAAGTCTACATTTCATGTTAAAATAAGGCGTATGATACTAAATACTGTCTTAAAGAAAAAAGAAAACACATTCCAATGTCATGTGGCTTTGCGTATTTTTTCAGCATTTTGAAAGAGTAAAATATGAATTACAACACCCATATATTCTTCCAAAGTTGTTTTTATCACACTGTTATGCTAAATAATTTTCTTCAGTCCTCATGTGGGCATTATTATTATTTATACACTATCTTCAGGGATCACCAAAGAAATACATCTACACAAGTAATTGCCTAAAAAGTTCAGGGAAAGATAACCATAAGAAAGATTATCGTTAATAGTAATGATGACAGTGTAGTAGCACCCTAGAGTCTTGGTCATTTTATGGGTGATGTCTGAATAAATCAAAAATTAGTACATATTTACAGACTTGATTATCCAGAGTCCCAGTGCTGCACCTGGGTGCCTCAAACAAGGATCCTGTGGCTTAATAGAATCCTGTTTGGTTTAATGTTCTGTTGAAATAGAAAGGTTAATGGATCAGGTCCTATCATAAATGTGTCTCCAGTTAGGGGGGCAAAACTTCTCTACCACCCATAAACTGAATGAACAGCTGAAGGCATGAAGAAATGTGCTTCAGGCCTTCATGGCCTAAAATTCAGTTGAGATGAGGGAAGGTTTTGGGATTGACTTGAACCTGTTTCAGAGCTCTCACAGAGAACTGGTTGAAGGGAAGGTGGGTGGGGTTCTCTGGGTTACAAACTGAGTCCACTAGATACTGAGTCATGTATAAAACCTCATGTTCCATCTGTACACAAATATGTCATTGAACTGGTGTTTCTAATAGCTTCCAGAAGTAACAGCAACCCAATAAAAATAATCAAAGCCTTAAGAGCAATATTTTAAGAGTATGAAAGGGTGATATTCCTTATGCTAAGCTGAAGTTGTACAGCACAGGTCTTCTCTGTAGTTCTGAAAACCTTAGCCACTAGAAGGGTACTCTTGCCTGAATAAACTGAAAAGGGAAGAGAAAGTGAGGGAAAAGGGGAATTCCCTCCTCATTCAAGCAGCTGCACTGAGAAATATAAATAAGTGAGGTGCAGAAGGTAAAGCTGACTGTGGCTTTGGAATTTAAAATAGAAAATTATCTATCACCTTTCTGATCTTGGGAGTAGGACAGGGGAAATATTTACATAAACTGTTCTTTACAGTTTCTTCAGTGTATTAAACTAAAGGTTTCCTTTTACCCATACAAACTTTGCTGCTGTTTACTGAACGGATATAATTTGGAGGCTAGAACCAACAAATTGCTTGTTCCAGGGTTTCTTAATGAATGCCTTTCATGGATATTTAATTTTCAAGAATTTCTGTATTTGAATCTCCTGGAAAATAAACCTCCAGGATGGAGTTTACTCTGGAGCAGGAAAGCTGGCCAGAAGCCAGTCCACCTAATTTGGATGCCTGACGGAGGTGTCACCTCTCCAGAACTCTAAGGGCTTAAAAATGGCCTCACAAAACCAGGCTGCTGTACAGAGCCACTCCCAGTACAGCCTGAGCTCAGGTGTGGTGCCTTTGAAGGCTGCTGAAGGCAGCAACAGCCCCACTGAGTTGGCATTGCTGCCTCCCTTTTCCACTGTCTGTACCCTGACCGTGTGCGCAATATTAGGTGTAATGGTCATCTGCTCAGGTTCAAGCCTGCCAACTCCCTTTTTAAGCATCATGCCTGAAGGAGGACAGTTTTGCATAACTCTCCAACAGCCAGAGCACTTGCTGAAAAAGTATGAGAGGCTTTGTTCACAGCCCAGCTAAGCCTGAGGGAGAATTCAGATCAAAAACAATGACAAAACGTAGCCAGAACAAAGAAAGAAGAAAAAAATATTAATCCTTGCACCAGTGTTTCTTCTGCTACTCATTACCATTATGTTAGCTAAGGTTTAGATTAACTGGCATCATAGATCCCTTGACCTCTGGCATAAAAAGCTTTTGGACAAGAAAGCAAAATCTGAAATTTGCTCCTAAAGTAGTATGGATTAAATGAAGCGTCACAAAAAAACCAAACCAAACCAAAAACAAACCAAAAAAACCACCCCAAAACACTATTTTTTTAGTTTCTAAAGAAGTGTAAGTAAAGAACATTTCTTCTTAAAATATTATTTTTCATTAAGATGAATTTTCACTTTTTAATGAAGAGCATAACGGTGAATAATTTAGTCGGCTAGTAAATTTATATTAAGAAACCCGCAGCTTGGACTTCAATTTTGATAGTGTTTTTTCTAAATTCCAGATAATAAATTTTTTTTTCAAAATTTCAAATTTTGAACCCATTTCAAGATACGAAAAGGTCTGATTTTTTTTTTTTTTTTCCCCAGGTTATATATAACCAATTCCCACATTATTCTACAGGTAAGCTGTCTCCAGCATCACCACTGGCAGCAGTGAGGTACCTCCTGAACTGTGATGAGGTTTTTTTATACCTTTCTCAGTGATGCAGTCCAGAAAGATCTTTAGAAACTTTCTAAAACAAAAATTCCACAAATCTGCTTGAGTTTCCTGGATGCAATCATCATTGAAAGAACACTGAAATGGAATGTCATTTTGTATGTGAGAGCTTTTATCCCAAACTTCATTTAATTTAGCTTGATTCATATAATTGCCCTATTCTACAGAATTAAAACTAATAGAAATCTTGCAGACTGTAGCTATGGCAGGATAAGACTTGTATTCTTCGCTTATAAACTCCCAGTGAATTTTCACCCAGTCATACAAGTTACAAACACCCGCCTAGAAAAGGTTCCCAGCAAGAGCTGACAGGAGAACAGATGATGTTTTGATCCGCAGTTACGATCTTACCGTCCCCAGTTTCAGCGCAGAGTTGCAAGCCCAGATTGTTCTGTGGATTAATCACCCAGTGGTTGCTGGTCACAGTGATGTCAAACACAAACCAGCCCACATCAGATGCTTGAGCCTTTCTTGTGTCTAACAGGAACAAGTCTGCATCCCTAAGTTAAAGAAAACAGAGAGTTAAAGGTTTCGAATTTTATTATTTTTTTGTCCTTAGTTTCCTTGCTGACAATAGCTTCCTGGAGTCCAAATGAATAATCCTTTGACATAGACTCATCATGACACAGTATAGCATGTGCTGTAGCTAATAGGTAGTTGTTAAGTATAGTACAGGTATTTCCCCTGAGAAGCCTTTCTGAAATGAGTCTCAGCATGTGAAAGCTACAGCTCTGGAAAATCTGAAAAATCCAGTTTCCTGACATAAATACACAAAATATATAACTGAGGCTGTGTACAAAGGATTCATCTTTCAGTATTAGAATGCCTCAGGAAGATTAATTTTTATAAAACACTCATGGTAAAAGACAAAAAATGTCAAAATCATATTCCATTTTCAACTTAAATTCAAAGACTCAGTGTTTCTAAAAAAATCTGTTATTAGTAACATATGACAGCAGATATATCGTATGACAAAACACGAATAGATGGCAGTTCAGACAGTTTCATATTAGTACAGATGTTTGGAAAACAAGTCTCTATATCAAAGAAGAAATTGTATATCTATTCAATAATGCAATTATTACATTTTAACTCTCAGTTCTCTGGTACATACTCAAATTTGTTCCCATGAAATCTCCCAATAATTCAGAAGGGCTGCCCAGGGGAGTTAGTATAATCATATTATTGAATGTTTAGCATGGATTGTTTATTTGTTCTGTTTTCACATATCTCCTGACACAATTGGTTCCAGAACCACATCTGTATTGCAAATAATTTACTACAATGACCACACTAAGCCCAAGATATTTAACTCTCATCAGTTTCATTTTACATGCTTCTACAAAGCAGCACGCATTATTAAAAACTGTTTTCAATATTTAGCCTTTCAAACCTAAATCTGTAGTTATAAAAACCTATTTATTTTCTGACATAAATAGTAAGCAAAGCAATATTATACAAAAAAACACAAAAACTTTAGTCTAAATTTGGACTGTCCAAGTTAACTGAAGACAGACTTAGCTTAGGCAGACCTTGGAATCGAATTGTTACCGTACAGACATAATGAATATACACTGAAAGAGGTAAGACAGACTGAAATAACAGCTTTCGTGTACAGAAACTGGATTGAAATTTACTGTGCTCCTGTCACTGGATTCTTAAGCTGCTTGATTTTAATGACATAGTAGAAAGTTACTGTTTTATCTAGACTAAACATTGTAAATGCACTTAGGTCTGATACTGAAACAAAACATCTCATGTTGCTCTTGAAATGGTGGTTGTTCAACACTCAGGAAAATAAGTTATCTGTCATGACACAACTAATGAGCTACGACAGGCATACGTTCACTTAGATGAGAGAAATAACTCCAGAATGAGATTAAGGAGCTCAGAAATCATCAAGAAGGGTGTTTTGTTTTGTTTTGTTTTGTTAAAAAGTAAAAATTAAAAAAGAAAAAACCTAAAATTTAAAAGGCTGTCTTTCAAGTCACATTTTTTTTCTTTTCCTAAAAGCTGGGCTCTTATCACTCCCATTCTAGTAGAACTGTGCTAATGACCACACAAGGAGAAAACATATTTTTCCTCTGGAGCTAATATGAAAACAGTCTTACAATTCAAAAGAGCCCGACCTGCTATGCTAGCACTGAACAAATTAACAACATACTGCAAGCTCATAAGTAGCACTCTCCAGAATCTTAAATACCAATTCTTTTCTCTAATAAGCAGTTTTAACAGAACTTCAAAGCTGAATGGTTTAATTCTGAATGTGACATTCTTTAGGACGTTTATTTACAAATGTCTTTTATATTTTAGCAGATTTAATAGAAAACTGGAAAATTGTTTGGAATATGTAACATTACCATGTCACAGTGCTACGATTTCACATTTCGCTCATCTCCTCCTAGAACACGTATTTATTTTCTCATACAGATTCTTTCGACTCTAAACTTTGCTGGGGTTGGTACAAAATGTTCTCAAAAGTCAGGATCCACAATGTCTCATATGCCAGAGCAGAACAAAGCAGCACTAATGACCTAGTCTAGACATCCCTATTGAGGACAATTTTTCCCTATGGATCTCTCCTCAGGGTGACTGTACTGGTTTGTAGTGTAGCAGAAACTCACACCAAAGTCTGGCACTGGCATATCAGTCTTTGGCACTGATATGTCAATCTTCTTGTCTGCCTTCCTATAAGCATAATGAACAATCTAAGGAAACAGACTCCAGGAGGCAGATTGTTCTTACTCACCCAAAAATTAGCTGTGGGTATCTAGTGAAAGCTAGAATGGATTCTTGAGAGCACATAATAGAACAGAAAAAAAAATGTCTCTGGCCACATAGCAGCAATTTGTCACAGAAATTCAAAGCATTTGTCAGGAAAAAATCCAACTTTTTTCATAATTGGTATAAACATGGGGTGAGAACCTGACCCCTGCAAAGGCAATGAGAAATATGGGATCATGATTTCCCCATTTGTTGGTGTCATTCACTTAAATTTCTCATCATATTTTGTGATGGTTTTAGTTTTAAAATTCTCCTTTATTCTGTGAAAAGAAAAAAAAATCACACTTAAAATGAAAAACAGCTGCAAATTCTGGCTCTAATTTTAAAAAAATATTTCTATTTAAAAAATAGCCCACAACACATAATAAAAAAGTAAGGCATGTTGTCGTAAATAGCCTGAAATGCAACAGTGAACACATTCAGGCAGAATACAGCTGATTGGCTTTACCTTTATGGGGGCTGTTTAAGCTTAGTGATTTCAGTCTGGTCCCAAACGACTAGTTGTTTACAGCAGAAATGCTACCACAGGCAAGAATTTCTGCAAGAAGGCTGTGGGCATAGAGTCTAAGAAGCTCCAGATCTCCTGGGTCACTTAAGGAAGTAAAGGTGGAATCCACCATCTAGATATCCCTTGAAACCAAGCAAAATTTTCATCCAGCTCAAATCCCAATTACTATATAATAGGCCATCCCCAAAATGCTGCCTCACCTCTCGCCTCATTCCAGAAAGCTGCTTTAGTATCTTAATGCCACTTGAGGATTCTCTCATGCAGGAAGAATCCCTAGGGTTTAGTTAAATTAGTGGCTAGCTGCCACTAGATGATGAACAGGGATTTGGCCTGTTGGAGTACATTACTCTGGTCATGAGAAAAGATCTGGGCAGGAGTACATTGGCAGGGCTGTGTAGGAAAGTTCGCCTTGCCACAGGCGGTGCTTTACACGCTTCCTTAGAACAAATAGGAAACTTCAATCCCAAAGACTGTAATTTCAGCAAACTCTGAGCAAATTCAATACACATACATTTCGGCCACGCTGCCACAGAGGCAAACAGAAGTCCAAGGTTACAATATAACCCTTGGTCTGCAACTCAGGAATCCTGACCGCTCCTTCTCTGGAAACACAGCAGGGCTGTGTTTGGGATTGCAGAGCCCTGTCAGACACCCATCTCTCCTGTTCGGAGCAAAGAAGGGTGGAGGAACAGGATCAGACCCAGAAGCTTTGTTGTGGTATGGCACTAGTAAGGAATGTGGGACATTATAAGATCATAGAATCATAGAATGGTTTGGGTTGGAAGGGATTTTAAAGGTCAACTAGTTACAACCCTTTTCCATGGGCAGGGACACCATCCACTAGACCAGGTTGCTCAAAGCCCCATCCAACCTGGCCTTGAACATTTCCAGGGATGGAAGGGGCAGCCACACCCTCCCTGGGCAGCCTGTTCCAGTGTCTCACCACTCTCATAGTTCTCCAATTCTTACACTCTACACTTGTCACTTCTGAAAACTTTTAAAATGCCATTTATGCGTGAAAGCTGAGGAGACAAAGTCCAGAATAATGATAATTACACCTGGGCTCCAAAGCAAAAACTGTGGCTTTGTTAGGAACAAAGAATATATATCCTTGGGAGCTTTTCTCTCTGGAGTGTCAAGAAGCAGGTGGAAATAATTCCTTGCCCTTAATATGACCAGTGAAGATTTTGTGGCCTTCTCCCATACTGTGTCACTGAGGCATTTGCCTCTATATACCCCATATATGAGTAGAGGCCAGCAAAATCAACAATAGGAGGAAAACAGTTGACACTTGAAGTTTCTGTAGTTACGCTGCTGAAATCCAACGGATGGTATATCAGGTATTTCATTGCATGTTCCCCTTTACATCATCATGCTTCCATTAGAGGACATAGTCTTTTATGTTTATAAATGGAAATATTAAAAATATATTAGTTTACTTGTATGTATTTGGAAGAAATAAAAAACATTGTTTAATGGTTTTTCAGAGACTATTGTCATTTTAACAAGTTAGAAATATTAAAGTTTGATCTTGCTTCAGAATATTAAGCAATTTTGCATTCCTTAAAATAGAATAGAAATCAATTACTGTGCATACCTTTTAAAAAATAAAAAGCATCAAGTGGATTAGAAAAGCTATTAATACTTAAAAAAATATATTGAGTTTTCAGGTGAAGAGCTGTCATAACCCTAGCCTTGGCCTGCGCTCTTTAAAAAACATATGTTTTACTCCTTCCCATTTCATTCCTTTCTCTAAGAAGTTTCTTTCGGAACCTTTATTATAAATTTTTGCAAGCTGAAGACAGAGGTTAAAAAAGAACAACATCAAAACTTCATTGTTTTGCTACTGCTTCTTAGAGCACTCTGAGAAGGAATTCTGGAAGGATCAGTGCTTTCCATCCTGGTTATTCTGCTCCATTGATATATAGTGACTCCCTTTCTATAGACATAAAACTTGATGTTCAGAGATCTGACCTGAAAGAGACAAGTGTAACGTTCTGTGAGCAGAAAAGAGATTTTAACTGTGCCACAGCCTTCAAGCTTACTGGTGATGTGACAGTTTCTTTTTTTTTCCACTAGAATAAATTGAAAATTTTGGCTGCCATTTTCTTTGCTTTTGCTAAACATGTTCAGGATAGAAATATTTTTTCTGTTTCAAGATAAGGGAGAGTTTTTTGTTTATCTAAAAAAAAACCCCCATTTTGTTGGGTTTTTTTCCCCACTTTTCTGCAAAAATTCTATAGCAATTTAATGTCAAAAACCAAATTGTAGTTGTATATTTTTTCAGAAGCATCTTGGAATTACTACTATCTTCTAATGGGAATTTCCATGTGAAATTTGGGTGAAATCTGTTCATTTTCTCGGGTCTTGCAGAGTCTTGGAAATATGTCACACAGAGATCTCTGCAGGCTCAGATTCAGAGATTTGCTCATGTGTAACATCATATTTGTTTTAATTTTCAGCTACGGTGAGCTGCATGTGTTGAGTGTGCATATGTCATCTTTAAGTCAGTGGATGATTTTATCTTTTAATTACATTCAGCAGAATATTAAAACACATGTAAAAAACCCATGCTCTTTCAAACACAAAGTTGAACCATCTATCTGACTGTAAGGAGCTAAATGAATCTTGGCTGGTAGTACCACAGCGTCAGCAAATGGTGCATTCCCCAAATCCAGATGCTTAGACTGTACTTATGATTCCACCATTTGCTCACTGAGAACCTGAACCCTGCGCATGGGCAGTTTATTTGGTGAGACTGGACATGTAATTCTCCATAAACCTGGAATAAATTACATAGAAGATAAGCTTTACCCATTCTCAGTATTTGTTGTTGTTGCCTAGAAATTAATACTGCAGGAACCACAGTGATAGCAACGATGCCGAGGGTACGCTTGTGATCAGCTCTTGTCTATGTAACTGAGACAAAAATGAGAACTTATTCAGCACGAGATACTTTCATGCCAACAGGGTACCTGTTTGGGTACTCCTTGATGATCTGGTATATGCTAATCTGAATTGTTTCATTCTCAAAGCGGCTGTTGCTTCGGTCTTTGTATATCCGGAATTCAGCTGCCGTCACTGCCTCCCCGTGTGGGATTTGAGTCAGGTCAAAGCGGAACTCTTTGTAGTGCCTTCGCTGGTGGGAGAAGTCCTTGTCCCTTTCAACTGTGAGAAAAAGAGTTAAATGTAAATTAAAGAGGTGAAACGAATGTCCGTTTCCCATGATTAATGGGGCGTTCCCTGTGCTTTGGAGTAAACAAACAGGACAATATAAAACTGGGCAAATAATAAAACCGCAAGCCCAGACATACTTCCATTTAAAGGAAATTCCACAAGCCCAGTGTCCTAAGTTCAAAAGAAAAAAAACAAACCTCATTGACTTTTATACAAATTCCAGAAGCTGGAGTGGGAAGAACATACAAGAAAAACCAAACCAAAAAGCCCAACCCAACCCAAACCAACCAAACCAAACAAAAAAAAAAAAAACAACCAAACAAAAAAACCAACCAAAAAACCCCCAAACAAAAAAAACCCAACAAAACCCCCAAACAAAAAAACAAAACCACCGACATGAAAGAGGGTGTAGGAGGGTACAATGCAAAATAACTACACATATGGAAAAATTAAAACCTGGCATAAGGATTTAGGACTTCAGAAGAACAGCAGAATTTAATGTCAGAGCCATAGATGATTTGGGAAAACACTAATTGCAGCCAATAACCCAGCAGATGGGAGAAGCATTGCTCTTTTCCACTGAAGGTAGTAAATTCTGAAGTGGTACTAAAATGCACTGCTACAGGTACGTATTTTAGAAGCAGTTACATCACACAAATCAACATGTTATACTCTAATGGCATAAGCATCATCTTGCCAGTGATCAGAAGAAGGAGCCATGACTCAGGGCTGAGTGGTTCCATCAAAGGGAGAGGCAAAGGGAAGTCCATTCCTGGTGTGGAGAGTCCCCTCCCATGTGCTTGCAGGTGACCAGGGACTGCTCACATTATCACAGAATCACAGACTGTCAGGTGTTGGAAGAGACCTCTGAAGATCCTTGAGTCCACCCTCCCTTCCAAAGCAGGACCAAAACCAGGGCAGGTCACTCACTGTTTGTGACACTGCCACAATTTAAAATTAAAAAAAAAGTTAGCCTCATCATTACTTAATTTGGGACTGCAGGGAGTTTAAAGGAGTAGTAACCAGAGGATTGTCATTTGAGTTTACAACTGATCTGGGGCTAATTCCACTGTCTGCTGCAGTTCTGACCCTAAGTTAGGAGCAACTTTTGTAATGCAGTACGTGTTTTGATACGGCAAGGAAAGCTACAGTACCAGCTGATGACTTTTTTATGGAATTGATATTTCAGATTTTATGGATGCAGAAAGAAAAGTGATCCATGGCTTCCACTACCACAGAGTGTAGTGTATCATTGACCTATAAAGCACTTGTGTTCTGTGAGAAAACTTCTCACTTCTGGAGAAGTTCCACCTGCCTTGAGAAATAGATGCTTTGCTTTACTGATGGTAGACAAAGTCTAAATCACTGAGCTGGGCTTCAGTTTGGATAACCAGCTAAACACTTATGACTGCACTGAGCTCCACTAAATGCTCTCCCTTATAACCGTTGCTCCTTTAATGCTATTTAAAATTAGCAGCCCTTAGATTTGAGGAAGGAACAATGTCAGTTCTGGAAAAACACATATTTGGAATATTAAATGCTATATGTGTAAGTAACAAAATGTATATATTATTAAGATATATATGTAAATTTATATGCTCATGTGTATGTGTAGGTTTGTGTGATTTTGTCTACATACACAATGTGAGTGTGTTTCTATCTGTGCATAAATATATGTAGAATCATAGAATTATAGAAGGCCTTCAGTTGGGGCAGACCTTAAAGCTCATGTCGTTCCAACCTCTCTGCCTTGGGCAGCATCACCTCTCACTAGAGCAGGTTGCTCAAAGCCCCATCCAACTTGTCCTTGAACACTTCCAGGGAGGGAGACCCACATTTGCACTGGACAACCTGTTTCAGTGTCTCACCACACTCATAGTGAAGAGTTTCTTCTCAATATTGAATATAAATCTACCTTTTTCCAGTTTGAAACTTCTCCCTCTCGTCCTCCTACTCTATGCCCTTGTAAAAACTCCCTCCTCTGATTTCCTATAGGTCCCTTTCTCCCGTGGACTCTAAGGTCTCATTGGAGCTTTCTCTTCTCCAGGCTGAACAACCCCAACACTCTCAGCCTGTCTTCACAGGAGGGGTTGTCCGGCTCTCATATCATCTTCATGCTCCTCCTCTGGACTCACTCCAGCAGGTCCATGTATTTCCTGTACTATGGCCTCCAGAAATGGACCTACCACTGCAGAGAGGGTCTTATAAGAGCAAGCACAGGGGCAGAATCATCTCCCTTAACCTGCTGGCCATGCTTCTTTTGATGCAGCCCGGGACATAGTTGGCTTTCTGGGCTGCAAGCACAAGATAAACCTGCATATGTGTATTATGATAAGGTATATGTATTCTTACCAAATATAAATGAACTGAAAGAAAAAAAATCATTTTTGGCTTGACATATAATGGTACAGATACATATACAGATGTATATATAGATATACATACAGATATACAGTTACCAGTTAAGCCACCTGTGGTCATGGAGCTATAGTCTTACAGCACCCTTCCCTTTCACCCTTTCAAAAATGTAAACTACCCTTATTTTAAGTGGTATGTTTTTTAAAAAATGCACAGATCTATATTGTCTTAAGAACGACCAAAAATAAAACATACATAGGCTATAAGAACAGCCTATCATCAGTGAAAATTAACTTTCTCCTGACTGTCAAAAGGAAAATTGTCTGCTAACTGTAATATTTCCTTGGCCCAAGTGCATATTTACCTTACATGGGTTTGCCATCATGTGCTATGTAGAAAAAGTAAAGCAGAAAAGAGGCAGAAGCATGTAAACTGGCTGCTCTGTACCTGAAGATGAATGGGCTGCTACTAAAGAGAAACAGGATACAGGCTATTTAGCAACTCCACTGCTCAGTTCAAAACTGTGAGATACATACAGAGATCTGACTTGAGGTTTGCTGTTTTTTGCTTTTTATTTTATTTTATTTATTTGTTTAATGTCCATGTAAAGCCTTTCAGTTTGGAGAGAAGTTGGCAGAGATTACCATATGCAAATCCATGGAACTGGGGAGGATTTTTCAAGTGCAAAGGGTCTGCTGCAATTTTCTGAGGCTATAACTGAGCATTTTGAAGTTAATTTCAAGTAGAAATGTCAATAACCTTTAAATGAAAAATGCATTAAAGACAGACTTAATGTATCAACCCTTTCTGACATCGCCAGTTAGTATTTATTCAGTAAGTATTCAGCAGCTTGTGTAGGTAACTAAGCACTACTTAATGTGAGTAAGCACTGAAGAATTAGACACTGAATAAAAGGTTCATGACTGCTGGAGGAATAGTGATAGCTGCTTCCTTTTGGTCCTAAAATTAATTATTACAGCTCATAGACAGTACTCATTGGTGTTTCCATGCATACCCAAGAAAAAGGCAGCTCTGGCATCTGAAAGGAACACAAGTTCAACATTTCCCTGGGTTGAGACAACATTTAGAGGCATGCCAGGACCTGGGAGCAGCAACAGTCTGCAGAAATGAAGGGCTGTAAGAAACAGAGAGATCAACACAGAAAACCAGGGGTCCAGGGAGGTACTGCTCCCCACCATCAAGCCAGAACCATGAACTGCAAATTTCCTCAGCCAATGGATGAAAAAATTTTTTTTTTTACAAGTTCAAATAAGTTAAGACCTTGCATTCCATGAAAAAAAAAAAATCCAGTGGCAGTGACATTGCAATATTGACAAATAAATAGAACGCTAGCCAAGTTATAAATGAAAAATGTTATTTAATAATACTGAGCCGTTTTAATACTAAAATATACACAAGTCTTGATTCCTTCTGCATCTAATAAATGCCTTGTTGGGGAACACTGAGTGCTCAGCAGGGTACCTCTTACGTCCTTTATCCTGCTGAAATGGCATGAAGTGAAAGAGGCACCATGTCTTAAATATTTTTATTCCATGTGAGAGAGCTTTTCAACACTGGCAGCCCAAAAAATATAGGTTAGGCTTTTTAGGTGTTCAGTTCTTTTAGAGTTTCCTCATGTCATTCAGCTGAGCTCAGTTCATTTGCCAAATATGCATCTCTGTGGGACAAATCACAGCATCTAAAAACCAGTTGACCAGAAAATGAGGAAGTCTTTTTTTAACCATGGGAGGAATATAATTTCTCAAAGTAAAAATAACTTCAATGTTATGGTCAATGCTGATTATGACAAAATTGTTCAGTTGCTGCAATCGACTAGAATTCTTGTGCAACAACTTCTGAAAATGTCATTTTTATGCCACCTGAAACTTATATTCATATTCAGCACTATGGTTACATCAGACAAATAACAGCTCAGGGGAATATCACAAACACCTGTGTGTAAAATGGCAAAGAATATTTTCCACCCATGTGGCAAGCTGATGAAATATTCATGCTGTTTTTAACACTGATCTCAGTTCTAAGAAGGATGAAGACAAATTTGCACCCAAAAGTTAGTTAGGGAAAGGGGTCATCTTTTATACCAGGAGAAGATACCATGCGCTAATTTGCATTAACAAAAGTATTTGTCTTCTGGAAAAAAACAATAGAAAACACATATATAGATGGAGAGTATAATAGGCAAATCGTATTTTACTGACTCAGCTATAAATATCTGATTAACCATTGACTGAACTTAAAAAATTATGAAAAAGTGTCAGCAAGGACTTCAGGCCATAGTGCATGAGGGATGATTAGACATGGTCTTTTGTTGGTGATTAGTTCCTCCCCACTGACACACGCTTTGATTTTCCTTAAGAGGTTGGTATGTGGCAACATACAGGGAAAGTGAAAGCTGCTTTGGGCAACTGGGAAACAGACCAAAGATATGTTTAATAGGCTGATTTTACAATCCCAGGATCCCAACTAGATTCACAAATAGTAAAGACTTACCAATCAACCTAATGTCACTGTTTAACTACTAAATATACATGCCAAGGAAAAAAATGATTTTACAGACTTTAAGAGGCCATTTACACTAATCTCATTGAATTTCACTGTTTGACTCTGAATTCTTTGTATAAGCACTAAGTAAACCAGTCAGTTTTAATCACTTCAAGGTGATAAAGGTTACAGTAAGCTGATACACTACAAACGACACTCGTTTACATCTTGCATATAATGAAATGATAGTTTATCTACAGTGAACACTTGTGGTTATCTGACAAAAACAGGTCAAAGGTTCCAGGCGTTTTCTCCTGAAATTATTCAGTGCTGCCTCAAATGACTGATAATTGAAAGCAGAGGCTGGAAATATCAAATGTGGTAGGTGACAGATAAGCAATAGATTAATGCAAGTACTCTGTTACAGGACACTAAAAGGTCAGAGGCCCTAGGAATTAGCTATTGTGCTACTGTGAAAAGACAGACATCAAATAGCTGTTTACCTCATTTATTGCTCTTCTCTCCAACATTAAAATTCTAGAAACACATTCTCTCTTCCACTCTTAGACTATTTAAAACAACTGGCAAATGGGGGGGAAAAAAAAGGGAAAAAATGTTTTGTAGGGTGTGTGGATAGGAGAAAAGATGTGATCCCACAGCAGAATGAGGGTTTTTTGAAAAAAACAAAACAAAACAAAACCCCCAAACAGCTATGCTAGGTGTAAATATTTTAATGAGGTACATCAGAGAGAAGTTAGGAAGCATATTTATCAGAACATGTCTCAGCTGAGACCAGACGACAGATTTTAAAAATTATCATTGACACTTTTGCTGTAAAAAGTGTTTGTTTAGGCTTTTAAACTGCAGGAAATTAACATTAACTTTAGAAATTTAGGTTAAGCTTTTCTAAAGTGATTATTAAAGAAAGTAATTAGTGGGCAATGTAAATAATTGGCTAGGCACTACTGCTTTAATGGATTTTATCTCCTTTAATCCTCCCCGGCAAGAATCCTGAAACTGGACTCAGTTTATCTATTTTGAGTTAGACACTGAAACTGATAGAAATAGTCACCTGTCCTCAGAGGATTGTCTCAGACACCAGAGGCAGCTTCCTGATAGAGTCAGTGGAGAGATACTTTTGTTTGTTAAGGGTCAACTGTCTTACACCAGCCAGTAAGAAGAAGAGAGGATTTTATCTACATTGCCCTTGTAATCATCTTCAGCTCCAGAGAACGGGACTAAGAGATAGCTCTTGCTCAGTCATAGGACATTTCAGTCCCTATCAGCTGCTTTCCATGACCATATCCATAGCTTCCCAGATGCCAAGTAGCCTGGCAGTGAGACATCCGGAGCCACCACACAGAAGAAATGCAGGACTTGGGGGTAAAAAGGGGAGGGAAATAAGGATTTTTTCCCACATATGATTTTTTTTTTTAACCAATCGGATATTAGGCATTTTCTAGACAATCATTCAGCTGAGTGTTCTAAATACAAAGCTTCACAGTCATGGGCCCACTTGTTTGTTGTCTTTTTAGTACCAAGTCTCCTACACTGCTTTTTACCCATTTTCATCAGCAGAGCAAGGGAGGTCTGGTGTGCCCCAGACTATGTGGTAGTAAGTGGTAAGGGAAAGTGGGTAATTTAGGCTTAATAACCTCTTGTGCCCCTCCTCACGTCCACCCACAGGTTGTGGTGAGAAAATACATTGCTCAGGCTTTAGTCATGTCTCTCCATGTGTCCTGGGGATGTTGAGAATTAATTACTTTCTGAACTGAGATCTTTTGGGAACTCATCTACAGAGTGGATCAGATCATACTCAAAGCCCAAGAACAGTATTCCTTAAGAAAAACAAAATGTAGGCAGAGGTTGAAAATAGGTGCCCCCAAAATTACATTCCACACATACCCTATTTTAAACACAAAACTCTTTGTCAGAACCTTAATCCAAATTCTGATTCCCTTCTGACTGAGACAAAACATTTTTTCATAATTAGTGAGAATTTTACTATAATTAGGGAGGGTAAGTCTGCAGAACCTTTTTTTTTTTTTTTTCATTCCAACAGTTCTGTTTTTTAAGAACTGTGTTATTGCAGTACTGTATATTTGAGTTTCTCTGTATTTATTATTATTAGACTGTCTGTATTTAAAGAAATTATAGATTTACAGATGTGGTTTTGAAGGAATGATGTAAATTGCTTTTACATAAAATAGACTTTCTTCTTAAAACACAAAGCAGAAACCTTGATAGGTCATATTCTGAAGAAAGTAACATGGCTGAAAAATTACCTATTTCACTAAATTCTTAATTTCCAGTCAGTTACTGACATCAGTGAGCAATCAGTCTATTTTGTTTAACTAAATTAGGGAAAAATTTAAACTCTTTGATGAAATACTGTACAGTTAGTGTCAGTTTTGATAAATGAAAAACTATCTATTGTTCATTGAACCCAGACTTTCAGTGGTAGGATATCCCTTTCATAATAGTAAAAAAATACCGAACTGTATGAATTGCAAAGTAATTCAAGTAAAGATAAAGTCAATGAGGAAACCTTCAGTGACTGCAACAGAATCTAGAGCAAGAATGAAAAAAAAAATGTTAAAAAAAAAAAAAAATCTCGGTCATTTTTATCCCCAATAGGAGAAATTTATTTCAATATACCATAATTTAAAAAAACCCAGCAACTTAGAATATTCAGGTATCTTACCCAAGCATTTACTGTTACATCTTTTGAGAATGACCAGGAAAGCACTGTTCTATAATTAAATAATTAAGGGATTTTTTTTGTTGGTTTTTTTTTTTAGTTGTAGTCAATAAGATCTGATAGGTTCTTAAAACCAAATATACACTTGAAAAGGTCAAAATAGTTTGAAACACTAAATTATTACTGAAGTGGACTTTAAAATTACATGATTTCTACTTTTTAATCCCCTAATAATGTACATGTAATGCCTTCACTTATCATAAGTGGTAAGCAGCAACTACCCAAACAACGGAACTTAGAAAAACATTGTAAAATATAAGTAAATATGTAAAAAGATATGCTTCATATTTTGTTTTTTCATGCATTATTTTAAAAATTAGAGGACAGTAAGTAATTAAAAGCTTTCAGCATACACCCTGAGCAGGACATTTCCCAGGATCTGCATAACAGTGCCTGCCAGCAACTTTTAGAAGCACAGACTTCAATAAATGCCTTGACATAAGATGCATAACTAAGCTCAGATTTCTCACATGTAATCTCCCAGGTGTTCTACACATTATGAAATTACCTATGATTCCTACTTTAACTTCACACTGAAATATGGGATAAAATAGATGTCTAAATGAAATTGCTGGTCTTCATTCCAGAGCCAATATTTTGCTGAAACATTCATTGGTAAAAGTGTTATTAATTCAAAATACTCTTCTCTTTATCTTCCAAGTCAAATGCACTTGCTCAACAAGTCAAAATAAGTGCTATGCTGCAGCTGTTCCAATAACAATTAAATGCTGGAAGGCTTTCAGTTTTTGATATAGAATAAGTGGAAAAGCAAAACCCTGCTTTTCTTCTGTTTTGATCCTGGACAGTGCACCAGTAGGAATAAGTAACCGGAATAAAGACTTGGAGTTTTGGAAGTGAACAGAACTATGAGAGTCTAAGTCTGGGTATTATCACAATCCTAATATATAAGATAGTTGAAAAAGTAATTCCTCAAAATGTAATTTTAATTCTTTTTTCAATAGTGTAATGCACTGTATCCAAATGCAAAATTTTCACTTCAGTTGTTCAGCTGTAGCACAAAGCACAATGAAAGATACACTGCATATATGTATTTTTTTTAGCTCTAATAACGGTGGTAGAGTGAATCTCAGCTGAATCTTCTTCCATAAATTTTAAATCCATCTGGCCACAGCTTCCAGGATTAACAGTAATGGGTCGTATTTGGAACCACCTTCTGCTCTCGGTTGTAATGTGTGTCAAAAAGAGAGAAGCTTCACAAACAAGAGTTTGGGAGGAGGCAATTAAGAAAAAATCATGCATTTTTCTATTTTGAATCTAACAAGTTCATTTCTTCATTGTTTTAAGTCAAACTATATTACAAAAACACTCCTATCACAAATAACTATTTTAAAAATGCATATCCAGTAGGTTTTTGTAAATGCTTTTTTTTAAAATCAGTAAACCTTTATTTGAAAGTATGGGATAGATCAGTGAAAAGATCCCTGTATTATCTAGTTCTGAGCTAATGCATAAATTAGCTAATCCCTATACCACCATGCCTGAAGTTAATTTTTTCTGCATTTTCAATGATATCTCTTTTCATCTCTGTTTTGACAAAGCCAGAATATTTTGATACCATCTATCAGTAGACTTCATTTTTTTTCTTATATTTAATTTTGTTTTTCTCTAATCACAGATTGTCATAAAGAAAACTAACAATTATTCCCAGGTTTCTGACTGTGTGTGAAAGTCAGGATGTCAGATCAACACAACCTCAAGGTTAACAAATGACAGAAAAAAAAAGATCCCTTGTGTTCGGCTGCAGCTGAATAGGAACAAAAGTTATACCTCTGGGATCCAATGGTCAGAAAATAGGTGTAAGTTATAACTGTTTTGACACTGTAAAAGTATACAGATGGAACATAACTTCTGAGAAGGGTGAAAGGGCATATATCATCATTGGGCAAGTGGCAAGGGAGTAAAAGCTAAACATTAAAGCCCATTCTATCTTCCCACATCTCTTTAGGTCCTGCTAGTGTTAACCCTTTGCTCATTTCCAGCCAGAGGTGGCAAGTCACCCCACCATTTACCATTTGCACATGTCATCTAACAAACTTCATCCATGTCACACTGTGGAATTTGTCAGGAAAGCTTTCATGGAAGTCGGTTGTGTCTGCATGCCAGACTAGATATGGCTGGATAGGCACTGTTTTCTGCTTATACTGGGCTCACATCTAAGTATTTTAATATTACCCATACTTATTAAAATTGACCAAACTTTCCATAAAAACAGTCCAGTTGTAACAACTATGAGGAAGTAAGCCCTCAAGAGAATTAAATATAAAAAACAGAAAAATGCTTTATTACAGGGAGTGAATTAAAAATTATTTTGGTATGCTAAATTACATATAGGATACTAAATACATTTGCAAAGAATAGCTGATCTCAGGCCCCATGCTTAGCTAATATCTTAGCATGGATCAAATTAATTCAGAGTTCCTCAGATTTGTACTTTGTGTGCACAAGTGTGGACTGGGTTTTTCACTGTACCGAGTCATTGCCTTAAGAATTAAAAACAGAAAGAGCTGCAGTTTCATCTTGTGTAAATTTTTAGCTCTCATTTTGAAGGTTTTCCCTTTGCTCTCTTGCTTTTGACCAACACCAAGGACCCACCCACCATGAGAGCCTAAGCCATGGAGCTGAGAAACGTAATTACAGGTACAGGAGCACAGGAGGGGTGGGCCCTCCCAGACATTACACCCAGGGGAAAACCAGGGGAAGATGGAGAGGAAGAGCAGCTGGGAGACTGGGTAGCAGTGGTGAAGAGTGGCACTTTCAGACAACAGGTTTTAACAGCCAGCTTGGGAGCTGGCTGTGATTTTAATAGCTTTTTATACTGATTCAAACTGCACCTTTTCCTCTGCAGCTCTGCTAGTCTAATCTGATCATGATATATTCCAGAAGAGAGATTATTTAGCACGTGTGTAGTCCTCAATACAGAATAAGTCCCCTCAACAATAAGGAAAAACCACTGAGGCTTTTTTTTTTTTTTCCTGAAAAAAATCTTAACAAAGTTAGTGAATGTTTCAACCCTTTTCATGGCAGACACTCACTGACTGTTAGTGAATTAACAGATATCTGGGTTGGCCATCCAGCATTACACCTGCACTGCCAGAGGAAAGGAAAAGCAGTCTTCACAAAAAATATTTGTGCCATGAAAGAACTTGGATTAACTCCAGGTAATGTGACTGTAGGTGTTGATTCCTCACAGCAGGTTACTTTGGACAGACTTGGGAAAAGAGACCAGGAGTCTCAAAATGATGTAGAAGGCAAGAAAATATTTTCCAAAGTAGAAAGAAAATGCATGATATTCTGATCACACAGAACTGTTCATCTAACAAGTGCCTGAGCAAGATCATAACTCCATTCTAGGAAAAAAAAAAAAAAAAAGGAATGATTGAAGAGTAAGATCCCCCTTCTCTGTAACCACTCTAGCACAGGGACACATAATGGCTGAGGTTGGAAGTGACCTCACAAGGTCATCTGCTCCAACCCTCTTCCCAGACAGGGTCACCTAGAGCTGGTTGCCCAGGACCATGGATATGCTTGTATCATTCCTGTATTTTCACTTATATTCCACCTGAAACTGCAGAGATCTCCTGAAATCCGTATTATATGTTCTAATACTATCTTCTTTGCACTCCAAGTAGGTTAGCTGATGTATCTCAGACAAAATTTGAGTGCTTTTCTGAGCAGAGGGGAGAATGTGCAGAAAGTAGGAACACGGCCACTAAAATAGTGACTTTATACCAAATGCATTCCTTTTGGAAAAAAACCACTAAGAATGGTTTGGCAATGATTTAACAGCATTTGATCAGCCTTTGCCTTTGCAGATGTCTGTGCAAAACTTGTTTCTATTAGGCCTAGAAATAACTACTGCCCTAAGTAAGCCTGGTTTTCTTTGTCAAGTAACTCGGAACCACCTGTTGCCCATCCCCCAAACTGGAAGCATCACAGCCTCTTCTTTTGAAGTCTTGCTTTCATTCCCATTTGGATGAGAGCACACTCTCTACTTGTGGACAAGTTGAAGCAACATGGTTTAATGGAGTCCACTGTAAATCTCACTGACCCAAGGTGATATAAAGTTAATAAAAGAAGCTTCATTTTTGTACAGTAGCAGATGGTAATGTAAAAACACAGAATAAGTAGGTCATAACTTTTTTGGGAGCTGTGCCCATGGAGCCAAGTTTTCAGTTAATACATGTGCCTCTTTTGTTGATCTGAATACTGTGATGAAACTTTTTACACTAGGTCTCATAAAATTTTAAATTTTTGGCTATATTTCAAAATTTATCTCCTTGTAAATGTTATCTCATTGTGATATACAGTTTCAGTAAACATGATTATTAATTCAATAGTGTAAGATACAATGAAAAACATATAATTTTTGAAGACCTGTAGACAATAGCTATAAGATGACATTTACTGAAGGAGCAAAGGAATCAAAGGAAAGAAATATCTTTATTCTGAAATAATGTCTAAGTTTAACCTACTTTGACAAACAATACTATACTGTGTCATATTACACATAACACTCAAAATTCTGAAAAATAAACCAGACCTCCCTGAAAGTGATCATATTTGACTGTATGATTTCTGCTATATTTACTATTGCTTCACACCAAAAAGCCATTAAACATTAGAATCCTTTCAATACCTTACTATGATATTCAGCAAAATCTGTTTTACCTTAGCACTATAGTCTTGCCATTTAAATCAACATGTAAAAGGCATTAATCTATGTAAATGAAATTGTGTGTATTTGAACTGTAGGTTTCAGCTTTGCTACTGAGACAGTACAGACTCAGCTTTCACAACATTGCTCAGTTCACAGGGATAGTCACAGGCAGTGCTGGGTCACCCTATAGTCTCACAGCACAGCATTAAGTAACTTGTCTTTTTTATCTAGAATATGGCTCATGCTGGATGAGAAACCATTAGCAATAAAGCCATAATTATGTGTAGTTTACTACTATAGACTATTAATCCTTCAGAGCACTTTATTATCCTCTAAGTTTAATCATCAGTGTTTTAGTAAAATAAAACTGAAGGTGTATTCTTTTGCATTGTGATCCTTGAAGTCTTGGGATTAGATTTTCACCTGGTATTAGTAATTTTATAACTTTGATTCCTTTTCTTCTTCATTCATTTTAGGAAATCAAGTTTACTATAATCTTATGGATCACGTTTCTGGAAATTGAGCTATGGAACAACAACGTTAGAGAAAGAATATATAAAATCTCATCTTCAATGAGATGAGAAGTTCTCTTCAATGAGAAGAGAAACAATATGTTTCAAAAGCTATAGGCTCTATCAGGAGCATTATAAAATAAAAAGTGTTTGAAGTTGTGTTCCAAGCCTCTAGAGTGCCTGTTTTCAAGAACTACATCTGTTTCTGGATGTAGATTCATTTTCATTTTTGTTTTTCTGCAACTACAGGGGATAATTGCTGCTCTTTAATGAAACCTTAGATGTGCCCATAAATCAACGCATAGAAAATCTAGCAAATATTATACAAGTCTCAAAAAGCTTATGGGAACTGGCAGTTGTAGGAAAAAATAAGGAACTCTGAAGTTTTGGAAAAATCACAGAAACATCATTTGTGACATCAGAGGCTTTTCTATTTTATATCATATGTGAGCTTCAGTCCCTGCAGTACTGTTGATAGGCCTCTCACTCCTTCCTTTATCTCCTTGGAGAAAAATCTAGGATGAGAACCAGAGAGAAGCCCTTCTCAGACCAAGGAAAGCTGTGTGAGTTTATTCTCTCACTTCTTGGAAGTACGAAGAATCCTAAATGGAAAAGAAAGTGTTTAAGGGTCCAATTTTGCAATCAACTGGACAAGGCACAGCTCTTACTGACCTAACAATGAGATTACTCAGCACCTCATACCACTGAATTCTGCTGCCGTTTGTCTTCAGCTCTTTGGAGGAGATCCATAAACTCTCCTCCTTATTTCAAAATGTTACCACAGGATGTAATTAAGTACAATTAACAAAGAGGTCAAACAGCCATCTGATAAACACTGGGCCAAACAGGCAGCTTGAAAAGACAGGGCTGCTAAAGCAACATAGTATTGATGGGAAAGAATATTATGATTTAAGAGGGAAAAAATTCCAATGATTAAAACTGAAGGGATTTACATGCTTTCTGTATTACATACACAAAGCCATGCACACAGACTGATACACATGCACACATGCTTTAGAAAGGCACAAGTCTATATTCTGGGAACAATGTGAGACTAACCTCACATTGCCTCTTCATTGCACCAGATCTCAAATCTCAGTTTCGGTGCTTTAATTCCAGAGTTTCTTTTTCATTATTTGTAAAATTATCTGTTTTAAGAAAAGAGTAAATTGGCTTGTTGACCATATAGAAGAGATTTTTTTAGCTCTTCCTAAATTAATGCTTGAAGTCACCAGGAGGTAATGCAAGGTGTTGGAAGGCTCGTAGGAGCAAGATATTTTACAGAGCACACAGCCAGAGAAAAGATGGCTAGCATGTTATGACTTGTAGTTATTGACAGATGCCCCAGCTGAGGTAGCCTTGGGAACAACCTTCTCAAAGCTATATTCCTGCTGGATCTCTGCCATCATAAATCACTACAAAGACTACAGCTGCCATGGGGCTGTATGCTGGGCTTGCTTTTGCACTGATGGCTTCATCATCACACTACTGTTCACTGACTTTTTTTGTTTCTCAGCTAAGGTTTTTGCAAGCCATACCACTAGAATGTTCTGGCTTGAGGCACCAGGTGCCAACCACTCTCTGTTCCAAGATCAGACTCACAACTCATTCAGTGTCTCTGCCCTTCCCTCTTCTGTAATCTAGGTTTGTCAAGACAGACTCTAACAGCTCTACATTCAAAACTGGTGCTATCCATATCAAAAGTCCAAAACAGTATCTGTCTGAAATTGTTTTGCAGTACCTTATAACCGAATATCCCACCTATATTTCCCCCTCACTTTTAAAAGAGGGATATTTAAAAAAGGATATACCTACAGAAATTGTTATTAATTTATAAGAGTTACTCTGGATTACAGGTACAGTTTTTCCAGGTAACATGAATATAACTTCATTGATTTGACTCCAGTCAAATACATGAGAATCAGAACAACAAGATAGACACAGTCTACAAAGATATAGAACACGGAATTGTTGAGGTTAGAAAAGGTAATATCTGAATAGATATTATCTACTAATGTAGATAATATTGACAGTCAGATAAAGATAAAAATAATGGAAATTTCATCTATTCTAATTCCTATTTCCTTCTGATTCTTCTCGCAAAAAGAGAGTTAGGTGGAATTTTGCTTCTGCAAAGCCACTGGTTGTCAGCTATGGATATATATCAGTTATTATCACTAGCTGTCCTGATTAGTTTTCTATGCTATGAGCTGTTAATAGTCGTTGTCTCAGTCTGCACTGAATTACAGTGGGAAAAAAAGTAAAGCCACATTCTGGCAAGGTACCTTGTATGCAACTGAGTTTTATAATAGTGGTCAATAATGCCAAGTTCTCTATCTATTGCACAGGAGCAATTGCTCAAAACAGTTGGTCACTAAACATTTAGATTCACCTTTTGGAGCATCTCTCAATGATAGAGGGAAGCTCCTGAGTAGTGAGCTGAGCTGAGCTTCTTCCTCTTGTTCCTTCCTCTTGTAATTTTTTGTGTAGAAATAAATACATAATTCAGTATATATATTTATATATATATATATAAAAAAACACAGCTCCTGCTTGGTGTGCCCCACCCACAAACTTAAATAATGTAGTTGTCAGGATTGACAATTTCTGCCTGTTGTAGCATTTCTGTGTTTTATAGGAAATTTTAAACAAGGGTGTTATTTTAAGAGATGAGCAAATGGGGAAACCCCATGGCCCAGCCAATAAAATATGAACTTTAGGTGCAATTGAGCACTCATAAATATGACTCAGAACAAGGGGATTCATTGTTTCTCCCGACCCCTTTTAGCTGCTCCTCTGATCTCAACCTCTCTGTGTGCGTCATGGCAGCCCTCATCCTTTAACTTGTGGTTTTTAAAAGCTAGCTTCTACATTATTTATGGCTGCAAATGTTAGTAGCCTGTCTGCATACTCCCTGCACAGACATACTGAAGGGTGGGGGGGAGCTGCATTTTATTTTTCAAGGAAAAAAATTTGCCCAGGAAGCCAAGTGTCTGGGGAGGTTGAGTTAGCCTCTCTGCCATGAGGGACTGAGAAGACTTCTCCCTTCTCCTGCAAAGCTGACTAGAAGCAGCTCATATATGGACTAAATTTACCTTTCATTTGCACATTACCTATATTCATTACGTTCTCCCCCCTCTTCTTCTGCTTCTTCTGGGTTTGCCCTTTCTCTACTTCTCCCTACCATGATGGTCTTCCCTCCACTTTTGTAACACTACTGGCCTGGGAGATGCTCTCTGTGCTACAACATCACATCCCATGTGAGACACAGAGGAGTGGGACTAACTCTCCCAGTAACACCAGTTCCTACAGAGGCTGTTTCTCTGGTGTGAACCTCTCCCATGCCCAGCAGATCTGTGTCCAGCCCCACATGTTGGCCATTGCCTACCGAGAAGAGGTCTGTCCTTCCCGTAAGGCTTGGCCTCTGCTTTGCCACGTTCCTCTCATGCCTGCTCTCATTCCTTCTCCCTCCATCTCCTGTGCTGTCACCTAGTCTCACTGCTTCTTGGCCTTTAATCCCTTCTGCAGCCAAATGCCACTGACATAAAATTAAAGTTCAGTGACCCTGCCTAGACAGCAGGGGTTAGAGACAAAGGAAAGGACAAGTAGGATAGGATGGGGAAGAGTGTGGGAAATAATTATAAAGTCTGGTAGCAGCCAGAGCTCTCCTGAAGCCCTGGGGAGCCTTTCTTTAGCTGGAGGCTGCAATTGGCACTTCATAAACTGTTCATTCTCAGCTATGTGGAAACACCAGACAACACCTAGAATGATCAGACTGTAATCAATCAATTTTCTGCAAAACTCTATTAGTTTGTGGGCCTATGAAAGTAATCTGAAGGGAATCGCTGTGGCTAAAAAGAGGAGAAAAAAGGAGCTGCCGTGTCATAATTACCTCCATAATTCAGGCAGTAAGTAGGCAGGTAGCCATGGTAAAATTCTTTGCATAATTTAACCGTCAGAGAAAATAATAACAAGAGCATAAGTGTGGGAGATCACGTATGTGCCAAAGTTGTCCTGTTATTTAAAAAAATAACCTGGTGTTTAAGAAGAGAACCAAGCTCTCCATCCACTCCATGGCAGGCGGATTCCTCCCCTAATATCCTCCACACAGAGGCATCTCCACAAGCCTCCCTCTCTCTCTTTTATGGCTAGCCAGTCACTCTGACATTGTGTTTTCCTGGGAAAATATGTACTGTACAATACATACAATCCCCACAACCCCACCCAAAGTCTGTGTTTAGTCTGGAAAGGAGCACTTTCTAAAGAAGCGGAACTGGGTCAGCCATTCTTCCCAATGGGAAAAATATGAATAATAATATATATTTTTATATATATCCATACATATATATAGCTTTTCACCATGCACGTCTAACCATCTGCTAAATCAGTTTCTCTTCAGTTATCTGCAATTTCTTTAAAATCTGTGTGCAAGGAAAGTCAGACAGTTTTATATCCCAGTTAATGGAGAGCTTGACATTTTTTTGGCTGGGTAGATACAATAATTTACTTGGATTTAAAGTGTTAACTTTGGCAAAAAAATTATTTGACAGTTATAAAAACATTATTTTGTTAGATGATATTTATGGATCACACACAAACCTATTTTGAGGTAGAGCTATATGGTTCATAAGGTTCATGTAACATGAGCGATTTCAAAGGAAATATAAAATATTTCAATATAAAACAACAAATGTAGTGTAATTCCAAAAAGGAAAATGGAGAATATTTCTTACTTAAAACCAGTCCCTAACAACCTGTCATTGCACCAAAAAATGGTTCAAACTGCCTAATCATAAAGATTTTGTGAGGATTTTTAGGGAATCTCCTCCTGTGTGTAGAGACCTTTTCTTCTAAAAATAAATAAACCTATTTTTAAAAAATTTGTCTTCATATTTAATTTGATAACAGAAAAATTATTTAACAATTAATAGTTATTTCTAATGCCTGATTGCACACCTGGGTCACAAAATAGTTTTGTTCACAGACTGGGTAATTAAAATTTTGGTAAGGGAATAAAATCTTAGGATTTAAGATGCCAAGTTAGGCCTACTGGGTGAAGATTTAACAAAAGCTGCTAGATGTAATTTGCTTAATGTTTGATGCAAAAGACTGAAAAATGCCATCTTCAGATTGTCACTCAAAAAAAAAAATTCACAACTGCTTTTATAATTTTTTTTCTCAGTATTGATCCAATTCCACAATTAAAGACATGAGCTCTATTTGTTATTTAACAAGTTTTATCTCTGTAATATCATCCCTCTGGCCAATGCAAGATGATAGCATTATTTCTGTCACTTCAGTTAAGCCTATGTCAATATTTTCATTAGAAGACTGCATTTTAAGGACTAAAATTGTCCCACAGCCAAGGAAATTCACGTACGGTGAAAGTTAAGACAGCAACACATGAAATCCAGTGGAAAAGGAAGAAAGAAAGTGTGCTTATTCTTAAGTTGTGAGAAGTTAATGATTATGAGGCCTTTTTGTGTGTATCCTTCAAACCCCTCCCACAACTCCTGGCATTTTATAGCTTAGCACTCCATATCCCTCACTGATGATATGTTAGCTGTGAGGAGAAAGCTGTAGAAACTGAATTAATTTAATTTAAGAAACTAGCTACTATATACACTCCAGATCTTATTGCAATTAGGAATACTTTCTTTTTCATGTGCAATGAAAATATATTTTACAGGTATTCGGTGTGGATTGATGTACTGTAAGTTTCTCAAAGTAGCTGTATAAAAGTTCTCTGCCATGTTAGCATTCTCCTATTAGCACAATGGGCTGTAAATCTTGTAAATTTGTGTATTTGCTTAGGGATCCAGTTTTTAAGGAATATAATATATAAGACAGTGTACAAACTCAGTGTAGAGAAGCTGGAGAAATATGAGCAATGGTTCAACCAGGAAAAATTTGCTTTGATTTCAGCATTTGATTTAAGATGTGATCACAGCATGTGTGGTTTGAGGATCATTATAATAAAGATTGTGGAACTGTGTTGTGCTTGAGGAAGAAAAAGTGTCTTCCTGGGGTGTATCAGAAACTTTAAGAATATCCTTAATATTATACCGTTCTTTAAATTAGCTGGTGTAAGTAAGGGTTACAAATTTTATCATGCTCTTAACATCTGAGGTTTTGAAATTAATTCTGTAGTCCTCAAAAGCAAATATAACAGAAAATCATAAACCTTGTATTTATTTATCTTCTATCTTATAGCATGTTTATATCAATTCATAGGAAAATATGGAGAAAGAAAAGAGTTGCTTAGCAAGCGCAGCACTGTTTAGAGAAAAATTTACAGCTGTGTTGTAAAAAAACAAAAATACAGACCATTTGAAATTCATGAGAAGGAAGACTTAAGTGTAGTGCATTTAATGATCACTTTGATGCTAATGGAAAAATTGGTCCTTGAAATGTTTAAATGCAGTTTATGAAAGTGCTGCTGTTTCTCCATCCCTCAGTCACGTACATATTTTATTATTCAGTCCCTCCCTTTTGGTGAGAGATGAAGAAGGTTAATGAAAACTTACAAGTATCTTAACAAAGTCCTCCCCTAGCTGAATTTTGAGTGAGCAGAAAAGTGAGTCTGCCTGTATGAGTATTATTTGCCTCTGTTTTGAAAAATAGGGTATCCTATATATGTCATTTTGGGAGACGGGCCAAAAAGAAGATGCCAGAACTCCAAAGAGTAAGGGTTTTGCAACAATATAATGAAATATAAAAACTGAATAAAAAAAACACACAGTGAGGAAAACAAAGTCCTGAACTTGTGGGTGATATAATCGGATCTTTGAAAAACCCCAATGTATTTAGTAGAGGATTTATTCTTTGACTGCTGGACCAGCCCCAGTTAACTCTTCTGTTACACTCCTCAATATTTATGGGGAGCTGCTAACGCACACAGTCTCGTGCAAAATACAGGACAAGACAGTCTTCTTCAAGAAAGAAAGAGATGGAAATTCTGGTATAAATTCCAGTATTAAGAGCAGGTGTTTAAAATTTAATGTCAGCAGAAATAAATGCAGTCTTGTAATCTCTCCTGGGTTGCTTGACAGAATTATAATGGCCTTTCCCCTGATCATTATTTTTAAAATTTGCTTTGAATGTCAGGTATTTGCAACTCTGACAGGTTGGTTTTTTATCAAAATTAGCAAAGAATTTTATTTTATTCTTTAATATATAATTATTTGTCCTTGGTTATTTTTTAACTTTTAAAATATGCTTAATAATTCCTATCTAACATAACTGCTCCATATTTTCATTTTAATATCTATGTCTTAAATTATTATAACTGGCTACAACTTAAATACAACTTTAAAATACTGGCTACAAGTTTAAAATATCGTGATGATTAACTAAGATTTATAATTACACCTTATGTAATGAATGATGTGTAAGTGGGTATGAACGCAGCTAATAATATTTCCAGAGTAGATTAATTTCATGCAAACTGATGGAGGCTTCAAATCTGAAACCAGTTGAGTTATTACTCTGCTGCATCAGCATTTATTGATTTTAAAGCTACAGTGTTAGCATTCACTTATCACCACATGTTTTTCCCCATTGTACGTTAAAAGAGCTTGCCCTCATCTGTCAGGATCTTATCTCACATAAATCATATAAAATGGTTACCTGTTTCCGTGATGTATTTCATTTTTATGTTAATTATACTTAAACATAGAATCATTTAATAAAAATGTTGAAGCAAATCTATATTGGTCATCAATATTTCTTACGCTTGTTGCACGGTGGAATGTGTGATAAACCAGAATATCCAACATGTCTGGAGGGGCATTTGAAGTGAATTAGGATTTAGACTCACTGAGAGCTGAGACATTTAAATTTTACAGAGGCCAAACAAACCCTGGTATTTACATGGTATTTTTAATAAGTTAATGATGCCTATTAATGATAATCACTCGAAAAGTAAAACGCCTCACCCCCAGTTTTCACGTTTTTGAAGCATAAAATACACAAAATTGCTTCCTTAAGGCAAAACTGGTTTTCCAACAATATGAGACAAATATTAGAAAGTTCTCAGTCAAGTTAGGACTCTCAATGGAAACTTGTGTTCTTCAAGAGAGGGTTTTTGTCTGGGGAGGCACAGCAGAATCAGACTAGAACATATCTGACAATGAGACTTCAAAAACTTGTATTCGTTCACTGCAAGAAGTCCTCTTGAAATCAGTTTTTCACAGGAAATCAAAGACTAGGTCTCATGTAAATAGTCCTCAGGACCACTGGTGAATTGGTCTGCAACATATTTACTGAGGTTATTTCTCAGGACATGCAAGAGAAAATTTTGCAAGATTAGGGCTTTGAATAACACTTAGAAGACCAGAGCATTTCCTCCTTTCCTTTAAATATTGCCATTTTGAATTCAGCTGACTCCAAACACTCTTGGTAAATTGAGGGGTATGATGAAAAATTAAAATCTATACAGATAATACATATCTATACAGATAATTCTTTCTTCAGAATGAGAAATACATTTTGAAAAGCCAGATAATTTCTCTAGTTTGTTATTTCAGGATAAATAAACAAATGTATTTAGAGCTGTGGACATGTCTTAAGTAAAAAAATCTCAGAACTGAATACCTTCTGTTCTGCCAAATAATTAATGAAAAGTAATTTTATTATTATGACAACTAAACTCTAGGGTGTCATTTTCCTAGAAATCCAGGTTGTTGAGAATTTTAGCATTTGGAAACATTTTTAATCCTGCAGCAAAGATTAACGACCTGGTAGACATAAAAGGTACAGAATGTGTGTGATAATCTGACGGTATTTTGGAACATGTGCCATTGTTTAAAAAGTTTCCACAGAAAGTATTATCCTGGAAAGCTAGAGTTCATCAGATTTTGTACCAGCTTATTGAAAAACTTTAAGTTTTCAATTAAATCTCTTGTTATTTAGATCAAATGGAAAGAAAGGTTTTCTTTTTAGCTAGCTTTATAAGTTCTACAGCATTTAAAATGCTTATAAAAATAGTAAATACATATAATGAATTATTTGCAGCTTTCCTAATGAGATCTAAGTTGCCTTCTATGAAGGAAACCTGTAACTGCTTTTTCAACCGCAACATAACTGGTAAACATGTTTATTACAAAAAGAAGCAAATATAATTTAGTTTTTATCAGTTTTTGTGTCTGAATTGATATAATTTTCAAAAGCATTTTTGCTTGCATGTTTCTGGTGTTTAATGCTCTACTTGTTATTTAATTTATTTATGACACAGAAAATAAAAACCATTGCAGACTCTGAGCACCATGGCAGTACAATAAAACACAGTCTGTGGTTATTAAATAGAAATAACAAAGAAACAGCAACATATTATTTAAAATCCAGCCATCCAGCTGAAAAGATAATAAAACTCTGACTCGTACCAACAGAAAAAAAAACCAACCTAAAAAATCAAAGAATTTTTTTTTTTTCAGAAATGGTTTAACTTTTTCCTTTTCATAACAGTCTAGGCTTTAAAATATTAAAAACTTATGTTTGTTCATGTCTGAGCTTTAAGCAAAACAGTGAGGGACATAACCGAGCAATAGGCATAAGTGTTTGATTTTTTCAGATTTAGAAAAAAAAGGAGTTAGTTGGCCTAAGGCTAGAATTTTCATTACATCAATGAAAGAAAGAAAACAGAAGCCAGCAGAGGGGAGTTATAGAAACTGACTTTATATAAACAGTGAGAAAAATCTTTTTCCATGGCCACCTACAACGTAGCTACTTTACCACCAGTAAGACTTTTCTTTTACCAGTGGCAGAGCAACCTGGGCCCAATTCTGCCAGTTTAGAACAGGTTACAGTCTGGCCGAGAGGTCTGCCCCTTGCAAGATCAGGCTAGCAATTTGTCAAAGAGAGCAGAAACAAAAAAATTTTTCCACATACCTAAATTGACAAAGCTCATGACCATGTCAGCATCATTCAGAAAGTTGGTGTCGTGCAGGCTGGCTAAGGGAGGATTCTGTGTGGCCAGGGGGGTCATGCGAGACAATTGTATTCTCCGCGAATATCCATTCGGAGTGGCAGGGTATCCTTTCCGTATCCCTCTGCTCTCCCCTGCCATTGATCCCTTGAATGAATACTCCAGCTCCTCAGTATCCTCTTCATTTGTCATGGCATTATACAGGTCCAGCATGAAGAGGGGTGCAGAAGAAGCCTGCTTTCCTGGTGAAAATGGTCTGGGTCTGTGAGGCAAACCCAGGATAGAGAGAATCTCTCTCTGAATCTCCCTTCTCTCATGGTTCCGCAGCCTCCTGTAAATAAAACTTGAATGGACATGATTGTCTCCTAAACCTCCCTGTGCGTGACCCACCAGAGCCCAGCAATTCCAGAGCAAGCCCACGAAAGTTTTGAGTGCAGTTAGGTTCATCTTTGAAAAGAAAAAGAACAAGGAAAAAAAAGGAAAAAAAAAAAAAAAGGAGAAAAAAAGAAAAAAAAAAAAGAAAAAACAAGAAAAAAAAAATCTTTTCTCCTACTTGTTCTGAGTTCCTATGAGGTCTGCTTTCCCAGTGGCTGAAAAACAAAATTTACCTATTCTTCATGTCAATGTCATCTCTAAACGTAACATCTTTCGTGATTTCTCTCCCCCCACCCTGTTTAAATATTATGGAATGTGTCAGGTTGCAGTTATTTCTAAGAAAGCTGAAATTCAGACTTCCAGTTTTCCACTGTTGTTATCGTTTTTTCTGCATTTATGGAGCAGAAGACCAGTATTTTGTCAGCTGACCTAGGCATTCCTATATAAACCTTAGATAACCAGGTCTTTGGTGGGGAGCTGAATTAGCAAGAGCTGTTCTTCTGACACATTGTAATCCCAGAGTTATCTTCCCTCGTTATTCTCAGTTCTTCGTACACCTTGCGCTCTTCCCAAGGTAAAATCCTGAGTCACAGATTTGTCTTGATCTGTACCTTGGTGGTGTAACACATATTTGTCCAGCAGCCTGGTGGCAATTTTAACATCTTTTGAATCACTTGAGTGTAAAGTAATTCTAAAGCATGTATTAATCAAATTAATGTGTTGCCATGAATTTACTTCCAAAAAAACCCTGTAAATCCATTCAACCCTTTTCAGCTTCTGAACTGTTATTTCCAACTCTAGCAGGCACAAATATAGCAGCTCTCTTCAAGAGAGATCTAAAGACTAATGTAAGCACAACCCTGCTGGGAAAGAAGAGGCTTCTCATTGTAATTTGAAACGGGTATAGCAAAAAAGTCCTTAACCCTTCTCTTGCCAGACAGAGCTTAAGCCTCTCCCCCCCAGTTTACAGTAATATTCCTAATTTAGGCTATCGGCTGTTTTTTTCCTAAGAGCTTGCAGAATCGGTTTTAACTTTAACAGCTTTAGGATATGTAGATAGTGAAGGCATGGTGTAACGTGGAAGCTTTTGTCAGTCTCCTTGTGAATCTCCAGATTAGTAAACTTGAATAAGAAACTCTCATAACAGACTAAAATAGCATCTCATTAATTCCAGAAATGTTTATATTTTAGGTAAGTTTAGCAAACAAAGGTGACCTTTTTAATATACTCTGTAGGAAATTTTGTCATTGAGACTTGATTCACTCTTTTCTAAATACGCTGGGAATGCAATCTGAATGAAAACAAATTTATTCAGCAAGCGAGATTTCAAGTTGTGCATAGCCAATGCTGTAATTATGGTTATACTCACAACTTTCATAAGCTGTAATTTGCAATGATAATTTAGTCAAAGTACATTTTGACTCATAAATCACTATATGTTTCCCAGCAAATATCAAAAGCTAAGATTTAATCCCACAACCTATTATTATCTGTAGAAAGAAACAGCTTAACTGAAGCTGTTAAGAAATATTAAATAGATGTTAAAGCTGCTGCCCATAAAGTTAAAGTTCAGCTTAGAATTGTAACACAGCCAGCAACTGGTGTTTTCCTCTCACTAAAACACAGTCGCAGAGTAAAATATCATATTGCTCAGATTATATTGGTGGACATTTCCCCCACTCTTATAATTTGCTTTCAGTCTTGACAAGACTTTCCTTTGATGAATGGAATAAAGAAAGCACAAAAAAAGGTTAACACATGACACCAAGGAAAAAAAAACAGGTATATAAAATTCATCCCATCAGGTTTTACCGTACATGACTATCACCTACTCAGCAAATCACACAGTTCTTGAGTAAACAGGGGAGTGTGACAGCAAGTATAGTCACACTCTCATAAGCTAGCAACAATTTATCTAGGATACGAAGCACAAACGATTTTTTCTCATACACTGTGATTCTTAGCCTATATTTACTGCCAAGTCCAGATGTCATTAAAATACAGCTGATTGTCTCTCATAAATCAGCACACGTAATAGACAATGCTTCTACCAAGGAAGGATTTCTCTTATACTAGACCTGCTGAATTAACACTAAAATTAATTATGACACTATTTAGCAAAAGTCTTGTTCCGAGGAGACAAGTCAGAATCAGATTATGCTTACTTTCCTCAAAAAAGTTTTCCCTCAAAATCCATTTGCTGTAAGAAAAGTATAATTTCCTGGTTTTGTTTTTCTTTCACTTGTCCCTTTCAGACAGTTGTAATGATACATGACGCTTCACCACACATATGTCTTTTCTGAATTTGGCCATCATGTATCCTGCAACAAAGTTTATTTCTCTTTTCCAGCAATATATTTCCTTTTTTTCCCTAAGCATTCATAAAACCCAGTGGATTGATTACTCAGAGAATTTAAATCCTCAGCCTATCCGTACATCCAGCAATAGAAACTTCCTATATTATCCCACTAGAGTCTCTTTCCACTTAAAAAGCCAAAAATGCCCTTCACGTTTGAGGATGCTTTTATGTTGTAAACATTTTTCCAGACAGAAACTGAGTAAGAAAACATATAAACTGGTAATGATACGTGTGATGAAAACAGCTCCTGATATTTTCAGATGGAGACACAACTAAACATGTAACCTGAACACAAAGGATTTATTTTGCATTAACCTACCCTACGCTAGGCACCAAACATCCTTGACAAGAACATAACAATAAAAATAGTTTCTATTAATAAAAACACAATGTCTTTTTGCAATAAACCTGCATCCCACAAACAAACATTGTTAACATGAATAACTCTTACATGGAAGATATAGCCAGCGGTAAAAATGAAAATCTTTGCTAAAGAGATGAAAGGAATATGTAATAGCTGATACATCCCATTTGATATTTCCAATGTGAATCAATTTACTTCTAAAGAAAAACATATTGCATGCAATTTCAGCATGTCAAGATGTTTTATTGAAAATATATTTTTATATAAAAGTAGATTGGCTCAGGTATCTGGATGTAGTTCAGGTTAGGGTTCAGTATCAAAATCACCTTAGAGCAAGATTTCAAGTTTTACAATGAAAGAATTATTCTGATCTGTTTGAATAGCATGGAAACTTAAGAGAAATGCTATGTTCATGTTATTTGTAGATGTGCTCAAATCTAAATAACTGTTGATGTTGATTTTACACAACAGTGTAAAATATTGACCCAAAATCAAAACCAGGGATTTGAACACAACACTCCAGAGATTCCAGTTTTTCCCTGGGTCTAAAACTTAAATTTTGAAATATAAAACCAACACACAGATAGAACTTTCTTCCCTAGATGCGTAACCTGGAAGCAATGTAAGAAATCACCTGAACAACACTTTTCCATTAATAGAATCATAGAATTAGCCGGGTTGGAAGGGACCTCAGAGATCATCAAGTCCAACCCTTAATTCCTTTAAAAAAAAACCAAACAAAAAGCAAACAACCAAACCCCCCCCCCCATAACCACTAAAATTAGTGAGCTCTCATTAGACATTAGGTGAGAATCCAGTTCTCACCGAGCTCAGATTCCAATGGATCGTAAAATTGCAAAACTGAAAAATATTGTGACTGCCCAACAGATCACTGTAACCATTGAGTTTCCAACCATTTTTATGGGCAATTCCCACCACTGAAAAATATATAAAATCAGTAGATAGCTATTGAATGCAAGCCTCTCTGGATTCTCATTATTATATCAACCGAGAGTGAATTTCCATGGCAATGGCTCTCTGAAACTATCTGACACAATGGACTAAAACGCAGACCCTCTCCAAAATATTTGCAGTCCCAATCTGAAACTTACATGTGCACGCTGAATTATTCTTCTGTCTCTTTCCCTCCTAATGACCAGAGAAAATTTGCATTCCGATCAATATTATGCATAAACAGATGATCCAGCATTAAAACGCAGAAGTCTTTCCTTGCTGTTTCTCTGCAAGGTTTTCTGTGCAAAAGGTACATGGAGAAAGTTTTTTATGAAAAGGTTTCATGAAAGGAGGAAAATCGTTAGAGGTTAAAACTACAGATTCTGGAGAAAAAAGAAATCAGGTCTTGCGGACTCTTCCTGAGACAGAAATGTTACAGAGACACTATAGTTAGGCATAGCTGTTTTACCACATATATCCGTGTTGGATTTACAATGGTATGGACTGCATGAGGTATATATAGGACCCTTTGGATGTAAGTCTGCATATGTTCCAAATGTCCGGCAACAAAACATGTGTGACACATTTCACTCAGCTTTTTATTTTATTTTATTGAGTTGGATCTTGTATGACAGTTGTATTCTTACCCTACAAACATAAGAAACAAACACAAACGTATTTTTCTGAATCAATGAAAGATATGTTGAATGCAAAGGGAATTGCATTTGTCACAGACACAGCGTGTAACCTGGTAGAATAAGCTGCAGAAACTGGCAGTTTAGGCATAAATTATGATAGTTGCATATTGATATAAAAGCCTGTATTCTGAATAATCTCACGGCATTTTAGATGCAGAAACACTACAATTTTTAGAATAGAACATCTGTTCAATATTATTACTTTATTTAAGTTCCTATCAGGACAAGAAAGACAGATGTCCTGAACCACAAAGGAATCCATGCTCCTTAACAGCTGGAGAATTTTAGGTTAAACACTGGGGCTTTACCTGACATCTACACACTTTACACATATTCCTGGGCTTCATTAAGCCTTACACAGAGAAAGTACTTCCATTTTATACTGCAGGCAGTGTAATTATACTTGCTGTATAAGGGTGTTCAATACTTAGATTATAGTGCTATTTATCCAGTTACCAACTAGTTTCCTGTAGCAAAAGAGTTTTTCATCCTGGATTTCAAAAGCTCAGGCAAAAAATCACAAATCAGCCTAGGAGGTAAGTCATCAAAAATTTTATAGATGGAATTTAATAGAACACTTTGTTTAAAATTTACAGAAAGACCTCCAGCTTTAAGTATAATCATCTGTGAAGTTTGTTCTATTCATAGTACACGCACAATGTTGTAAAGCTATCAGCACAGAACAGTTTGTAGCATTAAAATATACTCCTCTTTTACATTAAGAAAATGGGAAAAAAAACAAGTTTGTAATCCACCTCAAGATTTTTTTCTTAAAATTATTACATTCAAGGGCTGGAAAAGAAAAGAAAAACTTGTTTCATGTATACTCTTACAAATACACGAACCACAAAATATACAATTAATAACATCATCCAACATCAGAGTGCTTTCATTTGCCTAATTTACAAACCCAAAGAGCTCCCAGAAATCCCCTTTGGGAAAAGAAAACTCTTGGAGAAGAGCAACGGGTGTAAGCGCTTGTAGAAGGGTTCTGTGGTGCCCCAGCTGCAGCCGGGTCGGTACCTGTGGGTCTCATCGCTCCCGGCTGCGGCACGGACGGGTGCGTTTTGCGGTGCTCCCGGGCTGGCCCCGGCGCTCTTTCAGGGAACCTCTTCTGTTTCTTCTGTCTGTCTTTCTCTTTTCAGCTACAGATACATATAGAAATGCACTTCTAAATGGATGCCTTCCAAGTAGCTGCATTGTACTATTGTTCATGTCGTGAAATATGCTACCTATCTAAATATAGGATTTATTTCTTCCCCTGAGGATTTTGGTACGGTGTTCTATAGCCTTGGCTTTAGCACCTCTACTGGCAACTGGTTGATACAGCAACCGCTCAACCCCTAAATTTGTTTTATACCTTTTTCCTGTGCTTTGTTCTACACGCACTCTCTCTCTCTTTCCTGTACTTCCCTCCATTGTGTCTCTCTCTATGGTCTACAGTTCGGATGTGCTGTCTCTGATCCCACCTGCCCTTTATTTTTCAGCTTTTTAAACTTTAAATGTTTTTTGCCCACTGTCTCCTTTTTCTCATTTCTTCTTTCCCTCCCCACATATCTGTAGACAGATGTTGTTTTCAGCTTTTAAAATTACTTCCTTTGTTTAGCAATGTTTCCCCTTTTGTAAGAGATCAGCTGGCCTCTCAGGCAGTAAAAAAAGGAGCTGCTGCTCCAGGACTTTCAACTGAGTGAGCAGTACCATGAATCATGCAGTCCTTGAGAGACCAGTTGTCTCTTGCTGTTGGAGGCAGATTGTGAAAGAAAAAGATGTGCTTGAGACCACTGATAAACTACGTTCACCCTAAAATCTTCACTGTGTGCTGACTGATCTTTCTACTTGGACTTTTTCAGGCATGGTGATCCATTAGTGGGGCAGCCCAAAGCCAGCTGAGGAACTGGCAGCAACCCAGATACAAACTGCTGTAAGTCTTCCCCACAACGACTTTTTTTCAGGAAAACAGACAATGTCAGAGTCAGCAGTACTTGAATACTAGGGATTTTGTAAATTGTCCAGTTATACTAGCAAACGGTGTTCCACTGGCACTGTTTCCATAATAGCTCAGTCAGAAAGGACAGTATCCTATGTGTTTGTACTAAATTACTAGCATAAGAAACTAAAACAGGGCAGCAATGACAGGCAAGTGGTGAACACATCAAGCAAACCATTTAAACTCTCCAGGGTTGGGCCTATTCAGTTAGCCAATAGGCAGTAGCAGTGTGGTGGCAATGACCATAACACAAGTCAGGACAAGTCTTTCAAATAAAATATTTGTCTCCTGAATTTTTCTCATTAGACTATACTCTCTTCTAGCATGTAATGCCTTTATCTTGCAAAATTATTACAATTGGCTACAGCTGATTGAATTTATTTAATCAGCAATGGGTAATCATTGCCAAAATTTATTGCAGCAGTCTGTTGAAGCCAGAATTTGTTAAACTGGAAGAGTAAAGGAATAAAGTGAAAAGCCAGTTTATGCTGCTGGCCTAGAAAAAACACTTTGCCTCAGAGCTTTGTCACAGTGGTTGAGAAAAACTGAAATATTGGAGAAGGTATACATCTATTTTGCTCTAAAATCTGTACATTGAAGTTGAAAGATCACTTTAGCCACTAATCTTTCCTTTCTGTTTCCAGAGGTCTGAAAAACAGGATCTGCACAATGTTAAATATAACCAGGGGACAGCCCCCCCGAGACCCGCTTGCTAAAGCCCCGTCCAACCTGTCCTTGAACACTTCCAGAGAGGAGGCAGCCACAGCTTTCTAGGCAACCTGCACCAGTGTCTCACCACCCTCACACTAAAGAATCTCTTCCTAATGTCTAACTTAAAGCTATCCTCTTCCAGTTTAAAGCCATTCCCACTCATCAAATCATTATATGCCTTCTCTCCTCCAGGCTGAACAACCTGTCAGCCTGTCTTCAGTATCAGAGGTACTCCAGCCCTTTGATCCACTGTGTCCCTCCTCTGGATTCATTCCAGCAGGTCCATGTCTTTCCTATGCCATAAACACCAGACCTGGACACAGTACTCCAGATGGGGACTCACAGGAATGGAGCAGGGGGGTAGAATCACCTCCCTCGACCTGCTGACCACTCTTTTGATGCAGCCCAGGGTACAGTTGGCTTTCTGGGTTACAAGCATGTTTCCAGCTAATGTTGAGCCTCATATCAATCAGCACCCTTTTTCCAGTCCACAAAGACAGTAATTTCTGTCCCTTGTGAATGAAGCTTAGGCAAGAGGAGCACCATTTACCTCTCAACATTTGCATGCAAACTGCACTGTAATCTAAATATGGCAGAGACAGAGGAGCAGTCCTTCATTTCTGCCTTTTTTAAGCTTCACTACCTTCAGTGCTCCTTCCTCAGGCATTCAGACCTTTGATTTGGAAACAATGGTCTTTCCTAGAGGAATTCTAGTTAAGCTGCATAAATTAAAAGGCAGTTACAGATGCAGAATGGGACTGTGGAGGAGTCTCTTCCTTTGGGAAGTGGATTCACAATGACATTTCCAAACATTTTACTATTTGTCATTCAGTGCTTCTCATCAAAAAATGTATCTGATTCTCTAAAAAGCCAGCATTAGACCATAAAAATAAACTGATTTTTAAAAATTCATATCTTATATTAGGATAATGCATGTAGAAGTTCTTTAGCTTACTCAATCATTACATCAACAGTGCTTGACAGGCACAGCTTTGCTCCCAGACAGCCCAAGTGCACTTGTGTAGTTCCTAAAGGCAGTTGCTCGGAGCAGATGCCTCCTACTTTCTGTGTTCATTTTCTCCTCTTTTTCAGCCTTTGGTGATAAAATGTGCACTGGCACAAAGTAATGAGACTTTTCAATGATTTTCAGCCAGACCTTTTCCTTATGCTACCGTGAGCATTGCTAGAAGCAGCAGAGAAAGCTTCAGCCTCAGCCTTACTGTTCACTCAAGACCTTTGAGAGCTCTTGCCTCTGACATCTTCCTCTGTCATGAGATAGGGGCTGGAAATCTGAAGTCAGTCTCATGGCAGGAAGAGTTTGCAATGATTCATTCTGAAGCGCAAGGTTAACTAATTTGATCTCATTTCTTCATTGTAATCCAAGTTAATCAGCCTTCACTATTTCTTTAAAGAACATTGAAGTTTGTTTTCCTGGATTAATGGACCTTCAAAGAACAATGCGTCCAAGCAATGGAAGATACTCTTGATGCAGATGAAAAAGGAAAAAATGTTTATACTACAGGATGGCCAGAAAGCTTCAAAACCATAAAACTCCTGGCTTGTTTAGTGCTCTCCTAAAATACATAAAGATGACCAAACAGATTATTTGCGTTTCAAAAAAAGAAACAAAACTTTTTGGTCTAATATTTTCTTTGCCAAGTTTCAATCTAATTTTATTTTTTATGGCTACATTATAAGTTGCTTAAAAATGGAGTTTATAATGGAAATGGTGACAGACTTAACTATGGCGGCACAAGCAGGCGCCAGCATAATTACAGTCTTCTCAAGACATAACTTATTACAGGCTATGCAGCAGAGCCAGTATTTTGTATTTTAATTAAGAAACCTGGATTTTGTTTGTAATAATTGACTGTTATGCCGCCCCTCTTGCCAGGACACCCTTGTAAAAGAGACTCTTGCCTCTAGTAGTCTTTCTCAGTTAAATATTTTAAATAAATTTTATATTGTTGACTGGAAAAGTGCATGTATTTTATAGGTCATTATTAACTGTCTTTTGGTAATTTCAGATGGTTTTTTTCTTTTTTTCTTTCTTTTTTTTTTTTTTATTTAATGGAGACTTTTGTTCTTCTCATCTGTGACAAGGAGGTTTTATCAAAGTTTAGATCTTTGAGAGGTACAATACCATAAGATCTGCATTATCTACTTTAATCTGTACCACACAGGCCCTCCATAAGAAAGGATGTTCTTTGGATGTGTTCTCATAATGCCCTAGGCAGGTACTACAGACTCTATTACCCAGTGACACCAAAACATCTGGACCTTTTCTATGCTGCTCTGACAAGGGCATCACTGCAGCTCCAGCCATGTCGCCTTTCTGCTGAGACATTACAGAGAATTTTGGTTCCTGGACACTAAGCAATATTTACTACTTGCACACAAGCTCTTTTTGTTATATGTCAGTGGAATAAAAAACACAGCACACCAGTAGCTTGAGAAATATCAGCTGTTTGCCAGCAGTGGGGGTGAGGCCCTCACCCTTTCCCACTGCAGAAGCTGGTATTACAAACATGTTCCATCAGTTTTCAGGCTTTGCCCTTGTTTCCTGATTTCTTTTCAGCTGTCCATGTCACTGGAATGTGTGTCCAACCAGAGACAAGGGCGACAAAAAGCATCAGCTCTTCACTTGTTTGGTCCACAGGCACTGCATATCTAATTTTGATGGGGAAAATCAAAGTGTTAATCAGGTATTCAGAGAAGGACTTGGATATCTGCAAAATTAAGTAGCTCACACCAGCACACGTGTAATTTAACATGCTGGAATAGTCATACCACATAGGCACATCCACAAACAAGATTGCTAGAAGTGTTTAACATTTTTGATTGAAAAACAAGACATGAATTCAAGCAGTACAGCACTAAAAGAATAGGTTTTGCAAATTATTATTACAGTTTTCTCCTGTGCTTGATAGCCTTGGGTACAGCAAAGACTAGGCTAAAAGCTCCTTTCTCTCTTCTTGGCCTCAGAATCATACTGTTCTAACAAACACTATTCAGTCATTTTCCCCAAGGACTATTTACCAACTGGACGGATTATCAAAGTTAATTATGTCACTTCCTTCCATTTCTCCAAGATACTCCCATCCTAAGAAAAAAGATAAAGGAGTCAGCTTTACCAACAGATCTCTCCTTGCTTCCTCCTACAGAAGTCTGCCTCCTGCCAAGAGGACCTTCAGCAAGTCTTTTCTGGCTTTGGATCTTCCAAGTGGAGCACAGGGAAAAAATCACAGAATCATAGAATCAGCCAGGTTGGAAAGGACCTCTGAGATCATCAAGTCCAACCCTTCATCCACTACCACTGTGGTTACGAGACCATGGCACTGAGTGCCATAAGTCTCTTCTTAAAAACCTCCAGGGATGGAGAACCCACCACCTCCCTGGGCAGTGCATTCACATGCCTGAAAACGAGCATGGGAGATAATCCGCCACTTCATGGTTTGTGGTAAAAAAAAAAAAAAAACAAACAAAAGAAAATAATGACATTATCTTCTAATCTTCTTTAGGGTCCTGAAACAACTATCAGCATTACATTAATAAAGAGTTATAATTATAGAAAAACAGCTAAATGAAAATAGAAACACAGTATTTGTTTTTATTTTGTGTCCTTGGAGAACAAATGCAAAATGAAGAGAAATTTAGGGGAGAAATACAGAACAAGAAAACTGATGGAAAATGAGCAGAAATTATACCACAGTCAATTTTCAAATATCTATATTTGAAGTTTCAAATATGTCAATATTGTCATTCAACTGTGTGAGGAAAAGAGGCCGTAAAATATGCCTCAGTGGTAATGCTCAGGCAGAAAGACTGTTGAACAAGCAATAATCTACAGGATGACTGGAAGGACTGGAGTCTGGGCCTAGGATGACCACATCTACACAAGGTAGTAGTGGTGTATCATTTTTCTGGAGACTGGCTTTAATCGTGAGAAACAGGGAAGATTTTAAGGTGAGATTTCAAGCAAGTTCCACTTAGTTGATGCTGTTCTAGCGGCAGGAGCATCTTTGGTTGGGGTTGTTCCAGGGCAGAGGCATCCAGCACCATCCAAGAAGGGAGTAGAGGTGACAACAAGGAAACAAGTGGGGTGCAATCACAGAGAGAGAAAAGTTAGTAAATTTGAGGACTGAAAATGAAGAATTATTGCAGTAAGTGCTACTGTAGATTCAGTTCCATCATTTTTTCTCCACTTGGCTATGTGCTAAAACACCTCTTTATCTGATTCTCCAAATACAGCTCAAGCAATATTTCACTTTGCAGGAAATGTGAGGGACCAACAAACATACTGTGTGACAATGAAAAAGAAAGAAAACACCAGCCCCTTTATTCAAACTGACTAGATTGATTACCTTGACGTCATGTTTATCAATTCCATATGTTTTGGGAGGTTGAGGCCTTTTTTTAATTCACAGAGAGGAATGCCTACAAAGGTGAAAGCAAAAACCAGCAGAGTCCGTGTCCTAGGAGCAGATATTTGACTGTAGCACTTCGTTAGTTTGTGCTATAGAAAGAAAGTTAATAATGCCTTTTACAAACAGAAAAAAATGTGAAGGGGAAGATGTATTTCAGAAAGAAAAATTACAAAAAGAACGTGTGGCAGAAAAAGCTGACGAGGACAAGTCTGTCTCTTACAGTCAAGAGAAGGACAGCTGTAGACACAGAAGTCCTTGAAAATCAAGAGTGTTTCCTCTTGAAATGTCTGGTAATATGAATTTGAGTTATTGTCAAGATTTAAGCCTCTCAAGAAAAGAGAGATAACCAAAAATACCCTTGGGACTGATTGCTAGAAACCAGAATTAGGTATCAGTCTCACATGAATCATAAGCAAATAAGAAACTAATGAAACTAAACATCTGCTACCAAATACCAATGACAGAAAAAATAAGTAGAATTAAATATTAAGGGTTTCTATTGTAAACAAAATCCTGTTTTTACAGAATTTGTCAAAACAGAACTTTCTATACAAAATGTAAAAGACCTAAGAGCAAAAGCTTCAGTTTTTTTACCTGAAAGGAAATCTTTTCTGGTCCATGTCATTGTGTAAATAAAAGGGTGATTAAATCTGAGGGCTCAACAGGAGCTGAGCAACAAGATTATGTGGTATCCCTAGCCGTTGTCAATCTGTGACAATTCTGCAGTCATCCTCCATTTGTTCTCCAGCTAAAGCATGGAGTATGACTACTTCTCGGCTGGAATTGTTCTGGTGACTTCTGTCATAACACTGGAATGATAGGAAATGTTGGCCAAGTCATGAAAGCTGTAGTCAGGCAGTGCACCTAATTAAGTCAGCGAGAGATTTTCCTTTCATGTGAACTGTGGAAACCGGCCTGAATTCTTTATTCACTCAAAGATCATGATTCCTATTTTTCTTGTGTGTGTGTGCGGCACTGGAGGATGATTTGAACACTGCCCAACTGTTGAATACAACGACAGTCCAGTCCACAATACAGCAACTCCATCCTGTGTAAGGATGGAATCAGATTTAAAGGTGTGGGCTACAGCACACGAGTAAACTCATTCCAACTAGCTGTAAAATGTACTCTGGCCCCATTCCAGCAGAGCACTTAATCATATGCATATCAGTTAAAAGAAGGACTCAAAAGCTTCAACTTACAAACACACTTTTATGCCTTGTTGCATCATGCCCAGAATGTTTGCACCTTTAGCCCAGATTAATATTAAACAGGGACTCAAAGATACGAAATGGGTGAGAGAAGTTTAAACTGGCATTCCAAATACTACTACACGACTGTGATATTTTGATCCTACTAATTCTATTCAAATGGTTTGTACAACCACCAGAGGTCTCTGATGAAAACTTAAGTTTCTGATCTTCATGAGTACCAATTAAAAAAAAAACAAACAAACCTTGTTTTTAAGTCATCCCAAAACATCTCATGTTTAGATTGGTGACATCAGTATTTCAGCTTCCTGAGCTGCATACTGAGGGTGACCTAAGGTCTTTCCTATTTCCAAAACTATTTCTCTTTCCTGATGTGGATGACAAAGTATCCAAAAAGTCAGAAATTATTGCAGTTGCATAATGAAGTCCCAGCTGTCTATGGCTGATGACCAAATGAGGTTACCAACACTGTTGCTTTTCAGACTCCAGTATGACATTCTTTTTTGCATGCACATGCATATTTTTCCTTCTGGACCACAGCATGCCCTAATTTTACACATTGATCTGCCTCTAAGAAAATAATACAAGAAGCCTGAGAAGATTTGTATGATAAAGCAGAAATGAAATGAATTCTTTGTGGGGATGATAGAAAGTCAATTTTTAGTTACTGTGTTGTTTGATAAAATATGACAAAAGGGATGTATCAAACCAGGTAACCGCAGGGGTTACGACAGATAGTTCAGCACAAATGCATACGCAAATAAGAAATGATAAATACTTGGAAAACTGCTTCAAGTGGGACAGAATCAGGAGCCTGATAAAAGCAAAATCAGGAGATAAAAAAGGTGGAGGTTTTCTAACTAATCCTGAAGGAGAGATGTTTAGAAAGTTACAGATACTAGAAAAGTCTGACTGTGCAAATGATGGTTCAGTGTAAGTTTCTATGAAAAAAATAAAAAAGTATAGTCGGTATTTTGGCCCATATTTTTGTGTGGTTACTGTCAGTCTCTAAATATGTCATTTTTAGGTAATGAACTAATATGTATTGTACATTCTTGAAAAAACAAAGTTAACAACAGCCAGAAAAAAAACAAGTTGCCACCATCACTCTTAACTGTAGTATGAGACAGACACTACTGTGAGTGCATTCAGTCCCATGCTCAATAAACATATTTATCAAAATAACCAGGAGCAAAAGCAAAGGCACCCATCTGTGATCTTAAATAACTCAGTGAATGAGAAGTGAAAAAACAGCAGTTGGCTTTTATTTAACATTAATTCTTGTGGATGAAGTTTGCACATACAGCAATATTTATATTTCTTATATCACCTTCCTTTTACAGACAAGTGGAATACCTGCTGTTCTATGTAGATTATTACTAGCTAAATCAAACAACCTATGAACTTTACCTACATCTGCTCTTATTTCCCATGGAAATGGGAAGGGTTAAAAAAGGCTTTAAAAAATGGAAACTGATATCTGTTATTTTTCCTCTTCACTTCACCATTAAAGTCCATAATTTGTTTTGACAGAAACAACCCAGCTCCTGGTTGGTGACTACTAAGGAACTCTGTAGGACAGAGAGTAATGCCCAGTTCTTGGTCACCTGGAGGAAATGTGATTCTTGTCACTGGACCACCATGTGTCTGGAGGTGGCCTGGGGTCATATCCATCCTACCTAATGGCATGCATTGCATGAGGCTCCAAATTATGATGGGCATGAAGCTCGGCTCTACATAGTCAAAAGAGAGATGGGTCTAGCCAGGATGCATTTCATGCCTTGAAATCCTCACCCTTCTCAAGAAGTTCTCACAGAAGCCACCAGGATTCTGTGTTCTGTAATTCTCCCAAAAGGAGGACTGCTCCCCAAATCCTATTTAGCTTTTCTCTTCAACAGGAGATAGAAGAGTAAATGACAATGTAAAAAAAGTTGTGCACACATTTCTATTATGTGATTTTTTCATAAATACAGAGAAAAGGGTACTAATGAAATATGCCATGTAAACAAGCTGCAGGAACAGAAAGCATCAATTTATGTGACTTTATCCAATGCATCTAGATGTCACTTTCAACACTGATGTGCCATTTATTGCTCACAGTAAAAATATCCATTCGTTAGCAATGGATTGCTTTTAGTTAAAATAACCATGTTACATTTACAAACTGAATATGTCTACAAGACAGAATAATGCTGAAAATCAAAAATCTCTCACAAAAGTCACTAGCATTTTGATGAAATTAGTTGAAGAAACTATTTACTAAATATCTCTGTGAATTATTAAGCCAAATACACTAAATATCCAAAATCTATAAACAACGGATTTAAAATCTGTCAGACTAAGGGCTAGATATATTATATGATAAATATTATTCAGCCCCAATAATAAATTTTCTTAAACAATCTTAATCTTGCTTGCTGTTTTATGCTAGAGTAATATATGGCAAGCACTGGGGTTTCCCTCAGAGCTTGGTTTCATGTAATAACATAACTCACCTCTTTGGAGGAACAGAGATTTACTATCAAGGAGACAGCTATATGACAAACTTGATGGAGAAGCTGGTTGTACTGTGGGCAAATGTAATAAAGAAATAAATCACATATTAAAATAATTCTCTGAGGAAACTTACTTCATTGGAGGGGAGAAATAAAGGTTCACCAGTAACCATAGTGAGTTCATATTATTGCCATTGTTTTTATAAGTTGTTGCCATGACTTTTTTGACTTTTGGGCTAGATTGGACTTAAAACACAACAGATGGCTACAATTATGTGTCTGTAACCTTTTTTTTTTTTTTTTTTTTTTTTTTTTTTTTTTTTTTTTTACAGTTAAAGAGAGCTATACAAGGTTATTAACAAAAAAATCCACCAAAACTCTCCAAACTTTCTATACAATAGTAATAAACCATAAATGAAAAATTAGTTTCACAAATATGCTGCATTCAGTAAGCAAATGATTCATTCCCTGTAATCTAATTTGTTCAATTAGCAATTCCAAGGGCACTGAATAAAGTTAAATCATTCTGTAATTTTGTGATAATTTGGGGTCCAACTGTGAATTCCTTTCAATGGCCCACCTTCCACTGGATTTTATCTCAACATGAATTGCTAGTTTGAGTTCTATGTAGCAGAATTTTAAAATGAGTACAGCTTAAGAAATTTATGGAGGTAATTTTATAAGGCCCTGCAGCAAGAGAAAGAAATGGAAGAGGGTGGATTTAGGTTAGATATTAGGAAGGAAATCTTTCCTGGAACAAATTCCCCAGAGAACCCATGGATGCCCCCTTCCTGGAAATGTTCAAGGCAATGCTGGACGGGACTTAGGTCATCATGGTCTAGTGAGAGGTGTCCCTGCCCATGCAGGGGGGTTGGAACTGGATGATCTTTAAGGTCCTTTCTAACACAAACCATTCTATGATTCCATGATAATTGTAAAATTTATTATCCAGAATATGTATCAGAGAAGATTTTGGATTTTAGAAATAAAAATTTATTTAATTACCTCGTGGTAATTAAATGGTAGATCAATTTGTGTATCAGTGGACTTTGTAGAGGACAAAAAGGAAGTTGAATAAAGAAAACAAAAAACATGGAAAGGAAGAGAGTACAGGCTAATCAACTCATTACATCAATAAGTCAGTGTGCAGTCAATGTCGTTCTGTCTTTAAGGCTGTGTTATTTAACATACTTTAATGAGGTATGTGCAAGAACATAAATTTCCCCAGTTATTGCACAAACCAGCATTTACCCATCTAACATGGAATATCATCTTTGAACTTTCTAGATTTTTTTGGTTTTTTTTCCTATTTTAAACCAGATTTCTCTGGGTTTTGTGGCTTATTTTTGGTTTTTGTTTTGTTGTTGGTTTTTGGTTGTGTTTTATTTTGTCTACAGCTTTTCAAGCTATTAGGGCATTTATAATAATATATTTTAGATACATATGTAAGTTACTCAAGACTTATGGTATTATTGGCAATGTCTCTGCCTGGGGAAGTCTACAAGGAGACATCCATGGCATGGGAATGAGACTTTCTGCCCCTGTCACATTCCAGGCTTTTAAGTCCAACCTACACAGCAGAGTTCCACAGTTAAGTTGCCCATCTATGACAGAGGCAAAAACCATTTTTTCAGAAATCAGTGTAATCTGTTCAGTGACTGTAGCTACAGGGCTGACATGTCAAGCTGAAACTTTGCAGCCTAAATTTAACAGCTTTTGCCCCCTTAACAACACAGTGGAGTTAAAATTCTCAGCCTATGGATCCTGCAAACACCTGCAGAGCAGCAGAAACTTGGACAGATCAATTTGAAGCTCATATGCTGTGTGCATGAAATGTGTCCCTCTCATGCAAAGCAGCCAGAACTTGCCCAGGAACAGTCCTGCATGGCTCTGGTTCCCTGATAGCACAATGTCTTCATGTCTGCACCTCTGTGTAACTTGGTCCTCGTCTCTGAGCACATTTAGCACATTTCCAAATAAGCTCCGAATGGACCACACTGGAGCACGGTGGTGACAGCACGCTGAAGGAATGAGCCAGTTTATGGTAAAATACCTCCTTTCCTTGGAAGGTAAGAAAACAGTATCTCAAGTTCAGTGCTGTTGGCTCAACAGTTCTGACTGTCTTGTCATCCTTCCTCATTCCTGCTGTACACAGCTTCCATGGGACACTTTTTGATTTAAAAAGTGAAACTTAACACTACTTATGAAGAACAAAGAAAATTTGTAAAGTAAGAAGTTATCTAAGCTCTGAAAGCAAAGGAGACAAGCTTGAGAAACTTACAAAGCATCATAAAAGTGTGATAAATTTCAAGGCACATGAAAGATGTCCAGTTCAGCAAAGCCCTCCAGCATATGCTAACCTTTAAACACATTCTGCAATTCACTGAGGCCAACTCCTCTTAAGTACTTTATTAGATCCAGGATAAGTTGTAGAATACAGTAAATAATAAAAAGGTGAAGGTCTATTTTTTGAGATTTATTTTTATGCGTTTCCTAAAATCTTTATATGAAACAAGTTTTTCTTCATGGTGTACACAACTTTCAATTTATTATGGCAAGCTCATATTTGCTGTGGCACTCTAATTTTAGTTGGAGTAAAATTCGTGGTAAATCTAAACACAATTTATTCAGCCTGACTACAAATATATATATATATATATATTCAAAAATGTCAAGGAAAATTGGAAAAATTAATTTGCTGTACCACTAACATTTGTTTCAGAAACAGCACAGAAAATTACAAAGGATGAGAAGAAACAGTACTGTTTAAGACTGGGTAGACCAAGACCGAGACGGACACTGATTAATTTTAATCACCAATAAACACTGGAATTCACAATTTGATTCACATGCTGTGAGCACAGTTCATAGAAAAAGGCTTTCCTGAAGGATATTCACATACATTGTACAGAGTCATTTTCTGTATCTGGTATTCCTTGAACTACAGCTTTTGCTTAGTTTGGTTCATGTTCAGTTTAATACTGATTTCTAATGTATGGAACATGCTTTTTTTCTTACTTCAAGGGTTTCTTTAAAGTTATCTCTTCATTTAAAGTCTGGCTAGTTCTCTGTTTCCTAAGAATCTTTATAAGCAGCTGAGGACTACATGAAAAAAAACCAAAGACACCACATGAAAAGGAAACCTCTACTCCAGTTCTTTCAAACCAAATTCCGTCAGCTTCTGTTGAAATCATGAACTCACCACTTTCTTTACGAGAGTAAAGGTGACACTCATGAACCCAAATACTCTCCAGAAGTTTCATTTTATAAGATTTGATGAAGGATGAAACAGTGAGGTTTTAGATTTGTTTAATAGGCGAAGAGATATGACCACACCGAAGTGTAAATGGGAATTGCCAGGTTGGTGTGAAGAGTTTGAGTTCAGTCTTGCACTACTATTTATATGAGACTTCTCTCTCTCCTACAAGAAAACTGATGGGAGAGTTTTCTACAACTTGCTCAAACACTTCATGGAAAGGAGATTAGTTTGGCTTTAATTTAGCCAACTAAATTGAGTGTTATTACTGGAAACAGCTCTAAGCTTTTCAATTCCCCTAATGAGGTCCAAACTTCTATGGATGCTATCACCTGAGACTACTGTAATATTTTATTTGGAATTAAATCTTTAACTTGGCAGCACTGCTGTGTCTCCGTGGACACGTCTCATTTTAGTTTTATATTCTCCCAGGTGGTTGATTACTTATCCCCGTAACTGGATCCCTTTTCATATCGACGAAGCCTCCATTCCTGCACCATAGTGAAATTTTAGCAGATATTGGATGTTGGTTTTGTTTGGTTTGTTTCGCTATCAAGACCAAACAATCCATTATATTGGATTTATTTGACAGATTTTTCAAGGCACCTTAATTTGCTGAGCTTCTTTGGTTCTTAATGTCATTTGGAACTAATTTCTTCTGCTAACATGAAAGCAAACTAAGAGCCAAGATTTTTATGAGAGACAGGAAACGAATATTTAAAGGAGTGCTGTGTTATCTTTTACAGGAACAACAAAGGGAATATAGATCTAAATATACCCCAAATGACACAGCTGATTTTTAACTGGTTTTGAGTCTTAACTAATCTTGAAATATTTATATGGCATCAGCAAGAGCACTAAAATTTGGTTACAACCACAAAGCAGCAGCTACCCTAACCTGCCCAGAACTCTAGTGGGTCTCAAATCAGTTGGAAACATCATCAGAAGGAGCTATATCACAGAAGGAACTATTAACACTTCCTTTTGTGTAACACTTGCCCTCTGTTTTATGTTTAGCAATAGATCAGTAGAGAAAAATACCTAGGCAATAATTTTAATTTAATTTAATGAAATTCTTTGTATATATAAAAATTTTCATACACAAGAAAGACTATTTCTAGACCATTACATCATTCGGTGTGACAGACCCCACCGGAAGCATGTTTCCATGACCCCACTGTTTCCTAAAGAAGCATGGAGAGAAACATACTGACAGAAAATCTTCTTCCAGTTTTGGAATAAAATATATTTATTCAGACTAATTGGTCTCTATGAACTGCAGTGGACAAGCTGATTTCTACAGTGCTATTAATAATAACTAGTAAGTATATAAACAATACATATATAAAAACATAAAGCATCAATATTTTATTATATTGATATAGTACTTATTTCTTGAAATACATTGTGAAATTGTAGATCTGATAATGCTAGCTGAGAAGGCAAGGTTGAGCTTTTTTAAGAAATATAGTTAATAGACAGCATATTAGTCCAAGAAAGAAAAGAGACCTCAGTTAAATGAAGGAAAACAAATTTCACAATGTTTATCTATTCTGCCTAATAAAAGTGTGAAGAAAGGAGAGCAAATATACAAAACAAATATACCCAAATATATATATTTTTTTAATTAACTTACATATATATTTTATGAAACTTATGGAAATCATATATAGATAACAAATATTAAAAATATACAAAATAAAGGGCAAGCTCTAATAAATTAATAAATAATTTTCTTGTATAAGCATATGATTTCAGTAGTTTAAAGTAATGCAAAGGACTTTTATCAGCTACACAACAAAGGGAAGGGTTTTCTTTGAGAAATTGTTTGTATTCTGTTCCTCCTTATGCAAGGTGATAATTTAGATGTTTTGGGGTAGCATTAGAATAATTTCTCACTGCATGAGACAATTCTTTCAAGAATACATTCTCCTTCTTAAGACAACAAGCTGGAGAGAAAAAAAGATTGGCTACATTCCAGCAGCATATCACTTTCTTTTTTTTTGGTAACTGTTTCCTTTCATCCAAATTAATCCTTAACCTTCTATCTTAACAAAACAAAAGAGACTTCCTCCATTCTTAAACATTTGAGGTTGTTTAGGGATTCTTAAGGAACAGTGAATTCTTGTTCAAGTGGACCAGCATCTTTTAAACACTCCAAGTATACTACTTTTTCCAGGAACTGAGAGTCCTGTCCATAAGCTGCAGGAAGCTTTCTGGGGATAGTGTCTAATGCCCTAAGTACAGAGGTGACTCTATGTACTGTTAGAAAGTCAAAAAAGTACCTGAAACCAATTTATGCTGAGAATCCACACCCTCTTTATGCTCAGCCAGGCCCAGTTTCCTTCTCCAGAACTGCTCAATCCTACTCTTTCAATGAAGTCATCAGATCAGATTCATAAAGATTTGAAGTTTATATATCTTAGCTTGGTTACCCCAACCACTAGCAGCAGCTCATTTTAAGAGTTTAAAAGACATAATGTGTAGTTTGCCTTAGAAACCCATACAGGGAGCAGCACTGCAGCAACAGAGGCAAAAATCTGAAATGGGGGGGTGATGAATTCAGCCTGCTCCCCTCTTGTCTCTAGCCACAGTCCCGTGGACTGGTGTAGGCTCAGCTGTCTGTGAAACACAACAGGGACCAACCTGACAGGCGCTGGAGCAGTGACAGAGGGCACCCCCTGGTTGGTGCTGCAGCGATGCTGTATCTACACCCTGTCTGCTAAGTATGGTCTCTGGAGACATTCACTGCAAGAGCCAAGGGAGATTATGCTGTTTATTGTGCAAAGGGTGATTTTGCAAAGGCCTCTAACAGATTTTACCATGAGTAACAAAGGTCATATTCTGACTAAATTGCCTTTTCTTACCCATTCCTCCCTAGTGTAATTTCAAATTCTAAATTCAGCGCGCCAGACAGCAAGAGTGACTCAAAGAAAAGATCCCAGATTTTTATTTTTAAACACAGAATAAATAACTCATTTTCTCTAGACTTCCTTGGAATTGGTAGAATGTCCTCAGCCAAAAATTTCCAAACAGTTCAGCCTGAGGCACAGCCAAAATATAAAATACTATCCTGAAGAAGTGTTACAGCTCCGAAAATCATGAGGGACTGAAAACTGGGGAGTTAGAACTGACAACATTAAAAGTAAGGGTGATTCTATTAGCATCAATTACATATGATTTACATGACTTCTAGGGAACATTTCAAGTCACAAGGACAAGTATCAGCTAATTAAGGCAAACTAACTGAGCTCCAAGTTTGTTTTTTTTTTATTTGGGAACTTTCTACTGACACTCAGCAGCTCGTGTTCTGTGGGTAGAAAGCAATAGGGTAGGTGGTGTTGGAGTTAAGGTCCTTGAAACACTTTTGCTTTCCAATGGATGTTTCAGAACACAATATACCACCCTCAACCTGAGAGGTCGATGTATTTTTCAGCATGTGACCCCGGTAGATGTTACTGGAGACAAATTTGGTCAAGCAGTTGGGGAAAAATAAGTCAAAACAGAGATGCACATTTATGTACATGTGTGTATGCTAGAGGGGGGATTTTTATGTGTGTGTGCAGTGCCTACGTGCTGCATACATGTTGCTTCACTTGCAGTGAAGATTTCATCTGCTGGAATTGCAAATGGTCTATGAAGACCTGACAAAGCAAAGACTACTGCTTTGTTGTGGCATTGTACCAAAAACACATTGAATGAAACATCCATAAAAATGTTAGTGAAAACTATTCCTGGGTAAAAAGTTTGCCATTCAGCAACTCAATACGCTGCTTAACATAAAGCACTTAAAATATGTAGAGAATGTTATAAATACAGTCTCAAAACATGATACATATTATAATGGAATCATATTGATAGCATTTGCATCAGTTTAACTTCACCTTTTCAACTTCTTCTGGACCAGTATATTTTTATATCTATTAATGTAAATGAAAATTCTATAGCCCATGTATGATTTTAATGCCACTTAAGTGTAAGAGAAATTTGTAATCAATTCTTTGTGCATTAGGTTTCACATTTATTTGCAGAGAGAATGGGCCTATATACTCAAAGGAATATGGATAATTTATGACCAGATATACTTTTAATAAAGAAAATCTCTGCAGCTGTGGAAAAAACCCCAGTATTGTAATTTTTGTAGAAATTGATGAATATTCTGGTGCAAAGTATCTTCTGCCATCTAGCGGGCAACACGACTCATGGGCTGTCTTCAAGCAAGGATTTTCCCTGCTACTCAGAGAAGCAGCAGGTAAAAAAGTACTTCCACCGACTGGAAAAACAATTCTGTTATGCAGTGAGCAACAAAACAGGATCGCTTTGGAAATCTTTTTAAATTTAAGTAATTCTCCAGAAAATTTTTCATTAATATTGGATTCTATGAATTAAAACTTTAAATATTGGATGGTTTTTACTACCAAAACTTAATCTCTTGAAGCACTTATTCTTAAATCTAACCATTTTGGGTACATACCAAAGACCAGAGTGCCCTAGTATGAGGCAATCTGAAAGAGGAATCTGAAGCACTTGTTTCAGTTTCAAGGAAAAGCCTAAGATGGTTTGCTGACAAAAAGCTATGAGCTGAAAGACAGTGTCCCTGTATATATATGTGTGTGTGTGTACATATGTATATATGTACTGTTTAAGACCTCTTCCAAACAATGGGAAAGTCCTTTCAAAAGATCTTCCCAGTCGTGGATTATTACATTCAGGATGCTCACCTTAAAATATATTTACTTCAGATACAATGAGATCAAAATTTTACAACATTTAATCCAAATAAAACCAGAAGGCATCATAAGAGTACCATAGCTGATAATTCATTTTCCTTTTAGCTGGACTTCAAAGGAATTTAATAGCTCACATAAACAAACCAGAATTATCAGTCCTAAAATGCAATATATTGCTGTATTTACATACACAGCTGTAATCCTGACTGGGAAATGTATCTTGGAAAGTTGTGCTGGGCACTTCTGTTGGAGGAGAGGAACAGGAATCCAAGGCACCTCCTGCAACATTCCTCCAGGTTCCCACAGTGAAGCCATGAAGGCAATTGCAGCATAAACCCACAAGGACTGTGCACAGAGAAGAGATGTGNTACTTATCCCCGTAACTGGATCCCTTTTCATATCGACGAAGCCTCCATTCCTGCACCATAGTGAAATTTTAGCAGATATTGGATGTTGGTTTTGTTTGGTTTGTTTCGCTATCAAGACCAAACAATCCATTATATTGGATTTATTTGACAGATTTTTCAAGGCACCTTAATTTGCTGAGCTTCTTTGGTTCTTAATGTCATTTGGAACTAATTTCTTCTGCTAACATGAAAGCAAACTAAGAGCCAAGATTTTTATGAGAGACAGGAAACGAATATTTAAAGGAGTGCTGTGTTATCTTTTACAGGAACAACAAAGGGAATATAGATCTAAATATACCCCAAATGACACAGCTGATTTTTAACTGGTTTTGAGTCTTAACTAATCTTGAAATATTTATATGGCATCAGCAAGAGCACTAAAATTTGGTTACAACCACAAAGCAGCAGCTACCCTAACCTGCCCAGAACTCTAGTGGGTCTCAAATCAGTTGGAAACATCATCAGAAGGAGCTATATCACAGAAGGAACTATTAACACTTCCTTTTGTGTAACACTTGCCCTCTGTTTTATGTTTAGCAATAGATCAGTAGAGAAAAATACCTAGGCAATAATTTTAATTTAATTTAATGAAATTCTTTGTATATATAAAAATTTTCATACACAAGAAAGACTATTTCTAGACCATTACATCATTCAGTGTGACAGACCCCACCGGAACTGTTTCCTAAAGAAGCATGGAGAGAAACATACTGACAGAAAATCTTCTTCCAGTTTTGGAATAAAATATATTTATTCAGACTAATTGGTCTCTATGAACTGCAGTGGACAAGCTGATTTCTACAGTGCTATTAATAATAACTAGTAAGTATATAAATAATACATATATAAAAACATAAAGCATCAATATTTTATTATATTGATATAGTACTTATTTCTTCAAATACATTGTGAAATTGTAGATCTGATAATACTAGCTGAGAAGGCAAGGTTCAGCTTTAGGTTGAGCTTTCTTAAGAAATATAGTTAATAGACAGCATATTGGTCCAAGAAAAGAAAAGAGATCTCAGTTAAATGAAGGAAAACAAATTTCACAATTTTTATCTATTCTGCCTAATAAAAGTGTGAAGAAAGGAGAGCAAATATACAAAACAAATATACCCAAATATATATATTTTTTTAATTAACTTACATATATATTTTATGAAACTTATGGAAATCATATATAGATAACAAATATTAAAAATATACAAAATAAAGGGCAAGCTCTAATAAATTAATAAATAATTTTCTTGTATAAGCATATGATTTCAGTAGTTTAAAGTAATGCAAAGGACTTTTATCAGCTACACAACAAAGGGAAGGGTTTTCTTTGAGAAATTGTTTGTATTCTGTTCCTCCTTATGCAAGGTGATAATTTAGATGTTTTGGGGTAGCATTAGAATAATTTCTCACTGCATGAGACAATTCTTTCAAGAATACATTCTCCTTCTTAAGACAACAAGCTGGAGAGAAAAAAAGATTGGCTACATTCCAGCAGCATATCACTTTCTTTTTTTTTTGGTAACTGTTTCCTTTCATCCAAATTAATCCTTAACCTTCTATCTTAACAAAACAAAAGAGACTTCCTCCATTCTTAAACATTTGAGGTTGTTTAGGGATTCTTAAGGAACAGTGAATTCTTGTTCAAGTGGACCAGCATCTTTTAAACACTCCAAGTATACTACTTTTTCCAGGAACTGAGAGTCCTGCCCATAAGCTGCAGGAAGCTTTCTGGGGATAGTGTCTAATGCCCTAAGTACAGAGGTGACTCTGTGTACTGTTAGAAAGTCAAAAAAGTACCTGAAACCAATTTATGCTGAGAATCCACACCCTCTTTATGCTCAGCCAGGCCCAGTTTCCTTCTCCAGAATTGCTCAATCCTACTCTTTCAATGAAGTCATCAGATCAGATTCATAAAGATTTGAAGTTTATATATCTTAGCTTGGTTACCCCAACCACTAGCAGCAGCTCATTTTAAGAGTTTAAAAGACATAATGTGTAGTTTGCCTTAGAAACCCATACAGGGAGCAGCACTGCAGCAACAGAGGCAAAAATCTGAAATGGGGGGGTGATGAATTCAGCCTGCTCCCCTCTTGTCTCTAGCCACAGTCCCGTGGACTGGTGTAGGCTCAGCTGTCTGTGAAACACAACAGGGACCAACCTGACAGGCGCTGGAGCAGTGACAGAGGGCACCCCCTGGTTGGTGCTGCAGCGATGCTGTATCTACACCCTGTCTGCTAAGTATGGTCTCTGGAGACATTCACTGCAAGAGCCAAGGGAGATTATGCCATTTATTGTGCAAAGAGTGATTTTGCAAAGGCCTCTAACAGATTTTACCATGAGTAACAAAGGTCATATTCTGACTAAATTGCCTTTTCTTACCCATTCCTCCCTAGTGTAATTTCAAATTCTAAATTCAGCGCGCCAGACAGCAAGAGTGACTCAAAGAAAAGATCCCAGATTTTTATTTTTAAACACAGAATAAATAACTCATTTTCTCTAGACTT
>JAAWXA010000001.1:75049366-75096464 GCA_038090715.1 Florisuga fusca | reverse complement strand
CCAAGTATATTATAACAAGTGGGAATTTCCTCCTTGTTATCTTAAAGCCATGGGAATACCTTTAAGAAATTATGAGTATCATCTCACTTCTCTTTGACTCTAGAACTGCATGCTTCAATAAAAACAATATATTATTATTGTTTTATTTGGACTTGCATATATATTCTGAAATATGGTCTGCTATAAGTGTACTTAAGACAGAGCATAAAATAAAAGCATAATAATACAGAAAGTCAAACAAGTATATAAGGACATGAAATAAAACTTATCAGAGGTTAAGTTTTATCAGTGATTTTAATTTACAGTATTTTCAAAAATTACTTTTATTACTGTTACCTCACCATTGCTTTCATACAGAGAAAACCACCTTGCATTTAGCACTAAATGTTAGGACCTGTTCAGTTCCATCTTATTATCTCAGACTTCCTTCAAAAGATACATATGACCAAAAATAAGTGTATGTCTACAGTCACACAAAATGAAGCTTAGTTATGCCAAAAAAATTCATAATTTTCTTTGTTAAGACTAAAAGGATGGCTTAGTGTTCACAAATACAAGAGAAAATTCAGAATATTTGGAACAAGGAGTAATACTTTGTCACCAGCATTTCATCAGTTTTCTGCTATTTCACCTGTGCTTTACTGTTAACAGAGAGAGCACAGATGAACTCAGGTTTCTTTCCTGTTGTGTTGCAAGAGAGTACTTGTCTCCAAAACATTCCATCAATAAACATAGCAACTTGCTCTTCAGGGCACAGACACAGGACTGCGAATAAAAATAAACTGTACCAATCACAAGACTAAAACTTGAGTAACTTTGCTGTCAGTTTTCCTCATTCTCAGACTGTTCCACTTTAGTCAATCACACATGGAAAGTCCTCTATCAAACTTCAATTCCTCTAAACTAATAATGTCACACATCAAATAATTTCAAGCACTTTCCTGAATTTGGAAGTTTAGACCTGCTTCTTCTTACTTACACAGAAAACCAGTCATCTTATCAAAAATGAGGCAGTTAATCTAGCATCATCTGTAATTTCGTAAATAAAGGTTTACTGTACACTATGCCATTTCTTTCATTAATTTGGAATAGAAATTACCAATTATTCTTCATCTGGAGTGAAGTTTCTGGGGTCTGCTTCCACTCATAACCTAAGAGACAGTGTATTCCCCTCAACCATCTGCTTGTGGCCTATTTTCAGTGCCAGCTTTGTCACAGCTAGAGTAAAAAAATATTAATTTGGTTTTGGAACCTAAACCTGATTTTTATTAGACTGTCTTAATTCACTTGCATATCATTCTTCTTGTTTTCTATTTTTATTTATATAATAAAATAAATTTTTACTAATTTTCATTTCACTGTAAGGCTTAATTCAATTTNGAGACAGCCCATAAGCTGCAGGAAGCTTTCTGGGGATAGTGTCTAATGCCCTAAGTACAGAGGTGACTCTGTGTACTGTTAGAAAGTCAAAAAAGTACCTGAAACCAATTTATGCTGAGAATCCACACCCTCTTTATGCTCAGCCAGGCCCAGTTTCCTTCTCCAGAATTGCTCAATCCTACTCTTTCAATGAAGTCATCAGATCAGATTCATAAAGATTTGAAGTTTATATATCTTAGCTTGGTTACCCCAACCACTAGCAGCAGCTCGTTTTAAGAGTTTAAAAGACATAATGTGTAGTTTGCCTTAGAAACCCATACAGGGAGCAGCACTGCAGCAACAGAGGCAAAAATCTGAAATGGGGGGGTGATGAATTCAGCCTGCTCCCCTCTTGTCTCTAGCCACAGTCCCGTGGACTGGTGTAGGCTCAGCTGTCTGTGAAACACAACAGGGACCAACCTGACAGGCGCTGGAGCAGTGACAGAGGGCACCCCCTGGTTGGTGCTGCAGCGATGCTGTATCTACACCCTGTCTGCTAAGTATGGTCTCTGGAGACATTCACTGCAAGAGCCAAGGGAGATTATGCCATTTATTGTGCAAAGAGTGATTTTGCAAAGGCCTCTAACAGATTTTACCATGAGTAACAAAGGTCATATTCTGACTAAATTGCCTTTTCTTACCCATTCCTCCCTAGTGTAATTTCAAATTCTAAATTCAGCGCGCCAGACAGCAAGAGTGACTCAAAGAAAAGATCCCAGATTTTTATTTTTAAACACAGAATAAATAACTCATTTTCTCTAGACTTCCTTGGAATTGGTAGAATGTCCTCAGCCAAAAATTTCCAAACAGTTCAGCCTGAGGCACAGCCAAAATATAAAATACTATCCTGAAGAAGTGTTACAGCTTCGAAAATCATGAGGGACTGAAAACTGGGGAGTTAGAGCTGACAACATTAAAAGTAAGGGTGATTCTATTAGCATCAATTACATATGATTTACATGACTTCTAGGGAACATTTCAAGTCACAAGGACAAGTATCAGCTAATTAAGGCAAACTAACTGAGCTCCAAGTTTGTTTTTTTTTTATTTGGGAACTTTCTACTGACACTCAGCAGCTCGTGTTCTGTGGGTAGAAAGCAATAGGGTAGGTGGTGTTGGAGTTAAGGTCCTTGAAACACTTTTGCTTTCCAATGGATGTTTCAGAACACAATATACCACCCTCAACCTGAGAGGTCGATGTATTTTTCAGCATGTGACCCCGGTAGATGTTACTGGAGACAAATTTGGTCAAGCAGTTGGGGAAAAATAAGTCAAAACAGAGATGCACATTTATGTACATGTGTGTATGCTAGAGGGGGGATTTTTATGTGTGTGTGCAGTGCCTACGTGCTGCATACATGTTGCTTCACTTGCAGTGAAGATTTCATCTGCTGGAATTGCAAATGGTCTATGAAGACCTGACAAAGCAAAGACTACTGCTTTGTTGTGGCATTGTACCAAAAACACATTGAATGAAACATCCATAAAAATGTTAGTGAAAACTATTCCTGGGTAAAAAGTTTGCCATTCAGCAACTCAATACGCTGCTTAACATAAAGCACTTAAAATATGTAGAGAACGTTATAAATACAGTCTCAAAACATGATACATATTATAATGGAATCATATTGATAGCATTTGCATCAGTTTAACTTCACCTTTTCAACTTCTTCTGGACCAGTATATTTTTATATCTATTAATGTAAATGAAAATTCTATAGCCCATGTATGATTTTAATGCCACTTAAGTGTAAGAGAAATTTGTAATCAATTCTTTGTGCATTAGGTTTCACATTTATTTGCAGAGAGAATGGGCCTATATACTCAAAGGAATATGGATAATTTATGACCAGATATACTTTTAATAAAGAAAATCTCTGCAGCTGTGGAAAAAACCCCAGTATTGTAATTTTTGTAGAAATTGATGAATATTCTGGTGCAAAGTATCTTCTGCCATCTAGCGGGCAACACGACTCATGGGCTGTCTTCAGGCAAGGATTTTCTCTGCTACTCAGAGAAGCAGCAGATTAAAAAGTACTTCCACCGACTGGAAAAACAATTCTGTTATGCAGTGAGCAACAAAACAGGATTGCTTTGGAAGTCTTTTTAAATTTAAGTAATTCTCCAGAAAATTTTTCATTAATATTGGATTCTATGAATTAAAACTTTAAATATGGGATGGTTTTTACTACCAAAGCTTAATCTCTTGAAGCACTTATTCTTAAATTTAACCATGTTGGGTACGTACCAAATATCAGAGTGCCCTAGTATGAGGCAAGCTGAAAGAGGAATCTGTAGCAGTAGTTTCAGTTTCAAGGAAAAGCCTAAGATGGTTTGCTGACAAAAAGCTATGAGCTGATAGACAGTGTCCCTGTATATATATGTGTGTGTGTGTGTGTGTGTGTATATGTAAATATGTACTGTTTAAGACCTCTTCCAAACAATGGGAAAGTCCTTTCAAAAGATCTTCCCTGTCGTGGATTATTACATTCAGGATGCTCACCTTAAAATATATTTACTTCAGATACAATGAGATCAAAATTTTACAACATTTAATCCAAATAAAACCAGAAGGCATCATAAGAGTACCATAGCTGATAATTCATTTTCCTTTTAGCTGGACTTCAAAGGAATTTAATAGCTCACATAAACAAACCAGAATTATCAGTCCTAAAATGCAATATATTGCTGTATTTACATACACAGCTGTAATCCTGACTGGGAAATGTATCTTGGAAAGTTTTGCTGGGCACTTTTGTTGGAGGAGAGGAACAGGAATCCAAGGCACCTCCTGCAACATTCCTCCAGGTTCCCACAGTGAAGCCATGAAGGCAATTGCAGCATAAACCCACAAGGACTGTGCACAGAGAAGGGCCAGTGCTAGATTCAGTGCTAGATTTATCCTCATTATGCCCCTTGTAGGCATTATTCCTCTGAAATTACACACTAACCTCAGAACTGGGCCAAATTCTGTCCATAAAGACTCACCTTCAGGATCAGGGTGTAAGAAATCCCAGTGTCCCAGGAACAGCCATTAGGAAAGGGTTTGTATAGTGGGTTGGTACCTACTGCCAGCTCAGCTCCCATACAGCCACTTGCTCATTCCTCTCCCACCAGTGGCACCACGGAAAAGACAGGACAAACAGGAGTGAGGAAGCTCATGTGCTGTGGTGAAGAAAGGGAGATAATTACCAAGTAGTGTCATGGGCAAAACAGACTCAACCTGAGGAACTTAATTTGTTGTTAATTAAAACAAACATTTAATTACTGATGAAGGTATTGGAAAACAAAGACAAACATCAATACACTTAGGGAAAAAAATGAAAAACCAAATCTCCTTTTTTCCAAGGCTCAGATACTCCAGGTACCTCTTCTCCCCCACATACCACCTCTACCCCTTCCCTCCAGTCACTTCTTCTCCCTCCTTGTTCTTTCTACAGATCATACTCAGTCCCCTTGGTGAGTTGTTGAGGAGCACAAGGGATGGGGGTCAGTGCACAGGGGGCATCTGTCCTGCTTCTTCCTTCTTCCAGACCAGGTCTGTGCTCGCTCCCTCAAGGTTTGCCTCCTGCTCCTCTGACCTAGCTATTTTCTTTGTTGTTCCTTCCTTGGTTCCCTTCTCCTCTTTCCCTTTTCTTCTGTTGCATAGTGTTTCTGCCCTTCTATTTAATATATTTTCCCAGTGGCACCACCACCTGGGCATCAGGGCTTAGCTGTGCCCCGTGGTGGGTCAGCTGGAGCCAGCTGGACCCAATTGTGTCTGGCAGGGGAAGCCCTTGGCTGCTCCTCACAGAGACCCCCCCTGCAGCCCCACTGCCAGCACCAGGCCACCTGTACCCTGGCTAATAAGGAGCTGATTAATATTAATCCAGGTTTTAATTAGGGTTTTTTTTTTTTCAATATTGAAAGTAGCAGCAAAGGAAATAATACATCCTACATTGGAAGAGTGTCGATTTCAGTAAAAATGAAATTAATACCAGAGTAAGGTTAACCCCACATATGTTTGTTGCATTATTTGTTTTCCCTCCATGGGGTCCCTAGTAACTAAAAGCACCAGGGAAATATTTATTTTCTGTTCCTGTCTGGCTCAAACCCACCTCTTTTTTTCAAGTGACACAGTGGCCTAAGCATTTACTAAATCTCACAAACAAACATAAGAACATCAAAAATAAATTAAATTAAATAAAAACATATATATATTCACCGAACTAATTTCTCCGGGGCGATAAAATATCTCTGACTTGGGTATGAAACCAAGCCCTCTCCTCTGTGGCTATCCTGTGAACTCTCAGAGACAAGAAAAACACCTGAAACTCCCATTTCTGAACTTTTTTCTTACATCCCTGTATAAGCTACAGCTGTTTCTCCCAGGAGTGACCTTGTTGCAGGTGGCCAGGCAGGGCTGGGAGCAAGCAGATTCACTGATGGCACAACAGAAGATGGCTTTGGTTAGCATTAAAAGCTAGAAGTTAACATTCAGGTGAAGATTAGCCAGCTGCCCTGGATGCCAGATGGAATGAAGAGATGAACCAGACTGTTCTATATTCACATTTGAACTAACATCATACATTTCTCCAAACTAAAATAAGCAGGAGAGAAGGGAAGGAACAGCCAAAGTTGCATTAGCTTAGGTCTCAAAGCTGCCATCCTCTTGAGTCACACAGGAAGGGACACTTTCCACTATGGAGCTTCTCAGGCAATTTACATTTACTGTCATTTACAGATGTAATATTATAGAAAACACCCAATTTGTTAGTGGAGCTCAAACCTACAGGCTTGTTCAGAGCATACTTACAGCTAAAGGTCAGCACTGAAATATCTGGGAGATTCATCTGGTGTGTGAATACCTGCTACAGCTGGTAGAACTTGTGCTTGATTTAGGGCAGAAATTCCTCTTCCACATCCACAGTGAGTGCTTACTACTATTTGCTATTTTTCACTGAATGAAAAAATTTAGATATTAGCTACCTAAGCAGCTGGCATGAAATAGGATTTTAACTCCAGAGGAAGAAATATAGATGAGGAGAGATCTAGGTCTGGCACAAGCATTGCAGATTAGGAAGAGTACTGCAATATTAAAGTTCTTTAAAAAAAAGTAGACCAAGATGAATCTACAGTTAACTCTACCAGCAAAACACAAGAAGCAATCCAAGTTTAGCATGAAACTTGCAGAAAATGTCATTCTTTTCTTTTAATATTATCAGACTCATTAAAAGTTTAATCTGGTTGGAGATCCAAATACAAATGAACTGAACTACCCTGCCATTCAAGGCTGATTACAAATATTTGGCAGAATGGCACAAATAATCACACTTACAGATAACATAATGAAGTGACTATATTAAAAACATTTTCTCATTTTCCTCCTGAAAACCAAACCAAACAAAACCGAAACAAAAAGACTGAAAAAGAACTAAAAACCAACTAGCTTATTCCAAGATCTGGAGCTTTTTTCAATTTATGCAAAAATTCTGGGTAGACATGTCATTCCCATTTGCCATGCCTCTGAGACTACAGTTAACTGCAGGTGTTGCCAGCATGCCTGATATGTTCCAAAGTTTCATAAGATAGGACTTCTAAAATGTATTAAAACTTCCATCCAGCCTTTGCCTCTGTCCCAGGTGAAAAGGCAGTTCCATGAGAAAAATAAATGCATCAGTTTATCCCTTGGCTAACTTGCTATGATTATGTGGGTATTTTGGAAAAACACAGATTGCTATCTTATTTTAAAATTATAATGTGATCATAGAATGAAAGATAATGTTGCAAAACTCACTTTTTTTTCTTTATTCTTTTGCTTAGTAAGGCAAAACTCTCTACTTTTTTCCCCTTATTTTCTTGGCTCACCAGCAATCAGGTGCAAAGCATAGTTTACTAGGGATAAGATAAAGCTGTCACAGAGAGATGGGAATTTAGAGTCTTCTTTCTTTTATTAGGATGTGCAAATGTTCACTTGCCCTGCCATACACGTGCAACCCTATATTTAAATCCTCATACACAGCAGGGACCAGCTTTCCTTGAAGTATTAATTATTCAAAAACAGAATGTAGAAAAATCAAAGCAACTCAAGATTTCTGCAGCATCTGCCAAAATATTTCCTCTGAGTTCAAAATTACGGGGTTTTTACAGGTCATCTTTCTTCTGAGTTTCAACCCAACTGCAGTGAGGAACTTCAGGATGATAAATGGGAAGTGTTATAAAATGCAATTCACTAGAAGTTTACTTTAAACAATACTTTTTGTAAAGGAACTGCAAGAACTATTTTGCAGGTTTTTTTATTTGTTCAGTGCTTATTCTGGCATACATGTAATAAATAGTAATAACCACTTTAAGCAATAGGATGGACTGACCTTTAAGCTCCACAAGAGTCATACTGAACAAAAGCTGGTCATAATTGTACTTTTAATTACATTCTTTTAAATTATCATTTAATCAAACAAATGTCTTTTCTGATACTGCCCACATCCTCTTAAGCAATCAGTATATTTTTTTTTATATACAACCTTACCAAAAAGGTCACAACAAAAGTAAGCCATTAAGTTATCACAGATAAGCCTGGAAGTAATTATGTAAAGCCAAACAAATCCTGACAGAGGAATTAAACAAATCAAAGTTCATTGTTAGAAGGACTAGAGCCTGACCCAGTAACCTCTGTGTGTTTGTTCCTCAGATTCCATGAGGAAAGAGGTCCTCAGTAACCCATGATAAGAAAGATTAGTATTAAACATGGTTTATCAGCATGGCAGTCCTTGAACAAGGAGAGTTGGACCTCATTGTACTACACACTGTAGAGGCAAAGAGAGCAAGTATATTGCCACTGTCAGAAAGATACCTTATTAGTTCACCTGAAGTTTGCCAAACTAGAGATTATTTCTTTAAAAAGCCCTACTTTTAAAAACTTCATTAGAGTAAAGCTAAGAATTTTCTGCTCAGAGATTCAGAATAAATCCTAAAATTAAGTCTAAACTAGGGACTGCTCCATTTCTCAGCAGACTCCACGGAATTGCAGGTGAGGTAATGACTGGATTGTGGGAGGTTGTGCAGTTATTTGCTTGCTTTTAAGACACTAGATTTTTGTTTATACTTAGAAAAATGTATGCATTTATGCAAGCCTTTTTTTTTTTTTCAGTTGCCTGTATTTTTTGGCAGGAAAATCATTATATGATGTCTAAATGTAGTCTGTGAGGAGCTGGTTTTACTAGTTTTCATAATACCATGAACACTTTTGATCAGCCCCTACAGAAGACATAATATAAAGGGCTAATATAAACTTAGAGTTGCTTATTATGAAACCAGATTAACTATTAAATATGTGTTGTTAACCAAACTTTTTGTGGACATGGATGCAATTTAATCACACTAGACATGAGGAATCAAACCTTTACTTCATTTAAACCAGCGCAGCATTTCTTAAAATTTATACAAATCAGGGATTATGATCTAAGATCTACCCCTCTATTTTCAAACTTTAAATTTTAAACTTAAGGTACAACCAGTAAGGGTACTGTACCTTGGCATAGTGCCTGTCTTATATAATAAGCTTAATAAGCACAATTCATTTTTTCAGGAAAATGTTCTCCCTTTCCTCTCTTACCTTAGAGATAAAACCAGGAGATATTTCAGTCACACAGGGAAGCAACAGCCTCTAAATGTAAGTAGTCTCTGTAACAATTTAAAGAATTATTTCCACAGCATGAACCCACAAAGGTTCAGGAAGCATTTATAACACACTTGCATTTAAAGGTATGACACATTTTAGTTCACTGAGACCAATAGGTTGATTCCAGGAAGGCATTTGCAAATGAAGGAAGATTTTCTGCTCAAGGGCATTAGATTTTAAACAGGAAAGACAAAGAAATTAAAAATTCTGTACACCAGATGGCAATGTATTCATAAAAATGGCTGAATGAACTGTTTCATGAAGATCCTTAGAAATTTTCTGCTTATTTCTGAATTGTGTATCTATAGGACCGTACTGATTAACCTGTCACTGCAAGTGACACCAACCCAGAAGACAATGATTCAATTGCACTGAAGAGCAGATACGACTCTCCACCTGAAACTCTCAGCAGAGATCTTCTATTCAACAGGGTATAATTTCAACTTCATTTTTGGAAGGGCAGTTTTTAGTGTTACATACTCCAGTTGCTTAAGTTGTTTATATGAGCAGTTGTAAACATTTATTTATTTGAGAATTTCTAAAAGTCTAAGGAAAAAGGAGTAAAATGCTGTAGTAAAACAGCATTAGTGTTCAGCTTCAAGTCTACAGAGCAAGTCTACAGAGGTTAATCTGACAATATTCAACTTTATGCGAGACCTTGACATCCCTAAAATGGTGTCAAAGAATGATAGATGAAGAGGTCATGGCATATGCAAAACATTAAAAATCTTCTTCTATATTAAAAAAAAAATCATTAATGTATTTCTTAGATTTTTCTTCTCAGCTAAACTGGTACCAACTCTTCATGATGATTGTCTTTTACAGTCCTACCATAAGAATCATAAGCATAAAAGTTGTATAAGTGTTTTGCATGTCACCATAATAATTAAAACTGGTTTTCCTAGAAATTCCTGTCTTCATCTACACATTTACACATTTCAGTTCACTGCACATTTGTAGGAGCAACAGGTTACAAAAAGTTAACATGTATCTTTAAAATTAAGAATTATGCACAAGGTTATCTGGTGTTTAAGACCAAAGCAACAAAAACCCCAAACCTATATGGAAAACCTTGTATTTTCAAAAACACAACAGTTTCCCTTTGTTTTTTAGCATATATATATTAACAAAAAAGGTATTTTTTTCTTACTCTTTCTCCCTCAAAACATCACTCTCCATTATTACAAAACTGGGCTCAGAAAGTGAGTTCTATGGGATGGTGTCTCAGTTTTGCTAACACAAGTGCTGATTCATCCTGCTTTCTTTGATCAATAAACAAATAATATAAGGAATTACATAAGGAATTAATATAAGGAATTATGTCTTACAATTATTGGCCTAAAAATGCATTTAAGAAATAAATTCAACGTGCCCAGACTGTGGAAAGTACATACTGCTTTCAGTGTGTGTGTACATCTGTTGTCCTCATGGGTAGAAGTTTCAAGCCTGTTCTGAACACTTAGAAATATTTTCCAATAAATCCTCTGTGTTATTAACCCTCTCTACTCTTCTGAGTACAGCAATTTATTTTTTTTAAATTTAAAAGCTAAATATCTTTAAAGTGTCAGTTATACATACTATTCCCTCTATGCTGCAATATGGTTAAGGAATTCCAGATTCATTTTTAGGTTTAGCTGTGCAATCAGAACTCTACCGACGACTCATGGGGAGTCCAGCTTCCCTTTTCACAGAATAACAAGCTTAATTGTTCATAGATTTGATTTTAATGGGACAATGTGCATTGTGATATAGGACAATAGGCACTGTAACATTTATTTATCATCTAGGTTATATTTCAGACAGAGAAATAAACATATATTAACAGAAATTGAAAACATGAAGTATACACAGTGAGCATTGTGTGCAAATTCAGCACCATTCCAATGATTATTAAGGATATATAGAGAGTTTATGTATAAGAAATAAAAGCTGTGACTGTTTTTAACCCAGACCCAACTCCATTGCTCATATATACTTGTAGAAAACCAAAATAAAATTTGATCACTCACATAAAAAAGCCAAATCAATGATGTTTTCCTCCTATTTTGCAACATTTATGACCTGAGACCTTTTTATTCATCTAGCTCTAGCAAGTATAAGCCAATGCTACCTACAAGTATATTGAGATGAAAATACTGTATAATGTATAATATATTTTGATTATGCCAGCTACAGGGGGGACATTCCTGAGTCTTATCCTAACCCACTAAGGTACTCATTACAGTCCAACCATAAAAGTCAGGGATTTTAACTTAGGTGGCAAAAGGTGGCTGAGAACCTTCTTAAAAATGTTGGCAGCTGATTAATGCTGCCATCACTGCTAAGGTGTTACTGGTAGCCAAGCCAATGAATCTAAGCAGGATCAGCTGTGCCTGCATGGATATGGTCACATTTTGATTGGATTAGAACTTTTTAATAGTTTGACCATCTATTTTTAAAGTTCTGGAGAATAACTGAAGAACTTGCTGAATGAATTTCAGAAAGCTAAGGCTGACAGGTTATATTTTGCAATAGTGTTTCCTGTTTTTAAATTTCACTCGTTATTCTCAGGCCTCCTCCATTTAGCTATTCTTGGTGAGTAAGTTTTGCAAAAAACAGTAGACTACTCGGGAAAATTAGCTTCTGGGTTCCCATTATTAAAGTGGTAGATTGCTCAGGTAACCTGTGTTGGTGAACAAGCAATGCAGAGTAAAGTAACCTGATTTTCAGAAATTTTGAGCAGTTACTCACTCCTCTCACTGCAACTCAATCCTTTTAAAGATCTGAAATTGGTTACAAAAGGCTATTAGTCACTCTTGAGAATATGGACCTAGTGTACCAGGTCCTCCAAACTGAGACTGTAGAAGAGATAGAATCTGCCTTTTTAGAACCTGTCCATACCTTCCTTTTACAGTAGATGGTAATCAGGTTTTTTAGTGTATATCAAAGAAATTACAATCATCTGCAGTTGACCTCAGCTTATGGTGGTCAGAGAGAGTCTGCAAAAAAGCCCCAACATTGTATTATTAAAATATATGATTTTAATAGTAAAGTGAAATTGTTTACCATGAAGTGAATGGACCTCTGGGGAATGCCAATTCTGGAAAATGGTACATGACCAATTCCACTTAAATCAAATGTAACATTTCCCAACCAAGTTGCAAAGTTTTATTTATTTCCAAAATCAGGCATTCAAGAAAGGCGGTGTGATAGATTTAACACTAAAGAGGCCTGCTACTTTCCCAGTAAATTTTAGGAAATCATTTGTGGACTATACTGTGTCTCACTGGGAGTTGCTCTTCATCTATCCTGCTTTTTCTCTGAACAGTTTTAAAGGAGAAGACATGTATGTACAGTTCTAAAGCCTCTTGTGTGAGCCAGACTGTAAACTAACCAACTTTATTGCTGAAGTTTTTACCAAGAAAATTGCTAGTCCCCTTTGAAGCAAAAGAAGAAAACATTTAGCTAGAAATTATTTTGCATGTGAAATTTAAGTTGAATGGTACTTACTCAAGTTATTGCACTCTGACCTCCTAATCTTGCATAAATCACAGCAGTAGATTTAAGTGCCTGAAAGGCATCTAGAATGAAATTAAATTCCTCATTAACTCCCTTTAATTTCTACAGTATTCTGAATTTCCTCAACACTTGCAGAAGATTTCACAACACTTCCCTGAAGTGAGACCTACAGGAAGGATATTCATATCAACAAACTTCAAGTAAGTAGCTTTGTTTTGCTAACATCTGTATACAGCTGATGGAGAGAAGTGTGTGACAGTGACTCGGAGAAAAGGATTATGTCCTATAATAGTGTCTCTCCTTAGTGCAGAAGTCAAATATAATAATTAAGCTTCTCTTTGAATTTCTGCCCCTCTCTTATGTTTTCCTCTTTATGGGAATAGAGGAAGACTACGCTCTAACTGAGTTCTTTGAGTTAGATCCCTGCAATTTGAAAACATGGAATGAGCTATTTGTTGCATTTTCACAGCTTCAGCTCAAGACACCTTCACTGGTTAGCAACAGCATGACATTCTATGTCACCACCATGTAAAGCAGTATCTCATTTTGTTTTACCAGTAAAATAAGGCATTCTTTTGGTCATTTCTTGTCTATATTAATTTTTAAGTAAACATTCAATTTAATGAAAAGTGAAAGAGGAGGTGACATACTGCCATCAGGTTTGTCCCTATAATAATTTCATTCTAGTCTCCAAAACCCAAGTTATAGGAGTGACCTTCATTTACTTCTACAGTAACATTAATTCTTGAATCTTCCTCTTCAAAATGTGTATCATTGCTCTCCAAATGTAAATACAAACAACAGACAGTATTATAGAATACAAAATTAATTCACTGTGGCACACAAAAGACCCAAATCCCTCTATTTGTCCTAGTCTTCTTTTGGGACATTGCTAACATGAATGAGAGGATCTAGCTGATCAAAATTTTTTCTACCTTTCAGGCACTGATTTCTTTAGTAATGTTGGGACTGAGTCCCCTGTATCTTTTATTTGGTGCATGAGTAAAAAAAACCCTACATTCTAAGCAATTAGCAATTCAGATTAAATCAGCATATCTGGTAAAGATTTTATTACCAAATAATACATCTTTAGTAACAAACATATTGATCCTGATGCTCAGGGGCATAGTTTGATAACAACATCACATGTCCCAGCTGCTACTTTTGAGCTCTTGCCAGAAAATAATGACCCTGAAGTCTGTGACACATTAAGTATATCACGTGAGTCAGGTTTCTGTGTAGCAAATACAAGTATTTAATGCATAATATACTAACTGTACAGTGTTAAACACATGGAAACTTGCATCTAACCATGAATGGTAAAACAGAGTTTATGTTTCAGTTCATTTGCAAAGTAAAGCAAGAAGAGCCTACAATAAACACTTGTCCACTCAGTTAAACCTGGGGCCACTACACACTTATCTTGTCTCCTGTCACTCTTCTTCACCTAGTGGTGGGAATACCTATTGACCAGGGTGTGATTGCTCCCTAGCACAGCAAAGAAATCAGTGTTATCACTCAGCAAAAAATGCATTTTGCCCATAATAAGTATTTAAGAAACAACAAAAGGAAGTACTTTTTCACACAACACGTAATTACATTTTGGAACTCGTTGCCACAGGATGCAGTTAAGGCCAAAAGCATAAATGGAGCTAAAAAAGAGACTAGACAAATACATAGAGAAAGGGTGCACCAGTGGCTATTAAAATATGATGGACCAGATGCTGCCTCTAGCTCAGGAAATCCCTAAGCCATTGATTGCCAAAAGTTGAGGAGAGAGGAAGTGACAGAGAACAGCAAGATAAGGCTCAGTACTGGTGTGTTATTCTTTTGTCTGGATACTTATGAAAAAAAAAATCAGTCTTATATAGTATACTGTAAGTTCTACCCACAAACTTTTGATGTCAAGGTAACCAAAGTTAACAAGATTTGCCAAAGAGTTCATAAAGTTTGTGGAAATAAGCAGATCAACAACAGGCAGGTATTTTTTTTTTAATGCCTCAAAGCTGCAGCATCAGCTCAGCTTTTATTAAATATCTACCCAAAACAAAAACGTGTAAGAGATCTGCTTGAAACTGTTCACAGAGCTATGTGCTATGATAATTTATAAATACTACATAACCTATTAAAATAATTGCAACTGAATGAAAGCCACAGTGAAGCATGTAATGAATACTTAAGACTCAGTGAAGATTTAAGGACCCATAAAACAAAAACCAAAATAATCCAAAACCCAGAGTCAATCCAGCTGCTGAAATGCAATTAATACACACCATGAAATAAAGCATCAAGGAAAAGTACTCTTAAAACCAATAAGAAACGACATTGTTTACATTTGATAGTAAAAATGTACATTTTACACTACCATACATTTCCAGTCTCATGCACACGGTCACATCTGCACCAAATGTTCTACTCCCTCTCTTTTAACTCGTTTGAATTGTTTTCATGGTCATTTTGAAGAAGTGTAAAAATGGACTCAGACAACTAATTCAATATCTGTTTTGTTTCTTGCCAAGATTTCCTTCCAGATTATTAAGAGGGCCTCAAAATTCAGCTAAACAATATAACAGTGTTGGAAAAAAAATTAGTGATTCATTTGAAAAAACTTGCTTCTTGGCAAAATGAGAAGGAAGCTAATAGGAGACAAAAGCAATAACTGAAGTACTTCATTACAGAAATAAGCATGCATAAATGTCAACACTGGTTCCTTACACTCAGCACACATGATATGAACTTCTATTAACTCTTCGTGTGTTGTGCAGTACACATGGCAGACCACTGCAGACAAAACCATTTGAAAAAGTCAATGCTGGTTCATGTCTTAACCTTTTATCCAGCAAAACATCTTCGTGGCATTCCTGAGAGAGTTAGAGAGTCTATAAAAGACAGAAAGAAAAATCTGTCTTTTTAGAAGTAATTGCTCACTGGGGAAACTAAACTTGAACGCAGAGCATCAGTATAGAAAGAATACAGTGCCTGGACAGAAAACAAACATGCCCATAGGACTGCTTTTTGGATTGACTCTGACTTCAGAATATTTATTTATGAACCTGAAAATTTGTAGCCAGTGAGAGTCAAAACCCAAAATTTAATCTTTTAATATTACATCAGAAGTGCTTTATTTACTGCCCAGCTTAAAGTACATTATAAACAAATATAAATCACTGAGTAAGCCCTGAAGACTAAACTTAGTATAAATGGCTCAGTCCTAAAGGTTTTGCTTGTAGCCTCACTGCAGTTCATACATTATGTGTGAAGGCTCAGAACACTCTGGGGCAAATGAGGAGTGGATAACTGTTTCTAAAATATCATTTACATCTTGTGAGCTATTCCCAGCTGGTCACAAGCACAGCTTGCACTAGTTCATGGCTTCGGACAGAGAGATGAGGAGTCTGGATGCTAACCTGGCATTCAGGGAATACAGAATGTAAAGACTTTTTTGAAATCATAGATTTTAGTTATTTGTTTTCACAGAGTAATGAAAAATATATCTTCAATTCTCTATGTCAGACTGTCAGCTTGTCAATACAAAGGAAACCCTTTTAGTGGAAATGCAATACTGAAACCATTTTAGGAAAAGAGCCATTCCAGCACCTGGAGGGGTCAGTGAGTGTATCACTGTGTGTGCTAAAGGCAGGCAGATGGAGTCAGTGCCAGTACCAGCTCCCTCACACTTCTACACTGCAAAGTGTACATCCCCACCCTACTCAGTTCCTAGGAAATACTTGATTAAACCACTAATCTATTCACTCCTTATTATTAAGCAATGGCAGTACTTTAGGGAAACCACATATATGTCACTAAGATGAATATCTGGTAAGATACTCCCATATCATATTACATTGATTTTGAAAGAACTTCTGCTTAAAATAAAATTCTATCAATTTCCAGCACTCCAGCAATCATATAATTGCCTGATGTAAGCCCACTGAGGTCTACTGGAGTCTTTCCAAGTGCTTTAATATGTCTGGGGATCGAATGTATCAACTGAACTGACTAGGCTGTAATTGTAGGGCAGATTGCCTAGGATTCCAGATGAGATTCCCTTCAGTTTCCCACAGCTCTTCACCCCAAACAGCTCTCTGATTAGGAAATAGCAACAGCTATATTCCACTGACTTTGGATAAGGCTTGTTACTACTGTGTGCACACTGTGACTTGAAGGCTTCCTCTTGATAAGTGCTTGAAATACAGCAGCTTAATTATTGTCCAAGGGCCTACATTAATACTAGAGATGTAGTAGCAAGTAAAAAAGTAAATATGTTTGATGTGATTCTGTTTCTCAGATAGGACATCTCCCTAAAATAAAGGAAAACATTCCCATTCTTTTCAATATACAAAAGGATGATTCACTTGTCCTCACACAGACATCTAGAACCACTTGGGATATGCAGAAGTCATTGTGTGGTCTTGGGAGAAGAGCAGTATTCTTCCTTTTTTGGAATAAATAATGCATTTAAGATTACTCAACTTACAAATAGCAAATGTCAGAGTAAAGTAGTAACATCATCATAAATAGGCAATCTCATCTCAAGTACCATCAATTTAATACTGACATTTCTGAGAGACATGGTACAGGTACCAACCACCTATACATTCCAGCATATTAGTGCTGAACCTGAAAGATAATATCAAAAGAGATTGAAACTCAATACATTTTAATTGCACCCTCAATAAATCATCAGTTAATTGCTGATGGCCCAGTTAAGGCATATTCATATAATGTATAATTTGGGTGTAAATATGTGAATAACAAGGTGAAGTAATCTCAGCTAATGAGGACAAAACTTAAATTATGATTTTTTTTTAATCTGGTGGTACTTCATAGAGATATTCTAGTTTATATGTGGCCCTGTATGCATCTGAAAACTTCTTTCAAAATTTATCATAGTAAAATTAAATGCTCAACTCAATAGTTTTAGGTTTCTAAAAGTTTTTTTTTACTTTTTAAAGAAAATAGTTGTTTTAAAGTATTGAAACAGTTCATTTCAAAGGTGCTTGCATTCATTTTCTTTTCAGTTTTGCATCACAAAGATTGACCTTAAGCATGTATTATAGAATACTGATTGAAAGAATTCATTAATTAAAATCCCAAAGACTCAAAATCCAATCATATATTTAAAAAAAAAAAGAAAAAAAGACCTGCCATTCTCTCCATTTAACCTGAAGCAGCTGTTAGTATCACACACTGTAATCATTCTTGCAAAGGCCACTGATAAAAAAAATTTTACAAAACTACAAAATTAGTTATTGTAATTAATAGATGTAATTGCATCTACATCGGAGAAAACAATTTTTCACAGGCAACTTACAAAGCAAACTGAGAGAAGATGTTTGCATTTAAAGGAATTCTTGAGGAATTTCCATCATCTTAAGTCTATCTCTGAATTAAACTGACGTACATCAAAGAAGCCTGGATCTTGCAAACTGACCTAACCTGGCAGAGAAGGATTAAATCATCACTTATGCCTGTACGATCAACATGATCCTTTATGTGTCCTTTGGATCACCTCTTTGTCTTCTCGTTACACTGGCAGGCAGTACCCTCCAGGGTGTACCTGACCCAGCCCCCCATGTCCTTGTGCCTGCTTATATCCAAGCATCTCCATCTCACACTAGGGTACATCATGGACTTCTAGACAGACCACATTTTAGATTTCTGAGTCTATTTGTCATTTCAGGAACTGTTTGCCTGCTTAGTTGAAAACCTCCGTGTGAAGTTACTCACCAACATACATACATATAGGTGACAATACTGTGGACCTCTTTCATTGCACATCACCCCTTAGATGTAGGTCTTCAGTTAGATTGCCTTTTGTTGGTCTATGCAGCCTATTTGTGAGCAAGAAATGCTTTAACATGTAAGAGGTAAACCATTCCACATGTTGAGTGTGGGAGAACTTCATATTCCACTCCAAAATAGATCTCAGATGTGTTCTAGCATGTGTGCTACATTACTTACAGATAATGATGGAGGATGAAGGAGAGATTCATATTGAGAGGCTGGGTGTACAAAATGTATGATTGTCCCTATGGACATGGGACAAGTTAAGACCACTATGTAATCCACTAGACAACCATCTCACTTTGCCATAAAAGCATTGTATTGCAATGAATTCCCTGAGCTTGTTAACTTTATGTTTTTAACTTTATGTAACTGATGTAGAATGGGAGAAAATTATTCATCTCACTTTGCTTCACAGAAATACCCAAAACAAGCTAGTACTTCGTTAAGCTAAGCATTTATTCCTTTTTTTTTTTTTCCCTAAGCATATTCAAATAGGATATGAAACTAGAAATAAAACTCACACAAATCCACCAAATTCCAGCTGAATCAAATGAAGTTTAATATAAATATTGTCATGAACTATAAACTATTCAAAAGTTTGAACCAAGTCCAGTTTCCAGAGTACTTAAAACTTGGCCTCAAATTGATGGAACATGACCAAGAATCACCAAAAGGTTGGCAAAACCTAGAGAACCTAGCCTGGGAATACAACAAAAGCCAAAGCTCAGAGAACTTCACTTTGACAAGGTATCTGTGCATTTTAATGTCACTGAGACAGCAGCTGCCCCTCCTTCCTACTTGCTTTCTTTCACAGATTGTAACTTGCATAAAACTGAAACAGGATCACTGAATGTTATTATAAAACATGTTTATAATGTATATGTAACAGCATAAAAGCATCTATGTGACAACATCAGGGTTTGTTACAATTTTGATTATTTTGGTTATGAATGAAATTGGAAATATATGAAAACACAGCACATGTGGAATCTGAGCACTTTTAATAGAAATTCTGGGTCAGTCAGCTCCCTCAACTCCTGCTCACCCCTGTCTGACATCAATGCCCAAAGCAGCTGTCTGCTGCAAATCAGGTGAATCACATCTTTGCTTTGTGTCACAAAGCAGCTGGATATAGAAATCTCATTTTCTGTAGGTTTGAATTTTTTAATCGGGCACTTACATTACTAACCTATTAATCTCTAAGCAGGTCATGAAGGCATAATGTAGCTTTAATAGTGACTGGTGGGATGATGTCTAGAACATCTAGTAATGAAATTATACTCTTTAATTCTTAGATCAGAAAAAAAGTCAGAGCTAAATATATTGGGGTTTAGACTAAAGAAAGTAAAGGTGACAGAATTAATTCCAGAGTGGAAATTTTAGCATCATCTCTGAAGATGAAGTCATAAGCCAGTCATGTAAATTACCTGTTTACAGTAATTTATGCTGAGAGAAGTATACATACAAGCACAGATTCACTTTAAAATAGTCCAGTGGCCAGAAGGACTGCTGGCCAGAAGCCCACTGATTTGGAAAAGGAATGGAATCAGTCATTTTACTGTTGATTATAATAATAAAGGATACCAACAACTTTCACCTTTTTTATCATTACATATTTTTGCACATCTTTGAACAGTATGAAGGAATTTTAATGCAAGATGAGATGACAGTTTCTTCATTCTGCACAGAGATAACAAAATTGAGATGTGCTAGGGGTTTTTAAAGGCAGGAAAGATACAGAGATATTGAGTAGAGCAACACCATTCACTGTTTTTCTTAGTAATCAGGGAGTACTCAATTTATTTATCAGGCAGAAAGTTTAAAACAAAGGAAGTGATTTTTCACACTTCGTCCACAAAGCCAAGCTATGACGACGATGATGGAATGTCATGCAAAATTAAATTGTGGAACTCATTAACACAGGTTGTTGTGAAGGTCGAAAGTCCAAAAGGCTCCAAAAGACTTAAAAAATTATATTGGAGAGCAGAGGCTACATAGCATGATAGTCCAGATGAGACCCACTGTTCTGGAAATTGGAAATGTTCACAACACTTATTGTCATGAACAAAGAATGCATTCCAGAGAAATGATCAGGTCAAGCACTATTTTAATCAAATAATTCCTATATCTACTAGTGACTGCAAAGCACAAAAGGAGAGACATGATCTGATTCAATATGACATTACTTATATTCTTTTCTGCTAGTTTTTTATATGAATGAAAAGTAAATACTGAGTGATCGCTGTTTTAACTTGGCAGAATCTTAAAAGCAAATACAGTTGGATTAAAGGCAACGTAAGGTGCAGAGTAATGACCAGATGCTCCCTGGAGCACCATGACTGGAAGAGCACAGTTTGATTTTTCTTCTTGGTAACAGTTTTCCTGCTGGTTAAGAATTCAAGAAGATAAGCCAACATTCTTTTTATCCTCCTCAAAACCAACAGACACTATATATTCCTCTGCCTAATTCCATATAACCAGCCCCCAAAAGTATTTTATGTATTTTTCACTCTAGTAGTAAGTATTTGACAGGTTACACATATCATTATGGATTATATCCAAAGAATTTTCTTTAAAGGAGAATAGTCCTCAAAGATCCTGATGACATTTATTAAACACTTACATGGGCTGTAGAGCACCAAAATATCACAGAAATAGACTTTTCTGTATCTTGCCATTATTGCAGGGAATGTTTTAGCTGCAAAGTAGTACATCTATGATTACGTTTTAAAAAGACAGTATACATGAACATAGAGCACATTGTGTTAAAATACAGTCCAAGACTATAATAATGTGTCATAGGAAATTTCCAGTTCTCCTTACCATGTTTACAGAAAGAAGTGCTATGTTTTAACATTAGGCAGAAAAATAAGTTTCCATAGGCAATGACCAACCACAGCAACAAGTAAGAAGATGCATTTCAGTGGCCAACACATGTGGTAGTTCTATTAGCTCAAAGTTTTCAAGTAAGAATCCCCAAAGATCAGCTGCACATGGGAGCTGCTTAATTTTGGACTTTTTTCCAGCTCAGCAAACTGTGCAAGTAATTTGGCTAGAAATTGGATGGTTCCTGGCAATTTTAAGTACATGGAAGAATATATACTAAGCAACTTTCTAGTTTGGTTTGCCCTCAATGTATTTGAACAAAAGGAAAAAAAAAAAAGAGAAAAAGGAAAAAAAAGGAAAAAAAGGAAAAAAAGGAAAAAAAGAAAAAAAAGGAAACGTAGCAAAGCTTATAACATATTACAATAAAATAATCTTCAATGTAATAGCTAGTAACCAATTCTGATGACTAAGGTTATTTACTGAGACCACCTTATGTTTTTGACAGACTTATTTTCACTTGCCATCCTGATCTGTCAACAGCCAAACTAAAGTAGAAGGGAAATAACTCCACAGAATTCAATGCAACTGAAAGTGTAACCAGTTTAACCAGCACCAAACATCAGAGTGCTCCATGTGTGTTTGTACAAGCTCACAAAATACAGATGTTTGTAGCAGATCACATACCCCAAGGCTTTCTGGATGCCCAGTTCATACAGGAATGTGTGGTGTGTGTGGAACCTTTCTAGTTTATTTATTATTTGCCCAGGGCTAGGCTCAGTCTAGACCTTCCTCTTTCTACCAGAATACCACAGCTAGAAAATGGGATTTGTGCAAAGGAACTGTGCCTTCCAACAATGCCAAAGGGAATGTTTCTCAGTCTATTACTTCTGTTACTTTTGCCATAATTGGTGCACTAGTGATGAGTGGGTTTACAATGATAAGTCAGCTTTTCTGTTCCTACCCTTGTCTGTTCCTACCCTGTTTCTGCTTTGATTTCTGGTCCCTTCTACATCATGCCTTTAACATATCCAGCACTGCATCTTCATGAAATTAGAGGAATTATTTAAAAATATACAAAAATAAAATTTTTGGTTACAGAAGATTAATAGAAAATAATAGCTTCTGCCATCACACAGAGCATTGTACATAACTAAAGGGCCCTGATAAAACTGCTGTTATATATGGATTGGCAACTTGATCTAACTTCAAAGTGGGATTTAACTTCAAAGTTGGCCCTTCTTTGAGCAGAGAGACCAGATAACTTTCAGAGATCCTTTCTAATTTAAATTATTCTAGTCTCTCTTCTTCAAAGAGATCATGGATATTAACATTCAATGTAAATCCCAAAGGAGAGATCTATTAATAATAAAAACTTAGTTGGATCCATTTCTGTAGTCACTGTCTTGTAGAACCATACTTAAGGCTCCAAGAAGCATTTCCCTCTTTGTAGCCACCTGAAGAAAACCACAGAAAAAATGAAAGTGAAGAGGTAGCTGCAGAGGAATCTCCTGTGAGAGCTACAGAAAAGGAAAATTAAGATCACAATAATATGCAAGGATAAAAATGACACACCTGCAATATTTCATTTCAGGTTTCTCCTTGGCATATCTTCCACTGCTTCTGTGAAAGATGTGTGCAAACAAGGATCCAATAAATACAGGCAAGTACTTATCAGAAGTTTTTTAAGACCTGGTCTTACCTCCACTGAAAATCAGGAAGGAAATTAAACTAAAAAAGTCCATTACAAGAGTTGCTGTTAGTAGACCCTCTCAAGAACAGCAGGAAAGCTTAAGAAGGATGTGGGCAGACAGAAACATGAGAAATGTATTTGCATAGAGAAGATCTGAACCTGTGAAGGCTCTAGGTTATCTAGAGAATCTGAAGCAACTCCACCAGGAGAGAAGGAATGTGACTATTTCTTGGGCAGGAAACACTGCCTGCTTTGCCCCAGCAGCCAATGACAATAACCAACTGCTATCTTGGTGACCAGCAAGGAATCTCCCCTACTGATTTTAAAAAGCAAAATTCCCTGTACTCTTGCTTATTCTTTGTAGAGGTACTTACACATTTCAAAGAGCAGTGCTTCTGAGACCCAGCACTGAGGAAGAATGACTTCTGAATTATCAGAAAGCGCCACTGCCAAAGGCACTTTCAAATCACTACAAAAAAGCTGCCAGGGCTCATCTGTATTACAGTCTATCCCACCGCACTACTGACTTCAATATTCACTAATGGTTCCTCAGGGACTAAAACCAATCAGATCAGAAATTACTAGAGCCAAATGATCGGATTATATTCTTTCATACGTATGAAATGACTGACCTCCTTTGGATAATATAATGTATACACCTGCTCTCAGGGATAGAAGGGCAACATAAAAGTAGTTGGCAGAGAGAGAAAATACACCCTATTTATGTGTATATCTATTCTAGTAGTACCTTGGCTTCTTTCTCTATGCTCTAAAGAGACTGCTCTGTAGAGATGGTGTGACACAAAGAATCATGCCCCAGTTAAAAGGCATTTTTTGCCTTCCTCTCTCAGGTAGCATTGTATTTTTCAAGAGTTAAAAAAGTTATTTCTTTGAAACACAGTTTCTAGGCATTATCACCTTTTTTGCACAATATTTAATATGTGATTCAGTGTGTCACAGACATCATGATTTTTTTTCATGCTTTACAAAAGAAAAAACAAGTGGAACACTCTTAGGAATTTATGAGATCCAAACATGAGAAAAACATTTTTTGCAGGCAATATGGGCATATGATGTTTTAAGAGTCACATGGCTAAATCTTCTAAAGAATTCTCACCAACATTTTGCTTAAGCAGAAGAATACTACATACTTCACCAGTGACAAGAGGAAACTCTTCAAAAGGTGTAAAAACAGTCAATGGAGAGCATTTAAATAGTTCTTTAAGCCTACGGCAGACAAGCAAGGAGCCTTCAACCTGCCAATATACCTCCTGGGCAGATAGCTGAGAGGCCAGACACTGCATCTAGAAAAAAATCTTCTAATGCTTGCATCTTTTGCCAAGAAAGGAAAGAAAAGCACAAATTAATACGATATACTGGAACATTACTAGAATACTTCGTTACCAAAAAGTACTTTATGCAAATATAGTAAATACAGAGAAGGGGAAGATGCTTGTAAAGAAAAACTGAGTAATCACATAGTAATGATTTTCCTGTTGTAAGAATGGGCTTAGATTGTCCAGGATACATAAATTATGTCCTCTATGACAAAATCTTGGTTATCAACAGAAGAAAATAACTCAGGTTTTTTTGTGGTTTGTTTTTGTTTTTTATATTAACTCAGGTTTAAAACATTACAACAGCATCCCAGAAGGCAATAGTTCTTAGAATTTTTACTGTCTCTGGTGAGTCTGGTTTAATAAGATGCATTTCTATGTTTTCACCTTACAGGAAAATATTATAGCCTCTTTTCACAGGGCTTTGATTCAATCTGTGTGAACTATAGTGACAGAACCTGATACTGTTCATTGCCATGTCACTCAGATGCATTGATTGGAAATTTTGTTTTAATGCACACTGAGTTTGCTGAGAAATTAAATTCTCTACTTCTGAAAGATGCAGAGCTGATAATTCTCAGCTCCTTCAGCAACCTTCAGCCAACATACTGGCTACACCTGAAGCCGACAATGATACCTTGGCTCTGAAGCAAGAGCAGGACTGTGGTATTTCAATTCTTGCAAAAAGACTAAATTTTATTCTTTTACTCTTTCATTTTTAATTGGAAAACTATGATATCTTTTCTTTAAACAAATGAAGAACTGAGAACTGCATGTGTATATACACACACACACACACACCATATATACACATATACATTCACCAGATAAATCTGCACATGTGGAAGTCATCTGTGACATCTGGTCTTCCACTAAATTATTTATGTATGTATATACAGACACATCACTCCATATGTATTTGTTCCAAACTTCCTTGAGATCATGATTCTCAGAGGTGCAAATTGCTGAGCTCCATTCACGACTAAGCTTTCATTAAGAAATTCCAATTCCACAGTAATACTTTGCAATTATGCATCTTTGTCTAAGTATATAACTCAGTTCTAGGAGGCAATAGCAAACAATGAACACAGTAACGTGCTAATCTCAATATGCCTTTCACACACACAGATATTATAAGTTGAAGCCATACTCTGAACTTTGTGCATACTCTGAACTTTGTCCTCTACTGACTCCAAAGGAACTAGACCAATCAGGGAGAGTATTTTTTTAACTCGAGATTATAAGTGAGCCGCTACTAAAACAAAGTTCACAAATTCCTTTTGTATCTTACCCTCTGCTTAAAAATTACCTCAGGATCCAGTTTTAAAGACTATCACCAAGTGAAATGGCTCCCCAGAGAACCCTCCTCTGGCGGCTGTGGGTCTAGTTTTTTGTCATTGCTCCCCCTGCATCTTGTTTGCATTGTCATTGCTTGTTTTGTTCAAAAATTTTTGAAAAGTTTTTGTTCAAAAGTGCTTGTCATCTTGTTTTTTGTCATTGCTCCCCCTGCCTCCCTGAGTGGGACTGGCTTGGCTGCTAGGGAGCTGCCACTGGGACCCTGGACTCAGACACTGCTGCTGAGCCCACTTTGGGACCTTGGTGGTTGGAAAGTAATTACCCACTCAGGAGTGTGGTTTCCATTGTTACATATTTGTATTTCACCGTCATTATTACTATTTCATTAAACCCATCCTGGTTTGGTTTTTTTTTTCCAACCTTAAAGTATATATCTCTCCTTTTATCTTCCCCTGGCTGGGAGGGTATTAGCTAAAAATGTGGCAGCGTATGCTAAGGAAGACTGGATCAAAAGAAAGGAGGATCAGAATGCACAAGGAATTAGTTTGAAATTAGAACAGTAAAAAAGCTCTGAAATGCAGTGCTGTGAGGCACAAGTTCCTACACAGAAGAAGCAGAGCTACATGAAGTTGAGGCCACCTCGCACCTGAATTGTCCTATCCTACAGCTACAAAGAAACAGAAGAGGGTATAGACCTGGGTAATACAACTTCATCAGAGAAGACCTAAATAAGTCTCATATAACTTAGCAAATAATTAAAAAATTGGAAGCAGAACATAGCCAAGTGCTTTGAGTAAATATTGACATCACTGAGGTGCAACTGAGGTTCCTTACCTAGAATTATGGGCATATTTCAAGAACTGGTTCAAAAAACTGAAGCAAAGAACTACAAGGATCAACGGGGACTTCAGAGCCTTTCAAACAAACCAAATAAATAAAGGAAAAGGTTTGCTTGCCTCAGCTAGCAGACAAATGGCTGTCATAGAACACCGGTTTTCTAAAAGACACCAAATGAAAAGAATACGAGCTGAATACACTGTTAGCATAAAAGTATATAAAATGGCCATTAGTAGATGCAGACTTAAAATTACATATAGATCCCCAGTCAGAATCATTCAGAAACAACCCTCCAACAGGACTAATAGGGTGAAAAAAACACCACTACTTTTAAAATTGAAGCCCGGTATACGTGTGAATTTGATCAAATGAAATCATAAATCAAGTTTACAAAAACCACACTTGTTGATAGATCAAAATTTCTTTTTTTCCTGCTAAATTCACTACATTAAAATTGGTTCCCTCTTGATAAAACTGAACTGTTTGGATATAGATGGCAATGTTTTGCCTAAATGAATTTTAAAAAAAGTTAAATATTTAAAAATTCAATTTTTTTCTACTATATTTTTGATGTGGAAGATTGTATGTGTGTTATTTAAAAATACAATGAAAACAAACACTGGGATTTCCAAAAGTAGGGGATTCTGGTTTTCTGTTTGTATTCACTGCAGTTGGAGGTCTTTCTGACGTGCTCTTTTTGGTTGTTTTTCCTTCTTCCTTTGCTCACCATTCACACCACTGTGGGAGCCCAGTGCTGTTGTTGGAGACAGTGCTTTATCCAGATGATATGGAAGGATATCACTGTAAAAAAAGCACAGCTTCAAGGTGGAACTATACCTTCATGGGTTACTTCATGGGTTATTTTTTCTTTCCTGTGACACAGGCAACTCCTACAATCACTCATCAAACTACCACCAGTTCTTTACAAAATTTTATTTTGCCTTGAATGTCAAGCATATTACCACTCTCTGATAGTAGGACAACATAAAACCAACACATTAGAAAAAGCCACTTGTAAAGCATTAGGTAAGTTCAATACAAGGCTTAATTTAAGAAACAGATTTTAAATTTTCATGGGAACTGTGCCTTTCCTCTTTATGTAAAACCTGGCAATACACCTCTTTAGCAAAGCATATGATGGAAAATACACAAAGCTTGCTTAAAATTTTAAAAAAGAAACAGCATAACAAACATTGCAGCTAGTCAGCCAGCAGTTAGACCTTTCTCCTTGCAAACCTGCTTCTTCAGTTTGTCAACTGCAGTCCCTGGGGAGAAACAGCAAAGGGTATATAACTTAATTATGCAGAACTGTTACAGTGGGGTTGTGAAAACATCTTTTAATTTTTTTTTTTTTTTTTTTTTTTTTTTTTTTTTTTTTTTTTTTTGTCGAATTGTAGCTATAATCCAGCTATATCCATTTTTTGTTATTTTTTATTTTTCAATGCTATTTTCATATAAGCTTAGTCACCCAGTTGGAACTTTTAGACCTTGTTGCTGACAGTACCATCTTCAATAAAACTTCCACACTTCTTGAACCAGTAGGAGTTCTACCCTTGCATTTCACTTTGGTTTTAAGCAGAGTTGCATGGCAAAATAGGTGATACTATTTCCATGATAAATCCAGATATTTATCTTAATTTGTAAAAATCTGATACAGCCTTCTGCTCACAGGACATTTGGAGCAATGACATATGAAATGAACACGAGTCAACGAGGTTCACACACGTATGAAGTCAAAACCAGCCACAATCTTTCAAAATCAAATACTGTGTAGGTCAGCTGCATGTGGAAAAATTCACAGTAATTCATACCTCACCAATACCATTTCAGGCCCAGTCCTCCTCCTAGTGGCATCCGCAGCAATTTTGCAAAGGACTTCAGTGATAACAGGAGTATTATAGACACTTACTAAATAACAAATATTATATTTAATTTTATTCATACCAAAACTGACGTCTTTAAAAACACTTGAGATTCAATCAATGCAAGTTATGAAAAAAATATTGGGAGTTTCTTTTCTACAGGAACATATAGCCTTTGAGATCACTATTTGTTTTGTTTATAATGTCATAGGCACTTTTGCTCCTGCTTATGGGATTATTGCTGGTCACTTTCCTGAGACTTGAAAGACCATAAAAGACCATAAAAGCACCATACCTATTCCTCTAAAGTATCACAAATTAATAATTGGGTCCCTTTCTAAATGGATCTCTCCCAACAATTACACTAAAACATAGTGATGGGTCACAAATTCCAGGAGGTCCAACTGGTCCTGGCATTCCCGGACTGCCACGATCTCCATCTTTTCCAGGATGCCCACGCTCTCCAGGACGTCCCTCCTTACTCATACCTGGTGGACCTTCAGGACCTTAACAAGACACATGCAATAAACAAATACATTACAGAGTATTTTTATTAAATAGAAAAATAGAGCTAAATATGGACCCACAAATCTTTGGTGAAATATTCATCTAAAGAAAACTTCTGAAAAAGACAATTATTGTCACAAACTGCTTATGTGTTTATATAGGTAACATGATAGTTTATTGGTTTTTGTTTTTTAAAGCACATGGAAAACACTTTAAATAAAAACAACTTTTAAACGAAATATTAAAATCTGCTTCAGTACCCTGTTATACTTTATGATATGATCTGGAATGAACATGGCATGGAGTCCTCTTATTTCTATTTGTTTCTTTGGCTCTGGATCACACCCCAACATTTCTGCCAAATGCTCAAATTTTGTGTGAATACACTGCTGTTAGGAGGAACATCTTCTCTCGCTAAGCAATGCTTACAATGACATGACTATATCAGGGCTGTTTTCAGATAATGACTGACTTCAAGATCTATCTATCATGAAACAGCAAACTCAGTTATCAATTACTACTAAACCTGTCTTCTATTAAGGAAATATTATCTGACAGCTTTAAAGTCATGCAAGAAGCAAGCATTAGCCATAAAACAGACATGGTGATTAAGTGTAAAAACTACTTTTTTTTTTCAAATTAACCTGGTGGTCCAGGTGGGCCTTGGATCCCAGGAACTCCAATTCCTTGGTTGCCTTTTGCACCATTCTTCCCTGGCAGTCCTGTGAATTAGCAAACACATGTATATCTTTGCACACAAAAATACTTCCATCCAATGAATTAGGAAGTCAGCATTTGTTAATACTTATTGAATAAAATACATAGTAGTTCAAAAGTAAATAACTGGATGCAAAATGAGCATTTCCTTGTAATCTGAGCAGTATAACTTGGTTCTAAATTATCCTTATTTCTACTGAATTAAGAGCTGATGTAGCACCTGTTAAGCAGAGAGCCACTTCAAGTTGAAGGAATAGACAGTGAGCAAATTATGGGGTAGCAGATAGTTAATAGTCAGTGAACAAATTACCATTCTTCGAAATAGTAGAAACAGAGAGGTTTGGAAGAAAATAAACCAGAAAACATGGAAATACATTGAAATCCACATCTTCGCACATTTGAGGTTAAAAAAGAAAATGTCTAAAGAATCTAAATGCAGTTAAAAACGTTCAATGGGACGAAGTGCCCACTAAAAAGATCAAAACAAAGTTTGACTATCATGTAACTGAAAACTATCAATCTTGTTGCATTCCTGTATTTTCTCCTGACATGCCTTCTTCCTATGTGGTGAAACATTCACATTGGACATGTGCTCAATTACACATTGCAATAGAAGTCCAGCTATTCCCTTACACCCTGCACTAATCCCAGGGAAAACTTGCAGCAGAAAGCAAAGTCATAAAGGCCATTAGCACCATGATGAATGCATGCAACACCTCTTGTCCCACGAGCTCCAGGGCGACCTGGTATGCCTGTCAGTCCTGGAACACCATCATTGCCTGGTAAACCAGGAAATCCTCTTGGGCCTTCAGGGCCTCTTGGACCTGGTGGTCCTGGAAGTCCCGGAGAAGCACTTTGTGATTGACAGTGGTTACAGTTTTGCAGCCTTCCACTCTGGAGGATAGCAGGCAACTGGGCTAGGATAATTCAAACAAAAAATTGCTTGGAGTTTTTTAACAACAAAAAATAAAAATATTACCCCCTAGCAATGAATAAAGTTACAGTTTCCTCCCTTTAGAGAATATGATCCCTTTAGGAAAAAAGATAGTGAAGTTTAGGACCCATTGTGTGGAAATATATTTCCACGTCTGTAGGAAAACAAGTAATAAATCATCAATATCAATATTGCTTTCAAGAAAGAACCTCTGTAATTATGAGGGAAATCCCTTGTCACTTTAAACAGGGGAAGAACAGTAAAGAAGCTTTAAAACTTACTTCTCAGTACATCTGAACACACCTGTCGAATAAATTCTTCTGAAAATTCTCGTGCCTGAATTGAACAGAGAACAGTTGAAAAAACAGAGAGCATACATTTGTTTGGGATTTTTATGGTACACAACGTGACAAGCTTGAGGCCCTATACATACAGGTTTTCCGTCTGATCCAGGTGGTCCTGGGAGTCCTCTGTCTCCTGGCTGACCTCTGAGACCAGGAGGTCCAACCAAACCCTGGATTCCAGATTCTCCTTTTTGCCCATTGATGCCTCGAATGCCTGGATCTCCTTTTTCACCTTTCTGGAATGAAAACCAATGAAAAGCCAATTATAACTTCATTTACCATTTTGATGCTAGGTAGTATGAAGCAAACATATTCTGAGAAAACCTTCATTGATTATCTTCATAAAATTAATATAAGTTGATAACTTGATTGAGATCTATTTTACAAAAAAATACTGAAGCTTTCAGATTCATGATTAACTCTTTCACATACCAAATATACATAGAATTTACAAAATATAATAATAAAAAAAATACTGTTATATTTTTTAAACTTTAAGGATCTACTTTCCTTACTAATTAATATAAAGCAAAATATTCTTCCTTATTAGCATGTGGGAGAAAGGGCTTTATTCACATTTTCATGAGAATTAGGTAATTTGTTACAGTACATTAAAATCTTTAGAAGGCTGAAAATATTATAAATCTTTAGAAATCTGTCATCACTGAAATTCTCGGCAAACTTACTATGATAATCAAGATTTTTACCCTACACCTGCAGCATATAAAACAAAGGAAAAAAAGTAATATTTCATTCAGTGTTTTTCTGGGGTAATTAATTTTATTTACTTCTTTTACACTCTGTGCGATTGAGAACAACTGTAGTCCATTTGCTTCACTGCAAAAGGTTAAAATATTACTGGAAACTATTTTTATCTATCTTCATCAAAGCAATGCTTCTTCTATATATGGAATTACCTACTGCAGTAGCTTATGTGGGGCTCTTTCCCTGTGCTGAAGCCAACAAAATATCAGTAATTTGGTACGTGCCCAAGATCATAGTTAGGATATTATGGTTGCTCCCTGATGAGTTTTTTTCCTTCCATTTTTGCACAGCTTCTGGATAATGTTATCAGTTGTTTCAAATTTTCTTTTGCTCTTTCCAACTATCTTATATGAAATTATGGAAACAAAGCAGCAGGATTACTGTTTATGACAACTTATTGGGAGTCTTCGTAGACTTACACTGAATCTTAAATTACAGTATTTATATTACTTTGTTTCATTCTATATAGCACTTATAAAAATTCTTTACATTAGAAAAATTCAAAGCTTTCTGTCTTGGCTTGAAAGCCCCAACTTCACCCATTTATTATTAATAGGATAGCAAGCTTCAAATTCAGTATCATATCACCTAAGGTTTACGCAGAGAGCTAGCCACTAAAAATAAAGGGTGTAATTTTTCCTCTTACAAAAAAACAAAAACAAAAACAAAAACAACAAAAAAAACCCCACAAACAAACAAACAAAAAAAACAAAACAAAACAACAAAAAAAAACAAGCCTAGCACTAAAATATGAGACAAATTATGACCGATGTCAGCCAAGTGCCCAAGAGCACTAATGGAAAGATGGTCCACCAGTAAGATGCCATGCATTATCTGAACAGCAGTGCATACCCTCTTCCCAATAAAAAAGTTATGTTAATTCAGAACTCAACTTTTTCCAAGGTTGTAATTCTATTTTATTTTCTTGATATTGTCAACTTCAGTGTCATAGTCATAGAGAACTGATACTCTTAGTTACACCATGTAGAACTGTACTTGTTCATTTCTATTACATGATTACAATTTTTTTTTTTTACTTTTAACAGGGTCAGCAAAGCTCAGAGGTAAACATATGGAGCATATGTTACTGTCTGTGGCCATACGAGAAGCTGTGACGGCATCTGAGAATCACGGGGTTCCTGTAGCTAGAAGTTGTGTGTTTTAATTTTAATTACTTTTTCAGCTATGGACTATGTCTAAATAAAAGACATCTGACTTGGAAGTTGATTTATTTTGACTAAATGTTAAAGGGACTAGGAAGAACCAGTGAAATATTGGGAAAATGGCAAGAAGCCAGAACAACGCCACCAGGACAAAATGTTGGAAGCACCAGAACAACTGACAGCAGAACTTGCCAAAAGAAAATAAAACTGTTGAGGGAACATTTTCTGTAGTTTATCTCTAGCCTTGTAACGTTCAGCCACATCCCATGTGTGGCCTTCTTTGTTGACCCTTGCTATTGGCAAAGAAAATAAAAAGGAAAAGACCTCAGTAAGTGTTGAGAATTAAAGACTGAAGAAACTTTTTACTGAGGAGTCTGAGTCTAACAAAGAGTATTTAATAAAAGTAGAAAATAAACAAATTTTATATATCTGATAAGTAAGCACAATGACATCATTATATCTTACTACATAGTTAGAATATTATGAAAAGGATTTTTCAGAATAAATTAATTATTACCATGATTTACAATATTTAAAGAGGCTAGTTCATTAATGTATAATGAATCTTCTGCCAATTTTGGCAATGATTTAGCAAAATGTAGCAAATTTTAAGCCAAAATGTATTGTTAAGTATTTCATAGAACCATAGCAGCATGTAGGTTGAATTGTATGCTTAATAGATAAAATTATTTAAATAGCAGAACTGAGCTTCCAGTGAATATGTCTAGTTACTGATATGCAACAATGCTTTAATGAAAATGCTTCAACAAAGAAATCTCTAAATAAAGTTGAGGGAGAAATATATTAAAGGGACAGTGTCTAACCTCATTTCACTAACTATTGGAATGAAAAAAACCCTAAAAAAACAAAACACAAAACCCGCAACAAACAAACAAAAAGGAACAAACAAACCAAAGTTAAACTTTCAAATAACAATTTTTAAACAAAGTGTTACACAAAGATTAAAAGGTCTGGCCACAGATATATTTGCATTGGCCAAACACACATACAAGAGAAAACAAATAAATAACAGGAACTCTAAACTTATCCTGGAGAGCAGCACATGCAGTTTCTGACAGGCCAAGAGCAGTCCAAGCAGACTTCCCCTTATGCCTCTTAATTTTCAGGCTGAGTTGAATTATTCCTGTAAAACTTAGCAGTAGAGAGAAAGAATCCTGCTCTGCATTTTCTGACTCAGTCTCAAAGGCAGAATCCTCTAGAAAAGTATCTTTGTAAAGGCTTCACTCTATTTCTTTTGATCAGCTTTGAAAATAAAGGAACAGAAATTAATCTCACTGGTGAAGGTTAAAACACTCAAGAATAAATAGTTCAGCTGGGGAAGTTCTTACCATAGACTTTTATGGAAACAGGATGTACAGTCTATCAGCATATATCAAAAGGACTTGGGCAAATTCAAGATTCACATTTAATGCAATGGTCTTGATCTCTGGCTTAAATGTACTTGTTGACTGCCAAAAAAAGGGAAGGTAAAAAAGAAGGATCTTCTTTGTGTATCCTTTGCCTCCCTGTGGCACCCTGCCTTGGTATTCATGGCTGCTGCTGAACAATATGGATCATTGTGATCAGCTATTCTGTATTCTTTTATGAACTGTATTTTTTCTTCAATTATTTCCTTTCTTCAGCCACCTCCTTCTTAGTTTAACTCTCTTAAAGTATATGCTTGTTTTTTTATATTTTGTAATCTTTCATATAATGAAATATAAATTTTACTACATCTGTTTTTAACTAATACTTCTTTCTCTTCTTTTGTTATTTCTCAGTTAGCTTCTCTACTGCTGCTTACAGAGATGTGAGTACAGAAATAAGACTGTAAATTATTTTACAGACCAAAAATTCTGAAAAAACAAACTAAATAATTCTGTAATATTATATTTTTCATTACAAAAGGCTTACCTCTCCTCGTTCTCCACTCAATCCTCCTACTCCCTTTAGGGATTAATATGGGGAAAAAAAAAAAAAAAAGGTTTAAAAGCAAGTTGAGACAAATTACTTGGAAAAGAAAATATTTTTGTCCTTACTTTTCAATAATTAATCACAAATGTCAATTTTTAAGGATTCTGTGATTGCTACTTGTACAGAAAAACCTAAACCAAAACTAAAATAAAAATAAAGCAAAACAAAAATAGCCAAAAAACAAAAAACTTGCATAAAAGGATGAAAACTCTATATCATGGTCAATTACACTTTATTTTACCTTCAATATCATATACTGAAATGATAACTTGGGAATAAATCATATATATTATAAAGAATTAGACATAATGTAGACAAAATCTTATGCATTCTACAAAAGAAATATAATTTTGCGTTCTAGCAAAAGGACAGGCCTGAGTTTCTCTGTTTCATACTGTCTAGACAAAAATCAAGTTCAGAGCCTTTGAAATGCAACCTCAACTTGTAAGCCAGGTTTTGCAAATGGCAATTTTTATTTATTTTTTTTTTTTTCCAAATAGTTTTGATGCCTGTTTCTGCCAAGTGGCTCAGTGGTGTTATTGATCCTTAAGTTCCACCACAACACGATGGCAGCTCAGTAGCTCAGTGCAGACTCTCAGTTTTCTGGTGTCTACTCTGAGGGTCAAAGCAAAGTGTACTATACCCTTGAGAAATCCTGAAGGCATGAGAGACCTTGGAAGGACCTAGCACAGTCTCTGAGAAGTATGTGAATGACTGATTTTTTTGGTTGCTGATCAAACTAGATAATTCTGGGAAACAATTTTAGACCAAGGCTGTACTGTTTTATCAGCTTTCTCACATCCAAAAAAACAAAACAAATCAAAGCAAAACAATAAACAAACAAACAAAAAAAAGCAAGCAATGACAATTCAGTTACATAATTCTATCTGGAAAAAGAATTATTTTCTTTCAGTATTGCTTTGTTTTGCCTTATGATTAAATACATGAAAAAATGTCCAGTATTTGTAAAAAGAAAAACCAGGAAAATGTTAGAGTAGGGCATTACATCTGGTTAAAAGCAACGATCGACCTTTTAATTTAAACTATGTCACTTCAAAACTACCTGCTCAGTTTTACAACTTCACTCTTGCCAACCTACCAATGCCTGAAAGTGATAAAACTAAGCAAACATACAACCTACACCTCCTGCCCATGCTCCACTGGAATCAGCTCCTTCTGGCTAGACAGACAGTCCTACTGATGTCGTAATTCTGAAAAAAACAACCGTGACTTCCTTCCAAGTCTAGTTTTAGATATGCATTTCTAACAAATACTTCTGTGTTTAGACGTGACATAGATTATGTAGTTATGAATGTTAACAAGTATTTATGAATACTAACAGCTATTTTCTGTGGTAAAACAAGATAGCCAGCTATGACATAATCAGAATACATTGGCCCAGAGTTAAAGAGAAACAACTGGATCTCATTGATTTGCAGCTGAAACAGGAAACATCTGTAATTTATGAGCACAGGAGATGTCAATAACAAATCCCAGTGTAGTTCAGGAGGTAGTGTACTACATGAAACTGTAGCATGGTACATTCAAAACCTTAACTCAAGCATCACTTTTATATCCTTTACAGAAAAGGCACTTTGTGCTTCTATATGCATTTTATGTTATTTATAATTGTTTAATGAAAAATTTTCCATAATAAAATGTTTAATAAAATAATCCAGAAAAATATAAATCCAGTCTGTTTCTCAAGAAAATAATATCCCAGAACCAAAGAAATATGTATTTTGGATAGGACTTCCATGGGTTCAACTTCCTTTACAGAACAGATCCATCTACAGCAGGCTGCTAAATGCCCTATGGAGATGCATTTTACACCAATCTCTGACCAGCTAGTTCCAGTGTTTGACCACCCTCAAACCAAAATGCTTTTCTTGTATATCAGGTTGGGATTTCCCAAGTTCCAGCTCACGTCCGTTTCCTTGCATTCTTCCACTATGCACAGCCAAGAAAAGAATGGTTCCATCTTCTTTATATGTGTTTTATTTATTATTTAAATACTAAGGTTGCTTAAGAGGTATTTTATATAACTATGTAATCATGTCATACATAAATATATTTCATCTGATGCAAGGAACTATGTTGGTGGAAGTAATCTTAAGAAATAAGAAGCAAACATGAATCATGGCTCCCTTGAACAACAATTACCATTTTAACAGTACCTGTAAACCTGGATTTCCTTGTCTTCCTTTTTCTCCTTTCAGTCCCTTCAGAAAAGAAGCAAATTTTCTCAAAAATGTGTATTTCTTAAAAATGTATAATTTCTTAAAATACACATTCATCTGGGAGACATAATTTGACTATCAAAAATAAGACAAAGAAGTAAACCATAAAATCTCATCCTAAGTCAGACCTAATCAATCCGCAGTTACTCTCCCAAGAGTTCAGAACAGAAACTATTCAGAAGGATATAATTTCTACTCCAAACACAGAGCCAAGTCATGATCCAAGTAGTGAGATGATACTCATAATTTTTTAAAGGTATTCCCATGGCTTTAAGATAACAAGGAGGAAATTCCCACTTGTTATAATATACTTGGTTGGCAGAGCCCCAGTGGCATTACTTTAGCTATGAGCATTTATGTGATCCCACAATGCCAGGGGCAGGGAGTGACAGAACCCATCCCAGGATAGTGCTGGGTCACGCCACAGCCCCATGGGACAGCAGCACAACTCACATTCCCAACCCCACACCATGGCCAGGGCCACCATATCTCTGCACCAAATGTCAATAGCTTGCTCTGCCTCAGAAACACAGCTGAAAATTCATCCTGGGTAAACAGGGCAATTTTCCTTCGAGGGCTAGGAAATTCCAGCAAAGCTTCTGTGGAGCTTAATCTTAAATGAAAAGCTCCTGAATTAACACCTAAGATTTGTATCAATAGTGTTTCCAGATGAAGAGAAAGTTGACATACCTGGGTACCACTTTCACCTTGGTTTCCTTTGTCCCCCTGTAAAATATTAGAACACTATCCATTATAACTTGATTCATCTCAAAAAAATGCAGCCTTTGTTTTAACACAGTAAAAACAAGACAAGCATCTAATAGCTTCTACTGACACTAAATGAAAACAAATCACTTTACACCCCTGAGAAACTTTACAAACACTGAGAAAAGTACAGAAAGGTATATTAAGAAGGGAATTTGTTACAGAAAGAACAATCAAAAAGAAACATGGATTCCTGTATACGAAGCTAGAATTAAAATAACACACACAAGGAGATGGCAAATCCAGTGGGATTTTATCCACACAGTGTATGGGAATGGAGAGGATGTAGGCAGGGAGAGGGAACAGCATATCTGATGAGTTAAATTTCATTTGAATGCTAACCACTAAGTATGCTTGTCTTCATCCACAGAGAATAGAATATAAAAAATTATATTTAAATTTAATCAAAAGTGTGTAAGGACCAAGTACCACTGCCACCCACTCCTTCTGAGTTTCATTGAAATGTTCATAGTAATTTAGAAGGGTGATGGGGGATCAGTTAGGCAAATAATACTTAAAAGACAGGTAGCTAGGTTTATCAAGCTGTCTGAACACCATCTAATTGACAATGGAGAGAAACAGGCAGCACTTCAAAACTATTTATGCCAACTAACAACAGAGCTGTTAGAGCACATCCAAAGGAGGGCCCCGAAGATGATCAGAGGGCTGGAGAACCTCCTCTGTGAAGACAGACTGAGAAAGTTGGGGTTGTTCAGCCTGGAGAAAACCCTGGGGAGCCCTTATAGCAGCCTTCCAGTACCTTAAAGGGCCTATAAGAAAGCTGGTGGAGGAACTTTTTATGAGGCCATGTAGTGATAAGACAAGGCGTAATAGCTATAAGCTGAAGGAAGATATCTCTATGTTAGACTTCATGAAGAAATTCTTTAATGTGAGGGTGGTGAGACACTGGAAAAGGTTGTCCAGAGAAGCTGTGGATGCCCCCTCCCTGTAAGTGTTCACAGCCAACTTCAATGTTGCTTTGTACAACCTGGTCTAGTGAGAGTTGTCCCTGCCCAAGGGGGGTTGGAACTAAAGGATCTTTAAGGTCCCTTCCAATCCAAACTATTCCATGAATCTAAGAATAATTTTTTGTATTTTTTCCTATATATTAAATGTGAATTTATTAATTCAAATATAATTAAACATTTTATGCAACTTAATAATTTAACCATATTCATTTAATACAACTAGAATTGATTTACAGCAATGGAACTAATTTGACGTCTACAGTTTTTGAACCATGAGAGCTGACAACTGTTATAATGCTGACATTCTCCTCAAATCATTATTGAAGAATAGAGGGAATATTTTTTTCTACAGCTCTTTCAAATATACATGTATTGTTCCTTTGAATAAATTTGCCTTATAAGGCTTACATGAAGTATAGATTCATGGTCCTTCTGTGTTTCTTGGTTAAGTTACATGGAAGAAAGGTGCTATGCTGAAAAAAACATCACCTAGCAAACACTGTTAAAACTCTGTTAAAAACAGGACATAACTCTGCCCACAGGACATAAAAAATAATGATTTTAATTCACTTCTAATTTTCAGGTTCTTAAATCCCATTTTATAGACAAAGCAGAACTGATTTTTCCTTGAGACTCAGTTCACACTCCAGGGAGTTCTGTAAGTTACAGTAAGATAAAAATAAGTCAGTATTTTAAAAGAAGAAATATCTAGGGTCTTTCTGGCTTCAGTAAAACAGAAAGTTCTCCCTTATTGTCTGAGACAAACCAGATGTTTCAGTTACACAGGAGATTTTTAGAAGTCTCTAGGAAAGCATTTAAAGTCATGTTCATCACAGCTTTAAGTTAGGTGAAAAGCTTTATGCTCAGATTTCAAAACATGCCAAAGAACATCCTTGCCCATAATTTTTTCAGCCTCGGAATCCTTAAAGATGCGTGATTGTCAGAAAATCCTATAAACCAACACTTCAAAAATAAAGCTGACTATCCAGGTAAGTCAAACATCAATAAGAAATTTTACATTGTGTTCACAAAACAGCTCTTCAGCAATGAAGAATTTCAACATAACCACATCCAGAGCAGCATCTGACAGATACAAGGCTGCACCATTAGATGGTGGGATCCTTGAATGAATGATTTTTATGAGAACTCAGTGTGCAAGAGGAAGCTACAGTCAAAGAAAGGTGCATATAAATGAATTAATGACTCCCCAGGGAGCTCAGATTCTCACAGCAAGATATGGAGAGAACCTGGACAACTTGGTTAGGATCAGATAACTCCTAATGGCTAAAGCTAACTGAGCTGAATCTGTCCCAGCTGCCTAGGATGATTGCTACATTTATTCTGGGAGGTTGACAAGAGACTCTGTACAACAGACTTTGCAGATGCAGAACTTACTATAAAATAAAAGATTTAGCAAACATAGAATCATGGATCATAACACTATCATTCATAATGGATATTTCGTTAATGATTATGTCATAGCATTTTATATTAACAGTTTCTCCAATTTGGCCATTCTCTCCTCCCTGTGAAAAATTATTGCTTTTCTAAAGAATAGGCCTTTCAGAATATACCAACTTTTTCTTTATTGTTAAAGAAATAATTAATTGTTATAAGAAAACATGTGCTTTGATAATGATCACTTAAAAAACCACTTCCAATATAAGACACAGTTCATGTAAAAATGAAAAATTAATTTAAAAGTATTTACCTTTATACCCTGGATACCAGGAATGCCTGGGTAGCCTGGTTCACCGGGAGCACCTGGTACTCCTCGTTCTCCCTAAGAAATACAATAACTCTGTTGCTATTAGATGTGTTGTGTGCAAAAACATATATTGCATGTTTTCCTAAGGTCACATGATATGCTTTGGCTATGATATTTTGAAATTTTATAACTGAGGATGATTGAAATGTCTGGAGAATTTGTGAGGGGATGTTGAATATAGAGATGCCATCAAAGGGACTCATAATTCTTAACCTCCATTTTCCAGTATCTATATTTTTAAATTGCCTTTTAGTACAGTTGATGTTGATTCTTCAAAATTACACAAATAAAATTATCTGAAGCAAATCTTTGCAGCTGATCTACATTGCCTAAAATCTGGATTAAAATTAGTAATAAGAAACCATCAAACGGATTCTGGTGGAATTTTATGTTAACTGCTGTTTTATTTTGAAACAAACTGCTTTGTAATTAAACATGGAAAATCATGAAAAATCAGTAAATCGTGGAAAAGTAAATCTAGGAAACGTAAATCTATCTTTTCCTTAACCAGAATACATCCTGAGTAATATTTACCTTGGCTCCTGATGATCCTGGTTTCCCCTGTATTCCAGGTTCCCCTTTATCACCCTATACAAGAACATAAGAGTGTGGCTGATACATGAGTATGTTTTGTTGCATGTGGAATGTCTACCAAGCATACACATCCAGTGCTGTGAAATTCACCTTTACAGAGATAGGTAGTGACTGAAAGACTAAAGTTCTGCTCCCTCACTGGAAAATTGAAGTTTCAACTTCCTTTCAAGAGAGATGAGATACTGATGACAAAGTGGGATCTGCCAGCCTCTGCTCACCTGTCCCTCAGATTTCCCTCGCTTAGTTATACAATGTTTGTGTGTATGGACTTCACATTTCCACGATTTTATTTAATAAAACTCTGAGAAGAGTTATCTCTTATTTATATATGTTTTGGGTTTTATTATAGCCTATAAGGATTTTCATTAAAATCTAAGAAATATTGATTACTTTGTGATGTTCGCCTGTAAGAATGAGCTTATTAAGAATAATCGTGTAAGGATCACTTTATATTCTGAACAAGATACAAATTTATAAAACAAAATAATTTTTCACAAATGAAGATGAAGCTTATTAATTTTTTTGTTATTAAATCTTCTTGACCATAGAAAACAATGACCACTTTAAAAATCTATTTTTTTGGTACATCACTTTAAATAGATATGTACTTTTGGGTACAAATGGATGGGTGAAAATGGAGGTAAATGTAAAAACAGTTTGGGAAATTGATTCTATATTCCTAAATATTCTCTAGGAGAAATAATTCAGTGCTTACTGCCCAAAACTCATATTGGATTAAAGTAAAAGGTTACACTAGAAGCTCTGGATTTATACTATCTATTGTAGTTTCTCAGAGCATGGATCAAATTAATTCTTACTGTAGATGCAGTGCAATCAATAAAGTTACATCTGAAATGAATTTGGCTCCTCATGTGGAAAAAGAGGCATGTAACGTTATTATTTAACACAATTAAAATATAAATAAATGTTCTGGTGTATACTGAGAATTATCTGGCTCCTAGCATTGGAGAACATCTTCCAGGACTGTGAAGCTGCAACAGTCTCATGACCACTTCTGCAATTGTTCCAAACCTCATGGGATGAAAAGCACCATTTATTGAGATACAGTAAGCTCTCTTGAGACTGAACTATTAATTCAGGGTAATATAGGGAAAATCATACAGGTACTCTCCAATATTCAATACACCAACAAATTAGCTACAAAATCCTGGCATTTTTTAATCTATAAAGATGTCCCTTACCAAAGTCACATGCAAATAATCACTTACCTTAGTCCCAGGAGCTCCAGGTAGACCAAATGAGCCTTCTGGTCCCATCAAACCCTATTTATTTGTGAAAAAGGGAGAGATATTTCTCTTCAAAGCTAGAGAAATAATGGCTGTATAGTGCTTAAGTATCAGTAGTATTAGTAATATATTTCTACAGTGAAATAAATAGGATAGGAAATACAACATCTTCTGTCATCACAGAATCACAGAATAGTCATGGTTAGAATGGACCTCTGAGACCACCCAAAACCACCACCAACAACAAAAAACCCCAAACAACCCATATAATCTGGGTCACAAGAGCATGTCCTGAAGTGCCACATCTACACATTTCTTAAATACCTCCAGGGATGGTGACTCAACCACTCTCCTGGGCAGGCTGTTCCAGCGCCTGACCACTCTTTCATTAAAAAAAAAGCCTTCCTGATATCTAATCTAAACCTCCCCTGCTTCAGCTTCAGACCATTTCCTCTGGTCCTATTAGTATACAGGCTGTAGCTCTGATATGATACTGGACTATTAAGACATATGGCCTAAGAAAGGGATACTGTGCAATAGAAAAAACCATGAAGGAAAAAAGCACAGCACGTTCATGAAATACTCCCAAAAGAAATCATTCTGCAACTCAAAGCCCCACCTGTGTGATCTAATCTGTCAAGATCACCACGCCTTGATTCTTTTTGCAAACTTTGTGAAAATCTATGGGAATCAATTAGGTTTGAGGCCACACCGTTGCATCTTCTGCTGAATCTTCCAAATTGAACTGTTCGTTTAAAAACCCAGTAGCTCCTGCCATTTCAAATCATGGCACTTCCAGAAGTGTTTGAAGCCAGAGCATTGACAAAACAGTCCCTTGGACACATCGCATGGAAACATGTTGATAAAGGCATGTTTAGTTGTCTCTGTTCCCTATGTAAAATAAGAGCCAAAGGGTGCTAAAACATCAAATGGCTGGCTTGCTAAATTTCTGTTTAAAGCCACTCTCAAAGTAGATTTTATTTAAAAAATCCTATTTTCCAGGGAGGAATTCCCATTTATAGTATTTTCCACATCTGGCGTTAATACATGTCTTTCTCACCACTTCATCTCACTTCTCTTTGACTCTAGAACTGCATGCTTCAATAAAAACAATATATTATTATTGTTTTATTTGGACTTGCATATATATTCTGAAATATGGTCTGCTATAAGTGTACTTAAGACAGAGCATAAAATAAAAGCATAATAATACAGAAAGTCAAACAAGTATATAAGGACATGAAATAAAACTTATCAGAGGTTAAGTTTTATCAGTGATTTTAATTTACAGTATTTTCAAAAATTACTTTTATTACTGTTTCCTCACCGTTGCTTTCATACAGAGAAAACCACCTTGCATTTAGCACTAAATGTTAGGACCTGTTCAGTTCCATCTTATTATCTCAGACTTCCTTCAAAAGATACATATGACCAAAAATAAGTGTATGTCTACAGTCACACAAAATGAAGCTTAGTTATGCCAAAAAAATTCATAATTTTCTTTGTTAAGACTAAAAGGATGGCTTAGTGTTCACAAATACAAGAGAAAATTCAGAATATTTGGAACAAGGAGTAATACTTTGTCACCAGCATTTCATCAGTTTTCTGCTATTTCACCTGTGCTTTGCTGTTAACAGAGAGAGCACAGATGAACTCAGGTTTCTTTCTTGTTGTGTTGCAAGAGAGTACTTGTCTCCAAAATATTCCATCAATAAACATAGCAACTTGCTCTTCAGGGCAGACACAGGACTGTGAATAAAAATAAACTGTACCAATCACAAGACTAAAACTTGAGTAACTTTGCTGTCAGTTTTCCTCATTCTCAGACTGTTCCCCTTTAGTCAATCACACATGGAAGTTCTTCTATCAAACTTCAATTCCTCTAAACTAATAATGTCATACATCAAATAATTTCCAGCACTTTCCTGAATTTGGAAGTTTAGACCTGCTTCTTCTTACTTACACAGAAAACCAGTCATCTTATCAAAAATGAGGCAGTTAATCTAGCGTCATCTGTAATTTCGTAAATAAAGGTTTACTGTATACTATGCCATTTCTTTCATTAATTTGGAATAGAAATTACCAATTATTCTTCATCTGGAGTGAAGTTTCTGGGGTCTGCTTCCACTCATAACCTAAGAGACAGTGTATTCCCCTCAACCATCTGCTTGTGGCCTATTTTCAGTGCCAGCTTTGTCACAGCTAGAGTAAAAAAATATTAATTTGGTTTTGGAACCTAAACCTGATTTTTATTAGACTGTCTTAATTCACTTGCATATCATTCTTCTTGTTTTCTATTTTTATTTATATAATAAAATAAATTTTTACTAATTTTCATTTCACTGTAAGGCTTAATTCAATTTGGCTGGGAAATCTGCAGGAAAGGGAGAAATAGAATTCAGTTTTCCTGAATTCCTTTTTTGCACTTTCATTACTAGGGCTTATTTAAGATATTTCATTTTTTAAGTTATAGGAAGACAACTACATGAAATCAGTACACTGCAAGAAGAAAACTTTCAGGTGCCTCATAGAAAAGGTTTCACAACATAATCTTAAAACTATGGCATGTAAAATTCAAAGGGAAGAACATGTCTTGAGTAAAAATAAAGAACAATTCAAGGACATAAAAAGCAGCATTACTCCCCCATTTTCCCAAGCTGACATTATGTACGTAGCAGATAAATTAATAAATTACTAATGTTGGCAATGTAATAGGGATAGTTATTACTAAAAAAAAACAAAAACCTTTTATTGAAGAATTTTCCCAAGGTAGTAACAGACCATCCACAAGACTTCCATCTGTTTTTGCTGGAACAAACATATTCAGTGTGACTAATACAAGGAAAATCCCATTATCTTTTCTGGTTTTAATTCCCTAATGCCATATAATATATCCAAATATTCCATGCATCAGTTTCCTACTTATTTTATCAGGTGACAGTAGATATATTAAATGAGTTGACAGAAAACCAAGAATAAATTATTTTCTAGTGTACCAAGAACCAGATGTTATTTATCTAAATAAAATTTGAAGAAAACATAGTAGGTGAGTTACTTGAATAAATACATACAATTTGGAAGCCAACAAGGCTTTATTATAGTTGACAATACAGCCTTCCCTCTGGCACTCTATTCAACTTTTCTCAGAAAAAAATGAAGAAAAAAATTCAGCAATGTATTAAAAATTATTGGAAGCGCAGGTGAGAAAGAAAACATGCATGTGTTAATCAGAAGGGATGTTTGAACTTCAGGCAAATTTCACCCAAATTTGATTTGAACAACTGCAATAACTGATTATCAAGGAAACTTATTCTTTCCAGAAAGCATCTTTAGGTGGCTGGAAAAGTTGTTTAAGTTCTTGAAAAGAAATTTAACCATGGTACTCACTTCATATAAAGGGCTCCTGACAGCTGTAATCACAGAATCACAGAATTGTGACGACTGGAAAAGACCTCTAAGGTCACTTAGTCCAACTCTCAACCCAGAAGAAAACAACATGTCCACTAGAGCATGTCCTGAAGTGCTTCATATGCATGTTTTTTAATACTTCCAGGGATGGTGACTCCACCACCTCCCTGGGCAGCCCACTCCAGTGCTTGACTACTCTCTCAGTAAAGAAATTCTTCTGACATCAAGCCTGATCCTCCACTGGCATGACTTCGGGCCATTTCCTCTAGTCCTATTGTTATTTACTTGGGAGAAGAAGCCAACACCCACCTCCCTACAACCTTCTTTCAGGTAGTTGCATAGAGCAATAAAGTCTCCCCTCAACCTCCTCCAAACTAAACAATCCCCATTCCCACAGCCTCTCCTCAGAAGACTCGTCCTCCAGACCCCTCACCAGCTTGGTTGCTCTTCTCTGAACTCACTCCAGCAACTTAGTGTCCTTCTTGCAGTGAGGGGCCCAGAACTGAACACAGTACTCAAGATGGAGCCTCACCAGTGCCACGTACAGGGGCACAATCACTTCCCTTCTCCTGCTGGCCACGCTATTCCTGACACAAGTCAGGATGCTGTTTGTTTTCTAGGCCATGCCTTTGTGGTCATGCCTTAGTAGAGTCAGTAAAGTAAGAGCTGTTAGGTACAGGCAAACCAGCTGAATTTTGTGCAGGAAATTCTGAACTTACTGGGTGACAGAGTAGCCCGGAATCTACAAAACCTAAAGCTGATTTCAATCTGTCTCTCCGGTAAGGACTTCATTGGCTTGAACTGATCACATATTTTATTAAGGAACTGTGACCACAGGAAAAGAAGTAAGCTCTTTAATATATTTATAGACATACATATGCCTCTATACAAAATCTTTTTTATCTGCAAACCAGAGTCAAGTTTGTTTGTTTGTTTTAAAACCCAGCATTATTCATGGATCTCTTCTTTGTTGTTATCTACAGAGGAATAGAAGAAAGCACAACTCACACCCTTGCTACTTCTGAAATTCTGTTGATGAAAAACAATGAAACCAAGTGAAAAAAGAAGAAAAGAAATAGAAAGAAAGATTAGATCTGTGGACTGTACAACTCTGAAAAGTCTATTTACAGTTCAAAAACCTCCTCAGCTTCTCTAAGTGATAATTCACATATCCATCTGGATTCCACATGACTAGACAGTATTAAGCACAATCAGAGCACACTAAACTAAAGATTCAAGAGTCCTTTTTGGAATTAACAATCTCAGCATCAATCTGGATGATGCACAACCAATATCAGATGACCACCTCAATGGATGGTCATCTTGGATGCTTACTTGTGGTGGGATAGATGCACATTACTGGACAGAGACACAGGAAGCCTTGACTTACAGGGTGTGGGATCTGAACAATCTGATTACAAATGAAGTCTACTACCTGATTTAAGTGCAATTCAGATGCAAGATCAAAGAGAAAATTGGGGGGGGGGGG